>LR738713.1:624179892-624212127 GCA_902687465.1 Secale cereale
GGTCGATGCAAAATGACCAAATGGCAGAGCTAGGGTTTCGGGGATGGTGTGGAAGGGCTGAGGACTGCCGTTGGATCCACGATCATCGGACGGTGTTCGATGCATGATCCGCGTGAGACATCCACGGACCAATCAGAATACAGTACGACGTTATGACCATCTAAATTGGTCAAAAAATCCATTTTTTATTTTTTGAGTGCCCAAATTGAGTTTTTTTTTGTAAATGACCTACCATATATTTGTTGCAAAATGGGACCAGATAACTTTTATAATATATTAGGCCATATGTAATGTACAATTGATAACATGGTTGGTTGTCAAAAGTTTTTATACACCTCTGGTGAAAAAGGCAAAATTCCGCCGTTTCAGCAGGAAGCGGGTCAAATTTGAACTGCAGATACCTCATAGTTTGCTCTTTATTTTTTGCAAATAATATTTCTAGGTACATAAGTATCTATTTAATCATAGAAACACGAAAAAAATTCCAAGATTCAACCACTATCTAGGTACGGTCATGCCCGCCGTTTTGACCACATTTTGAAACGGGCATAAAAAAATAAAAAAAATTGGAAAACCTTCGCATTGTGTCATTATATGTGACCTAGTTACCAGGAAAAATAATAAACTTCTAATACGACAATTATTTTTAAAAAAGTGTTCTCAGAAATGAGCTATCATGTGTGAAGATTCATGGCTTTCTAGTTAAATTGTCAATCTTATGGCCACATTCATGGCATAGTTTGTTCAAATGATCTCATATTGTGCACAAGGGTGCATCTTGGAATGGCAAACAATGTTGCCTAAGGGAGTTTTCACATTCTTTGGACGAAAAATTCATTTTCCATTTTTCGAGTGCCCAAAAGGAGGTTTTTTTGTGAAGGACCTCCCAAATAATTGTTGCAAAATTGGACCAAATCATTTTTATAAAATACTAGGCCATATTTAATGCACTATTGACCAAATGGTTGGGTGTAAAAAGTTTTGATCCACCTCTCGTGAAAAAGACAAATTTCGGCCGATTCAATTTGAAGTGGGTCAAATTTGAACTGTAGATGCCTTGTAGTTTGCTCTTTATTTTTTACAAAAATCATTTCTAGGTACATAAGTATCTATTTAATTAGATAAACACCAAAAAAATAACAAGATTCAACCACTAGCTAGGAACGGCCATTCCCGCCGTTTTGACCGCATTTTGAAACGGGCATAAAAAATTCAAAAACAAATCAAAAAATTGGAAAACCTTCGCATTGTGTCATTATATATGACCAAGTTACCAGGAAAAATAATAAACATGTAATACGACAATTCTTTTAAAAAAGTGTTCTCAGAAATGAGCTATCATGAGTGAAGATTCATGGCTTTCAAGCCAAATGATCAATCCTATGGCCACATTCATGGCATAGTTTGTTCAAATGATCTCATATTGTGCACAAGGGTGCATCTTGGAATGGCAAACAATGTTGCCTAAGGGAGTTTTCACTTTCTTTGGACGAAAATTCATTTTCCATTTTTTGAGTGCCCAAAAGGAGGTTTTTTTGTGAAGGACCTCCCAAATAATTGTTGCACAATTGGACCAAATCATTTTTATAAAATACTAGGACATATTTAATGCACAATTGACAAAATGGTTGGGTGTAAAAAGTTTTGATCCACCTCTCGTGAAAAAGACAAATTTCCGCCGATTCAGGTGGAAGCGGGTCAAATTTGAACTGCAGCTGCCTCATAGTTTGCTATTTATTTTTTCCAAAAATCATTTCTTGTTACATAAGTACCTATTTAATCATAAATACATGGTTTGGTGGCGATACGTCGAGGTTTGGGCAGTGATCGAGGGCCCCAACTCTAGAGCGCGTAAACTCGCATGCCCGCCGTGTGGTCACCGTGTGATTGTGGCGTTGTCATGTGTTCTGGGATGCCTAGGCATGTCTAGTGGGTTGGGCACTCCCCAGGTAGGTGCTAGGAAGAAATTTACAACATAAGATTCTCACGAGGAGACCGATCGATGCTCAAACATGAATTAGCAACCAAGTGTTTGATTAGCGGTACGGGAAATGCACATGGCTAATGGGCGTGAGTTTTGGTTGAGGATGATCAGTTACTAAGAAGACCGCCTTCACAAATTTTTAGCTCGAAAGGAGGAGTCTAGGTGGTACTTGCTTTGCAAAGTACCACACTGGACATAAATACGAATGCTGAAGCTGGGCTCAAAATAATGAATGGATTGAGCAGGCATTTGGTGGAGGATAGTTATTTGGGCATACGAAAGCACTGTAGAAAGTGGATGCCATTTGGACATGCCAAAGTGGTATTTCCTTCACAAAGTGTTTTTTTGAACAGAATAGGAAAATGAATATTTTTGAATTATTTTTGAACTAGGCAAGGAAGGTTTTTTACATATTTGACGAAGATATGACCCAAAGAATTTATGAGATTTTTTGGGGAATTTTGGGAATGACAGAAATATAGGTTGCTTCACAACCAAGGGCAAAAACTGCCACATGGACATGACACATAGGCAAAACTGATGAGGTGGCGCCTAGTCATAGCAGCCCACCACAATTTACAAGGTTATGACCATCTATATTGGTCATGATCAGCTAGAAATAAGGCAGCGGACCAGTGCTATCTGCTTTATGACCATTTCGTGTAAGGAAATTATGACCTTTCTGACCAAAATGGTCGTTATAGTTTAGGGTTTGGAGCCCCCCGAACAGCTTTTGACCAATTGGTCTGAAATGGTCATAGATCTATGACCAATTCTTCCAGGGTCATTGACAGAAGGTCACTAGTTGACATATTTCTTGTAGTGATAGCAAAGTCATAGCAACATCAATCTCAGAACATAATGGATACTAGGGATCAAACCCTAACAAAACTAACTCGATTACATGATAGATCCCATCCAACCCATCACCGTCCAGCAAGCCTATGATGGAATTACTCACACAAGGCGGTGAGCATCATGGAATTGGTGATGGAGGAAGGTTGATGATGATGATGGCGACGATCTCCACTCTTCGGAGCCCCGAACGGACTCCAGATCTGCCCTCCCGAGAGAGATTAGGGCTTGGCCGCGGCTCCGTCTCGTGAAAAGCGATAATTATTTTCCCTAATATTTTTCCCCGAAACGTAATATATATGACCTGGGGATACGTCGCTGGAGCATCGGGGGGCCCTCGAGGCAGGGGGCGCGCCCTGGGAAGGGGGGCGGGCCCCCACCCTAGAGGACAGGTCGTGGGCCCCCCGGTGTGGATCTTCTTGCAGGTATTTTTTATATTTTCTGAAATAATTCTCCATTGATTTTTCAGGCGATTCCAAGAACTTTTTATTTCTGCACAAAAACAACACCATGGCAGTTCTGCTGAAAACAACGTCAGTCCGGGTTAGTTCCATTCAAATCATGCAAGTTAGAGTCCAAAACAAGGGCAAAAGGGTTTGGAAAAGTGGATACGTTGGAGACGTATCAACTCCCCCAAGCTTTAACCTTTGCTTGTCCTCAAGCAATTCAGTTGATAAACTGAAAGTGATAAAGAATTTTTTTGACAAACTCTATTTGCTCTTGTTGTTGTAAATATGTAAGCTAGCATTCAGGTTTTCAACAAGATCATGAACTAACCACATTCACAATAATTTTCAGGTCTCAAGACTACTCACATCAATGGCATAATCAACTAGCGAGCAATAATAATAAACCTCGGATGATAACACTTCTCAAAACAATCATGATATGATATAACAGGATGGTATCTCGCTAGCCGTTTCTGAGACCGCAAAACATAAATGCAGAGCACCTTTAAAGATCAAGGACTGACTAGACATTGTAATTCATGGTAAAAGAGATCCAGTCATGATCATTCTCAATGCAAATTAATAGTAATGCATGGAACAACAGAGGTGCTCTCCTACTGGTACTTTTTGATAAGAGGATGATGACTCTGCATAAAAGTAAATAGATAGGCCCTTTGCAGAGGGAAGCAGGGATTTGTAGAGGTGCCAGAGCTCGTTTTTTAAATAGAGATTGAATAAATTTTTGAGCGCTATACTTTCATTGTCAACATACCAACCAAGAATCTCGATATCTCCCATGCTACGCACATTATAGGCGGTTCCCAAACATAATGGTAAAGTTTATACTCCCCAACCACCAACAAGCACACTCCACGGTCAGCCAAATCCACGAGTTACCGTCCAAACAAGCAACAGCCCTGGGGGAGTTTTGTTTAATTATTATGATTTTGATCATGGGACTGGGCATCTCGGTTACCAGCCATTTTCTCATGAATGATGAGCGGAGTCCACTCATCGTGAGAATAACCCACCTAGCATGGAAGATATAGATAGCCCTAGTTGATACATGAGCTGTTCGAGCATACAAAACAGAATTTCATTTGAAGGTTTAGAGTTTGGCACATACAAATTTACTTGGAATGGCAGGTAAATACCGCATATAGGAAGGTATAGTGGACTCATGTGGAACAACTTTGGGGTTTATGGAAGTGGATGCACAAGCAGTATTCCCGCTTAGTACAGGTGAAGGCTAGAAGGAGACTGGGAAGCGACCAGCTAGAGAGCAACAACGGTCATGAACATGCATTAAAATTAATCAACAATGAATGCAAGCATGAGTAGGATATAAATCACCATGAACATAAATATCGTGAAGGCTATGTTGATTTGTTTCAACTACATGCGTGAACATGTGCCAAGTCAAGTCACTTAAATTGTTCAGAGGAGGATACCACCCATCATACCACATCACAACCATTTTAATATCATGTTGGCATGCAAGATAGACCATTATAAACTCTCAGCTAATTAAGCATGGCATAAGCAGCTATGATCTCTAATTGTCATTTCAAACATGTTTCATTCATAATCAAGCTGAATCAAGAACGATGAGCTATCATACTTACAAAAACAAAAGAGGTCGAGTTCATACCAGCTTTTCTCATCTCAATTAGTTCATCATATATCACCCTTATTGCCGTTTAGTCGCACGACCGAACGGTGTGAATAATAATAATAGTGCACGTGCATTGGACTAAGCTGGAATCTGCAGACATTTAATACAAGAGAGAAGACAAGGCAATATGGCTCAAGATTAAATCAACAACAAAGCATATGAGAGCCACTAAGCATTTTCAATCATGGTCTTTTACTCTCAACCCCTAAAGAAAAAGAAAAGAAACTATTCACACGGGAAAGCTCCCAACAAGCAAAAGAAGAACATGAAATCTTTTTGGGTTTTCATTTTTAGTTACTACTACAAGCAAAGAAAGTAAACTAGCTAGAAGCTACAACTAATTTTTGTTTGTTTTTCTGGGTATTTCTGGCACACAAGAAAAAGACTAAGAAAAAGCTATCTAAACTAAGCATGGATGGTACCGTGAAAGAGTGTGAGCACCGTCAACTAGAATAAGTGTGTGAACATGAATGTAAAGTCGGGGAGAAACACGTACTCCCCCAAGCTTAGGCTTTTGGCCTAAGTTGGTCTATGGCCACGGATCGAAGCCACTCCCTACAGTGTACTGAGATGTGTCCTCTGGGCGCCACTGGTTGGCGAGCTCGTCTAGCTCCCACCCATAAACAGATTGACGGGAAGGATTAAGTGGTGGTTTTGGCTCAGGCTCTGAAGCATGTGCCTGGCCTTGGTACTTGTAGAAGACATCTGAGGTGGTGAGGAATATGCGTGTAGATAGATCAAACAAAGTAGGTGCAGGCAAGGTAACAATTTCACAGTATATTTCATCAAACCTCAATTTATAATGGAGCTGCATATTTTTGTCTTTAACAATAAATTCATGAGCTACCATGCTCTTGTAGTCTAGATAAACAGGGGCAAGTAATTTTTCTTCCTTCTCATGATGCCTAATGGGTATATTAAAATGTTCAGCAAGGCGAGAAGCAAACATGCCTCCAAAGACGGGCCCTCTTTAGCGGTTAAGACTCAATCGTTTGGCAATGACGGCGCCCAAGCTAAAAGTTGTGTCATGGAACAAAGCATGGCGTAAAATGATAATATCAGGGGCACTGAGATTCCCACTGTTCCCGCGACCAATTAAACATCTACTAGCAAATAAAGCAAAGTAGCGCAGAACAGGGAAGTGTATACTAGTGATTCTTGCCCCTGAAACTTGTCTAGTTTCACCTACGGCTATCATATCAATAAACCCTTTGACGTCTTCATGACGTGGTTCATCAAGTCTACCTCCAAAGGGTACCTTTCATATTTCACAAAAATCTAAAAGTGATATCTCCTTACTCACATCATAGAAGCAAAACTCCACCGTGGTTGGTGTTTTCCTAGAATGAAAATGAAAACTTTGCGTGAAAATATTGATGAGTAAGAGATACTGTTCTTTTTGGTCGTTGAGGAAGTCGGTGAGGCCTGCATTATTCGCCAACCAATATTAGTCTTCGTAAATACCGGCGGACATCATGAAATTATTACAAGGCCATCCGCACGGTCGAACTTCCGCCATGCGAGGAAGATTATACTTGGGCTTCTTATTTTCTCCTTTCTTCTTCTCCTCTGAGCTCTTGCTGGAGGAGCCCCTCAATAATCTTTTTAACATTTCCCTTTCCTGAATTTTTTTGAATTTTTTAGTAACTCACAAGCTAACCAAACTCAACAAGATTGATAGCAACAACTCCTATAAGGGCGTAGAGGCTAAATCATGCATTAGAACTACTTGGGACCAAGATAATTTGACATGCAAGCTCAAGAACAAGGTCACCTCAGCAACATAAATTTGCAACAAATAAATCACTAGAACAAAAACTAATTGGACCAACGGAGGAGTCACATACCAAGGAACAATCTCCCCAAACAGTTTGGTGAATGGTGCTTTGAGCAAGGAGATTGAAAACGGCAACAAAATGAGCTAGAACTCGGGTTTGAGCTGGTTGGGGATTTTTTTGGGAGGAAGAAGAAGAGCATGGCTGAAAGGATAAGTGGAGGGGGCCACGTGGGGCCCTCGAGGCAGGGGGCGCGCCCTGTGAAGGGGGGCGCGCCCTGTGCCCTCGAGGCCACATGCTGGCTCCCCTTGTTGTGTGTTTAGTGCCATATTTTCTTAAATATTCTAGAAAAAAAATCATATTTCATTTTCATGGCATTTGGAGAACTTTTATTTTCGGGATATTTTTTATTGCACGGATAAGTCTGGAAACAGACTGATAATGCTATTTTTATTTTATTTAACCTAATTAACATAAAGTAAAAGAAGGGTACAGAAGATTTGTGCCATCTAGATTCACCTATCTCATGTTCATCAAAAGGAATCCATTTACAAGGTTGATCAAGTCTTGTTAATAAACTCTTCCCGAGTAACATGAAACCGGAGAATTTTCAAATAACACTAGGTTACCTCAGTGGGGATATGTATGTCCCCAACAATAAGAATGTCATATGCCTTCTTGATAGTAGGAATTGGAAACTCAAAACCTCCAATAGTAATAGTTGAAGTTTTTCCAATATAATTGATACTGAGACCTAAGGTTGTTTCCTCGGAAAGTGTACCGTATGTGTCGGGGGAAACTGTCCACCACGAGCACCTATGGGACCGGAGCCCCTTGTACGTTGCGGTAAGGGAGCGGAGGGAGCACGAAGAGCAGATCGAGGAGAGCACGCGGGCAGTTTACCCAGGTTCGGGCCGCGCGGACGCGTAAAACCCTACTCCTGCTTGGTTTGTATTGAGTTTGTGAGCTCGGGAGCTTGAAGAACTAGCTACACCGAGCAAGAGAGCTATCAAGGTTCCGAACCCCTTCTACGTTGTGCATGGGCCTCCTTTTATAGCTCAAGGGGTCACCGACAGGTGTCAACGTAGAAGAAGGGCAAAAATGTAACTTTGGTGGTAGTTGTAACAGTGCGAGAACAGTGCATGAACAGTGGATAAACAGTGGTCTTCACCTAACTTGACAGTGGGGGACAAGGGCATTAAATGCCCGTCACCGTCGACCCCAAAAGCACCCGTCCATGCGTCTCCGTTCGCCACGGCGATAGCCTCGTCACCGTGGAGTGCCACCGTGTCCCCCAGGCTGCACAGCCATCCGCCACGCGTCCCTGGAAGGGCCCCAGGGCGACGCGTGGGCCGATGAGCTGGAGGGTGGGCACACAGTGCAGGCTTCCCCCGGCAAGCACCTTGCCGGGGTCTTGATCTTGCCGGGCCCTGGAGCTTGTCGCTCCCCGGGCCCTGCCGGGGCGCAGGATGCGCCAAGGCATGTCTTCTGGTCTTCCTGGCAAGCTCCTCTTGCCAGGGTCTTGTGCTAACGTGATAGTCTTGAGCCTGGGACGGCCTTCCCGGCAAGCTCCACTTGCCGGGGCCTTGATCTTCTGACTCATATACTTTGTTTTTGAATGGCTTAATAGGGACCAGAGAGGTTTCCGGCGAGCACGTGGTGGACCCTGCCGCGGGAAGCTGCCACTGCCCGTGCACCAGTTGGGGTACTAAGGTACCCCTATCTTAGTACACCGACAGGAGCCCCCGGGCCTGGGCCACACACGGTGCCAAGCGCTGTTGGGCCAGGCCCAAAACAGTGCACGGGCACGCGCGGCCCACGGCAAGCCGTAATTCCCCTTCCGCATCCGCCGCGTCCCTCCCTAACGGCACGCGTCGATTGCGGCATCGTGGGAGAGATCGTGGCCACGTTCTTTAATGGGAAATGCGGAGCGTCCCCCACCTTCCCCTTAAAAGCAGAGGAAGCAGGGGCAGTTTCCCTCTTCCATCTTCATTGCGTCTTCAACCTCCAGAGCCCCTCCGCTACTCTCTGCCTCCACTCCTCCTCCGCCGTCTTCCGCATCCGCAGCGCCGTCGAGCTCCTCGCCCCTTCCCCCGCCGCCTCCGCCATGGCTCCGAAGACCGAGAAGGCGAAGGCGGAGAAGGCCAAGAGGGAGAAATCCGAGCAGGCGGTGAAGTTTGCCCTCCTGCGGAAGAGGAACGTGGTCTTCGCGCCAAGGCTCAGCGCGAGGGAGCTGTGGAACAAGTTCTACCTCTTCTGGTCCAAAGAGACCAAGGCTCATCCCCGGACCAGAGTCTACCCCGCCGGCGCCAAAGATCTGCTTCCCGGCGGGTATTTCTTCTTCGCTGTCTTCTTCCACTGCGGCTTGTGTCCTCCGTTCTCGGAGTTTTTCTGTGATATCATGAACACATACAACCTCCACCTCCTAGACTTCACCCCTAACGCCATCCTTACGATGGCGGTTTTCGCACATCTGTGCGAAAACTATGTAGGGATCTATCCCAATGTAGCGCTCTTCCGCCATTTCTTTATGCCTAGAGTAGAGGCCGGCGCTCCCCTCTCCGGGGGTATCTCTTGGATCTTCCGGTTGAATAAGAAGGAATCATATCTGAAAGGAGAGATCCGCGGCAAGTGGGAAGAGTGGCGCGCAGATTGGTGTTGGATAGTGGAGGACCAGCCGGAGCCTTTTACTGCGCCGCGCACAACTGCCATAGTGCGCGGCAGAGACTGGAGCGAGTTGGCCCCGGAGGACGGCAAGCTCAACATCGCCCTTATCAGGATACTTCGTCTCCGGGTAGCTAAACTGACCATCGGAGAGGTAGGGGCAGACTTCCTCCGCCGCCACATTGCCCCTTTACAAGAGAGGAAAAGGCCAGCATGGGAATTTGGCAACGCGGCGGACATTATGAGGCTGCGCCCGGGACTGAACTTCAACTTCACGGCTTTGGAGCTGAAGTGGATGGTCCGGGAGCTTTTTAAGCACGACCCGGCCCACCCGGAGTGGTTTAGATCTCCCCGGGGAGTGGTGCCGCTGTGCAACAGCACTGCCCGGGACTCCTTGCGCGCAATAATGCCCGCGTGTGACTCTCACGGCGTCGACCCCACCTAGATAGAGCCTCCGCCGGACGCAATTCTGAGTTTCTTCGACAACTTGGTCGAGGTGCCGAAGAACACCGAGGAGATCAAGGGTCTCACCCGGGCCACCACAGAGCGGGATATAGCCTATATCGCTTCCCGGATGGAAGAGGCCGCTGCAGCTGCAGCAGCAGGAGACTTCGGATTCACCGTCGACGAGGCGCAGGCCGCGGACGAGGTGTGCCAAGCAGAGGAGGCAGAAATGCGCAGACTGCTCAAGCTTCCGCCCGACGAGCTTGCCGGAGTTCCCTCTCTGAGGCATGCCGGGATCCCCGGGGTCGTGAGCGAGGCCGCGGCAAGCGAGGTTGCCGGAGGGAGCAGAGGTGCCGGAGGGAGCGGAGCAGCCGGGCAGGATGCTGGACCCAGCGGGCCCGCTTGGGAGGAGGAGGAAGACGTCGAGGCCGATGAAGACACCGGCGGATCTCTAGGACTCGACGACGACGCCTCCTCGTCGTCGGAGAACTCCCCACCTCCGGCAAGTCCCAAGCAAGCGCCGGGGAAACACCTCCGCAAGGCGGCCACAGCGACGAGGACGCAGGCGCCTCGACAGCAGCCTGCTCGCCGGGCGGCGCGCGCCACCAGGCCGAGCCAAGCCGCGACGGAGGCACCCCGCGCACCAGCCGCGGCGGAGGCGCCCCGCGCACCAGCCGCGGTGGAGGCGCCCCGCGCACCAGCGCCAAGCGGAGGGGGATCCTCTCAGAGCGGAGCGGCCGCTCCGCCTGCTCCTCGGGCCTCGGCGTCAGCGGAGGCTGGGTCTTCGCAGCCCCCAGCCCCGGGGACCGCCAAGCGCCCGAGAGAGCCTTCTCCTCCTGCTCCTCGCGCGGGAGCGCCTCAGGTGGAGTTCGATTTCTCCGCCCTTAGCGACGACGACGACGAGGAAGAGGAGTAAGCACTTGTAATTTGTAGCTTCTTCAATTCTGTCTTGATTCTTTCGTTGATGATTCTGATCTTATTTTTGTTTTCAGGTCCCTGGCCCAGCGGGCGACGAAGCGGGCCAAGATCCCCGTGGTTGAGGTCGAGGACGGCTCGCCCGTCGCGGCGACAGGAGACGCGCTGGCGACGAACTTGCCGGACCCAACTGCTGCTCCGAGGAGCAGCCCCCAGCGCAGCCCCCAGCGTAAGTCTGGTCTTGAGCTTCTGGCTTGTCGGGCGCGCTTGAGGTTTTTGCTTTGTATTAATACCTTGTTGCCTTGTTCGCTTTGTTTGTCCTGTGCAGAAGTGGAGCCGCAGCCGCAGGAGCAACCGGAGGTCACTCCCGAGGAGCTGCAGATTCCACCCTCCCCGCCAAGGGCGAACTCCCCGGCGAGGGAGGACGTTCCGCCAAGGACGGGCTCCCCGCCAAGGGCGGGCAGCCCGACAAGGGTGGCCACCCCGCCAAGGGAGGGCACGGGCGGCCCTCCGCCAGCAGGGGCCACCGCTCCACCGCCAAGGGAGGACTCCCCGGCGAGGGAGCCTGTCGTCGACGAAGTCCGTGAAGGTAAGTCTTGCAGCTTCTTCTTCTTGGACTTGTCTTTTTGGATATTTGCTTGATCTTCTCTTTTCTTCTTTTTCTTCTAGATCCTCCTCCCCCAGAGCGGATGGAGACGGAGGTCGTCGTCGAGGACATGTCAGGAGCCGACGAGCCTGCCGCTGAGGAGACTGCCCCGACTGCAGACGCCGCGGCTGGGGAGGGGGACAGCGACCACACTGCCAGCCCGGAGGCGGCAGGAGCGTCAAGCGCTCCGCCGGCCGCCGACCCCTCCGCCGGCGAGGAGCAGTCGGGCATCTACCTTGAGGCCCCCAATGGCGTCTTTATACAAGTGCCGTGGGGGTCCTCGTCGCGAGCCCCCGTGGAGGGAGAGACCTTTGATGGAGAGGTCCTCGCCTCCGCGGGGTTGAAGATCGTCGAAGCGCCTGGCGGGAGCGATGAGCCCGAAGAGGAGAAACTTCTCCGCCAGCTCCTGGCCCTTTACCGGACCAGGAAGGCGAAACTGGAGTCGCGAGAAGCCCTCACCGCCAAGGCCGGAGCAGACTTGGAGAAACGCGCCGCAGAGCTCCGCGCCACCAACCAGGCGGCTCTCCGCGACTTGGCGGAGGAGCGCGAGAGGCTTGCCGGAGAGCAGCAAGAGTTCCTCCTGGAGAAGGCTGAGGCCGAGGAGCAGCAGCGACTAGTCGGTGAAGAGCTGTCCCGGCGAGAAGGAGCACTCAACCAGCGGAAGGTTGAGCTCGACGCCCACGACGACGAGCTCACTGCCCGGGAGCAGACTCTTGGCGGGGCCCTTAAAGAGGCGAAGGAAGCTACCGCCGCCGCGAAAACCGCCAAGAGGGACTTGGAGCTCAAGGTGCAGCAACTGGAGCAGTACCTGAAGGCGAGCGAGGACAGGGTCACCGCGCTCAACATAGAGCGCGAGAAGGACGCCCATACCAACTCCGAGCTTCAGGTACGCCTCTCCAATAAGGGCGACGAGCTTACTGCCGCCAAGGACTCGATCGCTGACTTGGAGTTGAAGGTATCTACTTTGAGAGATTCACTTGACGCCGCCCGGGACCGCGAGACCAAGCTGAAGGAGGAGCTTCGCAAGGAGCGGGAGCTAGTGGAGAGCACTGCCACCTCCGCGAACATCTTCAACCAGGCGGTGGAGCAATGGACGGAGGAGCTGGTCACTTCCGCCGCCAACATCGACAAGGAGCTAATGGCGCTGAGGGTGGAGCACCTCGTGTACTCTCCGGACCCGAACCTCCCCCACAGCGCCAAGCTCAGTCTTTTCTTCAGGGGAATCGCGCCGGCGCTTGCACGGCTGCAGGAGAAGCTCCCCGTGCAGCTGGCCGAGGAGTCGCGCCAGCTCTGCGCGGGTACCTTGGAGCGCGTCCTGACGAAGATTGTCTACCGCAATCCTGGTATTAATCTCGTCAACGTTCTCCGCAGCCTGCCGGCCGACGCAGATCAGGAGGCGCTGAAGGCGCAGGTCGCCCACATCATCGCCAAGGTGAACAAGATCTCCAGGAGTGAAGGCGACCGCGTAGATTAGGCCTCTTTCTTTTTATTCCCTTTGCCGCTGCAAAGTGTGCCATGAACATGAATCTATTAGTCATTGCGACAAGTTATCTCTTGTAATATATTATCTTATTTTGATCAATCGATGCAGAGTTATCTCCCTTGCTTTGGTCCTTTACTTTGTATGCTTTCAACCCTACGCTTCTAGGGGACTTGCCGGCAAGGGGCCCTTGCCGCGAGCGCTGAGTGCTGGACTCTGAGCAGCCTGCTGGCAAAGGCCTTACCGGCAAGTAACCTTGCCGCAGCTAGTCGCAACGCACTTAGCTTGCTGAGCGAACTCGAAAACGAAGCAAGGGCGCGACACTTGTCGCAGCTCACTTAAGTCGTTTGAGCGTACTCGAAAACAAGATAAGGGTGCGGCTAGCCACGGGTAGGTTCCTCCACGCACACGTTTTCCATACAAAGTGTGGTTGTTCAAGGAAGATAACTAAAATTTAAAAATTTGAATTGCTCAAATTCTGGTAACTTAGCTTTCATAATCTGTTCGTTCTCCGGTAAGCTTCTCTTTCTTGAACAGAACTTGGTTCACCCTCCACTTCCTTCCTCCCCCGGCAAACTTGTGCGCGAGGAACATTCCTTCTGCTTAAGAGGGAAAGAAAAAGAAGAGGGAAAACAAGTATAGGGCCTCTCGGCATGCTAATGCTTACCGGGTATGTGTGTTGCATAAGATGCCAAACAATGCATGCAAATATCAAAGAAAAGCATGAAAATGGCAAATGGTGCGAAACACAAAAGCTTTACTGATGCACGGGATCGGCGCCCGGCTTTGTACAAAGGATTACATGCAACAGTGGCAAGACTCGTACAAAAGGTGGTTGCCGGAGCGGATCACGGCAACCGCGCCTCATGGGTGAAACTTGCGAAGATGCTCTATGTTCCAGGAATTGCTCACCGGTAAGCCTTCTTCGGTCTCAAGGCGGACAGCACCGGGCCTTGTGACTTGTCTCACCCGATAAGGGCCTTCCCACTTTGGCGTCAACTTGTTGGAATTCTTGGCGGACTGAACACGCCGAAGAACAAGGTAGCCTTCCTCGAGACTCCTGGCCTTAACCTTGCGGCTATGATAGCGGCGCAAGGCTTGCTGGTATCGAGCAGCTCGTACAGCAGCCTGGAGACGTTCCTCCTCGAGGAGCAATGCATCATCTTGTCGCAGTTGCTCTTGCTCGAGCTCATCATAAGCGAGCACTCGAGGAGATCCATATACGAGTTCCGTGGGGAGAACTGCCTCTGCTCCATAGACAAGAGCAAAGGGTGTCTGTCCGGTGGCTCGACTTGGTGTCGTCCTGATTGACCAAAGAGCCGCCGGTAGCTCCTCTATCCAGTTTCTTCCGCACTTGCGCAGCCTGTCGAAGGTTCTCGTCTTGAGTCTGCGCAGCACTTCAGCGTTGGCCCTCTCCGCTTGACCGTTGCTCCTCGGGTGAGCAACAGAAGCGAAACAGACCTTGGCGCCAAGGTCTTGGACGTACTGCATGAAGGTGCGACTAGTGAACTGTGTGCCGTTGTCGGTGATGATCCTGTTAGGGATTCCGAAACGGCAAACAATTGACCTGAAGAACCTGACTGCTGACTGTGCTGTCACCTTTCTCACTTGTTCCACTTCTGGCCACTTTGTGAACTTGTCGATCGCAACGTACAAATACTCAAAGCCCCCGACAGCACGGGGGAAGGGGCCGAGGATATCGAGCCCCCAGACCGAGAAGGGCCAGGACAAAGGGATCGTCTGGAGAGCTTGAGCTGGCTGATGAATTTGCTTGGCATGGAACTGGCACGCTTCACACTTGGTTACTTGTGCAGTTGCATCTTGGAGGGCTTCTTGC
Source organism: Secale cereale (assembly GCA_902687465.1). Taxonomy (NCBI): domain Eukaryota; kingdom Viridiplantae; phylum Streptophyta; class Magnoliopsida; order Poales; family Poaceae; genus Secale; species Secale cereale. The sequence goes on from LR738713.1 coordinate 624,194,617, forward strand.
CAAAAGAACCCTTGCCGGAACGCCTTCCCGGCAAGTGCCCTTGCGCCAATGTGGTGGCCACATATGCCTCCATGTATTTCTGCCAACAGCTTCTGTCCATCTTCTCTGGAAATGCACTTCAACCTGACACCATTGAGCCTTCTTCTGTACAGTTCGTTATCCACGAACTGGTACATACTTGATTGTCTTGTTATCTTCTCTATCTCTTCTGGGTCGTCGGGAAGTTCTCCAGTTTGCAGAAAACGGACGATCTGCTGTGCCCATGCTGGAGCCCGAGGCTCAACAGCAAGGACTAAAGGCATGAGGGCCGCTGTGGGAACCTCAGCTTCTACGGCAAGAATCTCTGGCTCCGCCGGAGCTGATGGTTCCCCGGCAAGCCTGCCGGGGCAAGGCTTGTCGGGAACGCTTGCTTCAACTGTACAGACCCTTGGATCTGCAGGAGCAAACTGTTCCTCAGCGTTCTGGTTGTCGATCCTGGGGACCTTGGCGGCGGTTTCGGGAAGATCCGCCGGCAAGTAGTCGCCGGAGACCAACTTTCTCTTCTTGTTCTGCCCAATTGATGGTGTAACGGATGGCTGAGTCAGCTTGAGCAGGAAGGTCCCTGGTTCCACAGGTAACTTCATTGCAGCACACTTTGAAAGGCCATCTGCGATATCATTCTGAGCTCTTGGAACGTGCTCCATTTGCAGACCTTCAAAGTGTTCTTCAAGCTTCCTCACTTCATCAACATAGGCTTCCATCAGAGGGCTCTGGTAACTTTTGTTAACTTGCCGGACCACCAACTGAGAATCTCCCCGCACAATCAACTTCCTGATCCCAAGTTCGGCCGCAATTCTGAGACCGGCAAGCAAACCTTCATACTCAGCAGTATTGTTTGTCGCTTGCTCCCTGGGAAAGTGCATTTGGATAACATACTTGAGGTGCTCTCCGGTGGGCGCTATGAGTACCACGCCGGCACCGGCGCCTTGCAGCGAGAAGGCACCATCAAAGTACATTACCCATTCACTGCTTGCTTCTTGTACGGGGGTACTTGTTTCTGGAACTTCTTCATCGGGCGTTGGGGTCCATTCAGCTATAAATTCTGCCAAAGCTCTGCTCTGTATAGTTGAAGTACTTTCAAACTTGAGACCAAAGCTTGACAGCTCCAGTGCCCACTCGACGATCCTGCCTGTTGCTTCTGGATTGTGCAATATCCTCTTCAACGGAAAGCGAGTGACCACTGTTATCTCGTGTGCTTGGAAGTAATGGCGCAGCTTTCTCGAGGCCATGAGGAGGCCGAAAAGCAATTTCTGCACCCCGGAATACCTTGATCTAGCCCCCTGCAAGAGGGAACTCACAAAATACACCGGGCGCTGCACCATCTTCCTTCGCACTTCTCCTTGTTCCTGCGCAGAGTTGTCCTTGTCGAGGCCACAGCTTGTCGGAGCAGTCCCCTGCTTGTCGCTGGATTCGCTTGCCGGTGGTGTAGACTCTTCCTCTGCCTCCCTCTCCGCTACTAACGCAGCACTAACCACTTGATTGGTTGCTGCTAGGTACAGCAGCAACTTCTCTTGTGGCCTAGGTGCGACAAGTATTGGAGTGGAGGATAGGTATCCTTTCAAGTCTTGCAGCGCTGCCTCCGCTTCCGGAGTCCATTTCATAGGACCTGCCTTCTTCAAGATTTTGAAGAAAGGCAGGGCGCGTTCTGCAGACTTCGAAATGAACCTACTGAGGGCAGCTACACAACCTGCAAGTCTCCTTATGTCCTTGACGCGCTTCGGGGCTTCGATCTGCTCGATGGCTTTTATCTTGTCGGGATTGGCCTCAATCCCCCTCTGGGACACAAAGAACCCGAGAAGCTTGCCGGAGGGGACTCCGAAGACGCACTTCTCGGGGTTCAACTTAAGCTGGATCTTGCGCAGATTTGCAAATGTCTCTTCCAAGTCTTGGATCAGGGTATCTTTGCTCTTGCTCTTGACCACTATGTCATCCATGTAAGCTTCTACATTTCTGTGGAGCTGTGGCTCAAAAGCAGTGTGCACTACCCTTGCAAATGTAGAGCCTGCATTCTTCAATCCAAAGGGCATGCGTATGAAGCAATACGTGCCGCATGGAGTAATGAATGCAGTCTTTTCTTCATCTTCCTTGGCCATAAAAATCTGGTGGTAGCCTGAGTATGCATCAAGGAAAGAGAGCAGCTCACATCCAGCAGTGGAGTCAACAATCTGGTCAATGCGCGGCAAGGGAAATGGATCCTTGGGACATGCTTTATTCACATCAGTGAAGTCTATACACAGTCTCCACTTCCCGTTAGCCTTACGCACGACAACTGGATTTGCTAACCATGTCGGATGGATCACGCCTCTAACCAGGCCCGCTGCTTCTAGCTTCTTGATTTCTTCGGCAATGAATTCTTGGCGCTCCACGGCTTGCTTCCTGACCTTCTGCTTGACGGGCCGCGCATGAGGACAAACAGCAAGCTTGTGCTCAATTACCTTCCTGGGAACGCCGGGGATGTCAGATGGTTGCCACGCAAACACATCGACATTCGCCCGCAGGAAGGCAACGAGCGCGCTTTCCTATTTGTTATCGAGTGTAGCACTGATGGTGAAGGTACCACCAGTGCCGTCCTCCCTGGCGGACACCTTCTTGGTTGCCGGTGGAGCGGCCATCCCCTTCTTGCACTTGCCGGTGGAGCTCGATGGGACGTCCTCGACGGCAGCGCAGCACTCCGAAGAGGTTCGCTTGCCGGAGTGGGCCCCAGAGCACTTGCCGGACTTGGTCTTGGTCTTCTTCCCCCCGGGAGCTTCAGCGGCAAGTGTGTTGCTCTCCGCTGCGTCTGCTGCGTCCCGGTATATCTTGTCGGCGCAGATAAGCGCGTCCTTCTTGTCGCCAGGGACAGAGATGACGCTTATCGGCCCCGGCATCTTGAGTATATTGTAGGCGTAGTGGGAAGCTGCCATGAACTTGGCGAGGGCAGGACGTCCAAGTATCCCATTGTATGGCAATGGGATATCGGCCACGTCAAAGGTTATCCTCTCCATCCTGAAGTTGAGTTCCCCGCCAAAGGTCACTGGCAGAGTTATCTTCCCCTTGGGCTTGCTCCTCCCCGGGTTTATCCCTTGGAATGACCCGGTTTCTTCGAGCTCGCCGTCTGGGATCTGGAGTTTCTTGATCACACCTGAGGAGATCAAGTTTAGGCCGGCCCCGCCGTCTACCAACATTTTGGTGACCTTGAGGTTGCGGATGGTTGGTGAGACCAACATCGGCAAGCACCCGACCGCAGTGGTGCGGTCAGGGTGATCCTCAAGATCAAAAATGATGGGCGTGCTGGACCACTTCAGGAGCTTGCGTGACTCAACGGGCGGCTCAGCTGCATTTACTTCCCGCACCCACTACTTGAGTTGGCGGTGGGAAGTATGTAGGGAGGCGCCTCCGTCGACACACAGCACTTCTGTGGCCTTCTGGAACTCCTGCTCGCTGTTATCACCTTCCTCCATGTCGTCGTCGTCGTCTTCCTCTTCATCCTTGTCGCGGCCCCGGGGAGGTCGATCACCTTGCCGCTGCTTGGTCTTGCCGCGGCGTCCTCCCCGGCCATTGAATGGCCGCTTCTTGCTTGGCTCTCCTTCGCCACCTTGGGCCTTTTCCTTGTCGCAACACTCGTATTCAGCTTTCTGCTGCTCTACGAGGTACTCAACTCGCTTGCAGTTCGAAAGGTCATGGCCCTTGGTGCGGTGGATCTTGCAATATTGCTTGTCGGAGCCGTCCTGCTTGTCGGCTGCCGCCACAGGGGCAGGCTCCTTGCCGGAGCTGCCAGCCTGTGTTGTCTTGGCGGGAGCCTCCTTGCCGGACTTCTCGACGACCAGCACTTCCTTGCTCTTCTTCTTTCTGTTGTTCCGCCGCCGGCTCTTCTTTGCCGGGGCGGCGTCTCGCTGTCGCTTCCCCCTGCGCCAGCATCCTCCCCGGGGAGTCTCCTCCCCTCTTCGGCGCGCGCGCACTTGTCAGCTAGAGCATAGAGCTCGCTGACATCCCGTATCTTGGTCATGGCCATCTCCTCCCGCATGCGGCGGTTACGCATGTTCTGGTGGAACACGCTGATAACCGCGGCGGGGTGGACGTCGGGAATGTTGTGCTGTACACGGCTGAACCGTTGAATGTACTTGCGCAGGGGCTCTCCTTCCTTCTGGCCCAAGATGTGGAGATCGCTCTCCTGGCCGTGGGGTTTGTGGCCGCCCGTAAAGGCGCGAACAAATTGATGGCACAAATCTGCCCACGAAGAAATGGAGCCTTCCGGCAAGTGCATAAGCCAGGAACGAACGTTCGGCTTAAGCACCAGCAGAAAGTAATTCGCCAGTATCTTCTCGTCGCACCCCCCGGCAGCCTGCACCGCGATGGTGTAGATGCTGAGGAACTCCGAGGGGTGCGTCTTGCCGTCGTACTTCTCCGGTACGTCGGGCTTGAAATTTTTCATGCTGGGCCACTGGACGCGCCGCAGCTCACGGGTGAAGGCAGGGCAACCTACCGCGTACGACAAGTCGCCTGGTTCACCGGGCGCGTGCGTGTCGACAGCGGTCCCAGCGCGCTGATCTGATTGTCGCCGGGCTTCTCGGCGGCGCTCGATTGTCGTCCGAGCGTCTTCTTGTCGCCGGTCGTCAAGGACTTGGCGCTGGTCCCGACGAGCCCGCGGATCCGACGACGCCGTGGAATCGTCGTCGACGTTAATCCGGCGGGGAGGCATCTTCTGCTTCCGCGGCGGGGAGTGCACGGTGGTCGCACCCCCGGCGGTCTTGTCGCCATCGGCCTTCGTCTTCTCGACTTGCCGTGGCCGCGATGTCTCCGGTTGTTGCGGCGTGTCGTTGTTGGCGAAGGCGATGAGGCTTTGGATCGTCGCCCTCCAGTCTTCGGCTTTGTCCGCCGCTGGAGGGAAATCGAGGAGCAGTTGCGCTCTTGCGAGTGCTTCTGCTGGAGAGGAGGGGAGCGGGGGCGAGCGGTGCGAGGAGCGGGATATGCTCGGACTCCTAACGGGGTTAGAAGGAGCAGTTTCCCGCCCCGGCGACCGCGCCTTGCTCGTGCCAGGACGATGGCCTTGAGCGTCCCGCGAGCCTCCGGTTTGTCCTTGGCCCAGCAGGCGGATGGTACCTCCCGTACCACGGCGCTGCTGGCCAGTCGTCTGTTGAGATGGACGTGGAGCATCTACGGACACTGAGGCCTTGGAATTGGTCCGGTCGTCCGCCTTGTCCTTGGACTTGGCGGTGCCGTGAGTTTCCTCGCCGGCGACCACCCTTCCGCCGGCGTCTCCTCCACCCACCGTCGGTTCTGGTGGTGGGGGAATCGACGCAGACGGGCCTGCGACCTCGGAAGCTTTCTTCTTCGGGGCCATGCTGTTGCTGATGAAGTTGATGCGGCTGGAGAGGTTGATGAAGAATGCGCCCGCGTGAGCGCCGGATCAGGTTCGCACAACCTCGACGCCCCCTACCTGGCGCGCCAAAGATGTCGGGGGAAACTGTCCACCACGAGCACCTATGGGACCGGAGCCCCTTGTACGTTGCGGTAAGGGAGCGGAGGGAGCACGAAGAGCAGATCGAGGAGAGCACGCGGACAGTTTACCCAGGTTCGGGCCGCGCGGACGCGTAAAACCCTACTCCTGCTTGGTTTGTATTGAGTTTGTGAGCTCGGGAGCTTGAAGAACTAGCTACACCGAGCAAGAGAGCTATCAAGGTTCCGAACCCCTTCTACGTTGTGCATGGGCCTCCTTCTATAGCTCAAGGGGTCACCGACAGGTGTCAACGTAGAAGAAGGGCAAAAATGTAACTTTGGTGGTAGTTGTAACAGTGCGAGAACAGTGCATGAACAGTGGATAAACAGTGGTCTTCACCTAACTTGACAGTGGGGGACAAGGGCATTAAATGCCCGTCACCGTCGACCCCAAAAGCACCCGTCCATGCGTCTCCGTTCGCCACGGTGATAGCCTCGTCACCGTGGAGTGCCACCGTGTCCCCCAGGCTGCACAGCTATCCGCCACGCGTCCCTGGAAGGGCCCCAGGGCGACGCGTGGGCCGATGAGCTGGAGCGTGGGCACACAGTGCAGGCTTCCCCCGGCAAGCACCTTGCCGGGGTCTTGATCTTGCCGGACCCTGGAGCTTGTCGCTCCCCGGGCCCTGCCGGGGCGCATGATGCGCCAAGGCATGTCTTCTGGTCTTCCTGGCAAGCTCCTCTTGCCAGGGTCTTGTGCTAACGTGATAGTCTTGAGCCTGGGACGGCCTTCCCGGCAAGCTCCACTTGCCGGGGCCTTGATCTTCTGACTCGTATACTTTGTTTTTGAATGGCTTAATAGGGACCAGAGAGGTTTCCGGCGAGCACGTGGTGGACCCTGCCGCGGGAAGCTGCCACTGCCCGTGCACTAGTTGGGGTACTAAGGTACCCCTATCTTAGTACACCGACAGTATGCTCATTACCATTGACATGAAAAGTGACATTGCCATTGTTGCAATCAATAACAGCTCCTGCAGTGTTCAAAAAAGGTCTTCCAAGAATAATAGACATACTATCATCCTCGGGAATATCAAGTATAACAAAGTCCATTAGAATAGTAACATTTGCAACTACAACAGGCTTGCAACTACAACAGGCACATCCTCACAAATACCAACAGGTATAGCAGTTGATTTATCAGCCATTTGCAAAGATATTTCAGTGGGTGTCAACTTACTCAAGTCAAGTCTACGATATAAAGAGAGAGGCATAACACTAACACCAGCTCCAAGATCACACAAAGCAGTTTTAACATAGTTTCTTTTAATGGAGCAAGGTATAGTAGGTACTCCTGGATCTCCTAATTTCTTAGGCATTCCACCCTCAAAAGTGTAATTGGAAAGCATGGTGGAAATTTCTACTTCAGGTATCTTTCTTTTGTTGATAATATTTGTTTTAAGCACATCAGTCAAATGCATACGCAAAAAGATAGGTCTAATCATTCAGTGAAGCGCTCAAAATCCTCATAATCCTTTTTCTTGGATGGTTTCGGAGGAAAAGGCATGGGTTCCTGAACCCGTGGTTCTCTTTCCCTACTGTGCTTCCTAGCAACAAAGTCTCTCTTATCATAACGTTGATTCTTTGATTGCGGGTTATCAAGATCAACGGCAGGTTCAATCTCTACATCATTATCATTGCTAGGTTGAGCATCATCATGAACATCATTATTAATATTATCACTAGGTTCAGGTTCATTACCGGATTGTGTCTCAGCATCAGAAACAGATATATCATTGGGATTCTCAGGTTTGTCAGCTACAGGTTCACTAGAAGCATGCAAAGTCCTATCATTTTTCTTTTTCTTCTTCTTAGAAGAACTAGGTGCATCTAAATTAGCTCTCTGAGAATCTTGCTCAATTCTCTTAGGGTGGCCTTCAGGATACAAAGGTTCCTGAGTCATTTTACCACCTCTAGTTGCAACTCTAACAGCGTAGTCATTATTCTTACTATTTAATTTGTTGAGCAAATCATTTTGAGCTTTAAGTACTTGTTCTACTTGAGTGGTGACCATGGAAGCATGTATACTAATAAGTTTCAGTTCATCTTTAGCACTAGAGAGATAATCACTCAAGCGTTCAATCATATGAGCATTTTGTTGTAATTGTCTACCAACATAAGCACTGAAGTTTTCTTGTTTCACAATAAAATTGTCAAACTCATCTAAGCATTGGCTAGCAGACTTATAACAAGGAATATCACCTTCATCAAATCTATAAAGAGAATTTACCTTTACTACCTGTGTCGGGTTATCAAGACCATGTATTTCTTCAATAGGCGGTAAATTCTTAACATCTTCAGCTTTAATACCTTTTTCTTTCATAGATTTTTTTGCCTCTTGCATATCTTGAGGACTGAGAAATAGAACACCTCTTTTCTTCGGAGTTGGCTCAGGGGATGGTTCAGTAAGTGTCCAATTATTTTCATTGGCCAGCATATTATTCAATAGTAATTCAACTTGTTCCACTGTTCTTTCCCTGAAAACACAACCAGCACAACTATCCAGGTGGTCCCTGGAAGCATCAGTTAGTCCATTATAAAACACATCAAGTATATCATGCATCTCAAGAGGATGATCAGGTAAAGCATTAAGTAACTGGAGAAGCCTCCCCCAAGCTTGTGGGAGACTCTCTTCTTCAGTTTGAGCAAAGTTATATATTTCCCGTAAGGCGGCTTGTTTCTTATGAGCGGGAAAATATTTAGCAGAAAAGTAATACATCATATCCTGGGGACTACGCACACAACCAGGATCAAGGGAATTAAACCAAGTCTTAGCATCACCCTTTAACGAGAAAGGAAATAGCTTAAGGATATAATAATAACGAATCTTTTCATCACTAGTAAACAGGGTGGCTATATCATTCAACTTAGTAAGATATGCCACAACAGTTTTAGACTCATAGCCATGGAAAGGATCAGATTCAACCAAAGTAATTAACTCGGGATCAACAGAGAAGTCATAATCCTTATCAGTGACACAATTAGGTGAAGTAGCAAAAGCAGGGTCATGTTTCATTCTAGCATTCAAGGATTTTTCTTTCAGCTTAGCTAATAACTTCTTAAGATCATATCTATCATTGCAAGCAAGAAAGTCTCTAGTAGTTTCTTCATCCATAACATAACCCTCAGGCACAACAGGCAATTCATATCTATTGGGAGTAGTTTCATCATCACTTTCATAAATATCATCAACATTTGCACTCTCCCTAACCTTAGAAATTTGTTCATCTAGAAATTCACCTAGTGGCACAGTATCAGGCATAGAAGTAGTTTCATCATACATAGCAGAAGTAGCATCATCAAGAACATACGACACATCAGATTCAATAGCAGGAGCAGGTGTCAGAAGTTTACTCATAACAGAAGGAGAATCAAGTGCAGAGCTAGATGGCAGTTCCTTACCTCCCCTCGTAGTTGAGGGTAAGATCTTGGTTTTTGAGTCCTTCAAATTCTTCATAGTGATAAACGGATATAAATCCCAAGTGACTTAAAGAATAGAGCTATGCTCCCCGGCAATGGCGCCAGAAAATAGTCTTCATAACCCACAAGTGTATGGGATCGCAACAGTTTTCGAGGGTAAAGTATTAAACCCAAATTTATTGATTCGTAACAAGGGGAGCCAAAGAATACTCTTAAGTATTAGAAGCTGAGTTGTCAATTCAACCACACCTGGTAACTTAGTATCTGCAGCAAGATAGTTTAGTAGAAAAGTAATATGATAGTGGCGGTAGTGGCAATAAAGTAACGATAATATTTTTGTAGTTTTTGTAATAGTAGCAACGGGAAAGTAAATAAGCGACAAGCAGTATAGGTAAAGCTCGTAGGCATTTGATCGGTGATGGGAAATTACGTCGGATGCAAGTCATCATGTAGAAGTTATAACCTAGGGTGAAACAGAACTAGCTCCAGTTCATCAATTCAATGTAGGCATGTATTCCGAATATAGTCATACGTGCTTATGGAAAAGAACTTGCATGACATCTTTTGTCCTACCCTCCCGTGGCAGCGGGATCCTATTGGAAACTAAGGGATATTAAGGCCTCCTTTTAATAGAGTACCGGACCAAAGCATTAACACATAGTGAATACATGAACTCCTCAAACTATGGTCATCACCGGGAGTGGTCCCGATTATTGTCACTTCGGGGTTGCGGGATCATAACACATAGTAGGTGACTATAGACTTGCAAGATAGGATCAAGAACACACATATATTCATGAAAACATAATAGGTTCAGATCTGAAATCATGGCACTCGGGCCCTAGTGACAAGCATTAAGCATAGCAAAGTCATAGCAACATCAATCTCAGAACATAGTGGATACTAGGGATCAAACCCTAACAAAACTAACTCGATTACATGATAGATCCCATCCAACCCATCACCGTCCAGCAAGTCTACGATGGAATTACTCACACACGGCGGTCAGCATCATGGAATTGGTGATGGAGGAAGGTTGATGATGACGATGGCAACGATCTCCACTCTGCGGAGCCCTGAACAAACTCCAGATCAGGCCTCCCGAGAGAGATTAGGGCTTGGCGGCGGCTCTGTCTTGTGAAACGCGATAATTCTTTTTCCCTGATTTTTTTTCTCCCTGAAACGGAATATATAGGACCTGGGGATACGTCGGTGGAGCATCGGGGGCCCCTCGAGGCAGGGGGCGTGCCCTGGGAAGCGGGGCGCGTGATGACCCACAACCGTAAGGGATCTATTGCAGCATTTTCGATAAGTAAGAGTGTCGAACCCAACGAGGAGCAGAAGGTATTGATAAGCGATTCTGAGCAAGGAATTACTGCAAGCACTGAAAGATAACTTTTTAGGGGTTTTCTTGATATAAGCAACAGCAAAGTAAAAGCAAGCAAAGTAAAAGGCACTGAAGAGTAACAAGTGGCCCAATCCTTTCTGACCAAAGGAGAGGCCTAGCAACTGAACTTATATAGGCTAAAGCGTTCTTGAGGACACACGGGAGAGGTAGTCATGTGCTTTCGCCATATTCCGTATCGGTACTATGTTATGTGTTGATAAGTGTTGAGTGGGTGGATCTATGCTAGTACACTCTCTAGACTAAGATGAGTGCACTCTTATGATTAAACACCTTGCAAGCATCCGCAAATACAAGATAGTATTTAAGGAAAAAGCCTAACCATAGCAATACGATCGATGATCCATCGTTCCCTTGTGCAAAAGCGTGCGAACTGGGGTTCAGGTTTCTGTCACTCCGGCAACCCACCGTAAGCATTCTTTGTACACAATGTATTCCCCTAGGTCCTTAATAAGGCGAAGTGTTGAGTGTTCGACTCACACAACACCACTAGTAGGATAACAACACAACTTAAGTATCAAACAACACATATTACTTCAACAGCATATGACTACTAACAACAAGACTTTTCCCATGTCCTCAAGAACTAAGGTAACTACTCACTAGACATAAAAGAGATCATGATCAGTGGAGATAAATGGATGATAAACACTCTAGACATAATGATATTTCTCCAACAAAACTCAATAGCATTCACCACAAAGTAGTAATCAACACCGATGGAGTAGAGAGGATAGATAGTACGGGTTACAACACAAGTTGCAATTGTGAGATGAGATTTGGATGAAGATGGAGATGGTGCTGATGTTGGGGATGATGTTGATGATGATCTCGATGATGCCCGTAATGATGGTGATGACGATGGCGATGATCTCCCCTTCCGAGAGGTGATCTCCCCGGCGAAATCTGCCCGCCGGAGATGGCTTTTTCTTCTCTGTAGGTTTCCGCCACAAAGCGGCGGCGGAACTCCGTCAAAACTCTTCCTTTTAGGGTTTTCGGATAACGAGGAGTATATAGGCGAAAGGGGGCAGCCGGAGGTGGGCCAGGGGCTCCAGGCGCCCCCCGGCGCGGCCAAGGGTGGGGCCGCCCCCCCCCCCAGGGCGCCTGGACGCCCTGTGGCCCCCCTCTGGTTGCCCTTTTGCATGCCTTCGTGATCCGTCTGGAAAATACCCTCCGTCGATTTTCAGGTAATTTGGAGGTATTCTTCTTCAGCAACTCAGCGTCCACTTTTTACCGCTGAATCCTGCGTCTGCTGCTTCGGCACCGGAAAGTTGCAAACTGTGTAAAATAGGCCAAAACAACATAAGAACATCATCGTAATGTGAAATATATCAATGAATAAGGATAATTTATGATATAAAATAGTGATGCATTTTGGACGTATCAACACCCCCAAGCTTAGACCTCGCTTGTCCCCAAGCGAATACTGAGCTCGGTAAACCTGTCCACGAGTTTAGAGAGTGAAGTGTCGATAAATAGAATACGGACAAGAAGCATCACAGTTTCTTCACCAACTCAAATATCCTCAACAGAATCTTCAACTCATAAGGCCCTTATAAAAGAGTGGTAACACTTATATTCGGAAGTAGGGCTAAGGAAACTCGTCAAATCATGGCAAACATGTGCTTTGGCCAAAGAACAACTACTAGCTTTTACTTTTGCTCTTTCTCTTTATGTTTTGATGAGATTAATTGAAGCTTTTGAAAGAACATGTTATTAGGCAAGAAGTGAAGGTGTTAACACAAAGGAAGATGTGTGCCTTAGCTGGCTTGACAAACAACTTACTTATCAAACGATAATGTCAACAAGGATATGATATGACAAATCTTAATATAACTTTATATGAATGAGTCCTCGTCAACATCAAATGTCTGCTCTCTTTAAGAATAGAAGGAAGTAGGAATAACTGACTCCACCTAAAACTAAGAGATAGGCCCTGCTCTAGGGAAGTAGGGAAAACTCATGTGCTATCCTTAAATCAAACAGAATGAAAACAAGTTTTGAGAGGTGCATGATTTGTCAACGAATGCTAATAGATAACTCAATTACTTCCCGAGCTGGACAAGTTTCGAGGAACGGCTCCCGTTCGGGGACGATCACATCCCCTAAATCTCCTTTGTTTATCACTGCCAAAGTTTTCTGATTTCTCATGAACAAAGCGTGAAGGAGGGTTCGTTTGTTGTATATATTTTTAAATGAGTCGGGCGCATTCTTTGCCAGTTCCTTCTCGTATTAGGGGTTTGCAGATTAGACATGCAATCCCGGGGTGAAACTTGTCCAACTCAAAAAGATCATGAATTAACTATTACTTCCTCATGAGCTAAAACAGAGGCACAAAATAAAAGATTTTGAACATTTAAGGATAACACATAAATTCTATACTTAGGAGGTGGTAGTGGAATACCACGAATAGGAAGGTATGGTGGACTCATATGGAAGGTATTGGTTTAAGGGTATGGATGCACAAGCATAATTCCGCTTAGTACAGAGTTAGGCTAGCAAAGGTTTTGAGAGAACAGACAATTGATGATGACTAAGATGCAAAGCAATCTAAGACATAAACACTGAAGTAAGCATAACACATCAAGTTGTCTTCCTTGTCAGCATAACACTTCAAGCATAATAACATAAAGGTTTTGGCTATGTCGATACTTTAAGAAAATCATGCTTGTTGTTATGACCAAAGCTATGTTTGCCAAGATTAAATAAAGTTTTCACAGCCATACCTGATATAAGGTCAATAGTCCCCATAAGAATCATCATATAAGGTAGATTGCGTGAAGAGAATACCGAGTGCAGCAAAGGAACCAATAGACTTCTCATTAATATTTCATCATAGACGACTCCACATTCACGGATACAATCTCTCCACCGAAGGAGTGATAGACCTCAATGCACACACCTATTTCATATAATAACCTCCCTAGACATGATACGACTCTACTTGACTCTAAAAGACAAAAGATAAAGATAAAGATACCGGGCACTCCCCCAAGCTTGGAACAAGCCAAGGGAATGTCGTTACCCAAGGAGATTTCACTCCTCATTCTTGTTGAGCTTGATCACGTAGTCCTCGGTGAAGCGCTTCCATGGAAGGGGTTCTCCAGTCTCATATGAGAAGTTTGTGTCCTGAATCCTGCATGCAGCACCCATACCCATGCGCATGAACCTTAGTTCATACTCACAGTTCTGGTGATGTAGATCATAAATTTGCCCTTGGAGCTCTTTAATTCTTTCTTCAGATGCGGTGATGCTTTCCCACATCTCCTTCATCTCCTTCAGGAAGTAGGTCTTCAGCTCGTTGATGATGTCAAAGTTAGCTTCAACACCACGCTCGATCATCTTCTTGTACTTGAAGACTTCTTGATCCACTTCTTATAGCCTCGCCTGGATGCTCCCCTCCTTGATAGGTCCCTTCAGATCTTCTTGATGGAGGACACCGTCCTCCATCCGAACAACCTGAGGGTGCTTCTTCACCTCAGCGAGGTAAGGGTTGATGACGTTGACGACGAACTTGTCCTTGGGGGAACTTGGAGAAGCCATGGCACCTAGATTCAGCTGAAAGATTCCCTGGCAGAAACAAATCGAAAAGAAAACACACGAAATCGCAAGATACATTGCCGGAACAATCCGGACAAATATATAGGAAAAATTTATGCACAGAAAGGAAGGTAACAGGCTAAAGCAGGGTCGGAGACGGACTCCCGGGTGCCCAGGCGGCCTCCCGGCGCGGCCAGGAGGTAGGGCGCGCCAGGGGGGCGCCTGGACCCCCTGGAGCTTGTCTCCGGCTCCACTTAGGCTTAGAATTTTTACTAATTTTGCAAAAACTCATAATATGGAACTTTTATGGCGGTTCGCGATGTTTCCTTACCGTAATACATACCTTTTCTTTATTCTGCTTCTGCTGGCGTCTGAAACAGGGCTGCAACATGTTCTTCGTGAGTTGTTGTGTATATCATATTCACATCAACATTGACAGGGTCTGCTGCTATGTAATGCTTAAGTCTTTGCCCATACACAACTTGAGGTTTGGTGCCTTCAAAATTGTTAATATTAATTGCACCAGACCGATAGACTTCTTCAATATGAAATGGCCCTTCCCACCTGGAAAGTAGTTTGCCTGGAGAAAACCTGAAACGAGATCTAAACAACAAAACTTTATCACCAACATTAAATTCACGTTTCAGAATCCTCCTATCATGCCACTTCTTTACCTTTTCCTTGAACATTTTAGCGCTCTCGTAAGCTTCACTTCTCCACTCATCTAGAGAAGTCAAGTTCATGAGACGCTTCTCACCAGCTAACTTTGGGTCAGCATTAAGCTCTCTGTGACGCCCCCGATTTGACCGTACACTACTCATGCACGCAAATGTGTACGACCAAGATAAGGGACTCGCTGAAAGATATCACAACACAACTCTAGACACAAATTAAAATAATACAAGCTTTATATTACAAGCCAGGGGCCTCGAGGGCTCGAATACAAAAGCTCGAAAACACAAGAGTCAGCGGAAGCAATAATATCTGAGTACAAACATAAGTTAAACAAGTTTGCCTTAAGAAGGCTAGCACAAAAGTAACAACGATCGAAAAGGCAAGGCCTCCTGTCTGGGACCTCCTAACTACTCCTCGAAGCCGAACTCCATGTAGAAACATCATCGGGATCCTCTGGCTCCTGGGCTCCACCATCTGGTTGCGTCATCCGAGAAGAAGGAACAAAAGGGGAAAAGGCGGAGAAAAGCAACCATGAGTACTCATCCAAAGTACTCGCAAGCAAGGATCTACACTACATATGCAATGATATTTGTGTAAGGGGGTAATATCTGTGGGCTAAACTGCAGAATGCCGGAATAAGAGGAGGATAGCTAATCCAAACGAAGACTACGCTTCTCGCAACGTCCATCTTGCAACAGAAGAAGAGAGTAGCTGGAAGTAACAAGTATCCTCGCTTCTTGCAGCCTCCGTCTTGAAGCAGTAGAAGGGAATAGATGGTAAGTTCACCAAGTAAACATCGTATAGCATAAACCTACCCGGTGATCCTCCCCTCGTCACCCTGTGAGAGAGCAATCACCGAGTTATATCTGGCACTTGTAAGGGTGTGTTTTATTAAGTATCCGGTTCTAGTTGTCATGAGGTCAGAGTACAACTCCGGGTCGTCCTTTTACTGAGGGACACGGCTATTCGAATAGATTAACTTCCCTGCAGGGGTGCACCACATAACCCAGCATGCTTGATCCCATTTGGCCGGACACACTTTCCAGGGTCATGCCCGGCCTCGGAAGATCAACACGTCGCAGCCCTACCTAAGCACAACAGAGAGGTCAGCACGCCGGTCTAAACCCTAAGCGCACGGGGGCCTGGGCCCATCGCCCAATGCGCACCTGCACGTTGCGAGGGCGGCCGGTAAGCAGACCTAGCCTCTCCTAATACCAGAGTAGGCTTTCCAGTCCAATCCGGCGCGCACCGCTAAGTCGCTGACGTCAAGAAGGCTTCGGCTGATACCACGACGTCGAGTGCCCATAACTGTTCCCACGGAGCTGGTTAGTGCGTATGGACCAAATGGCCAGACTCAGATCAAATACCAAGATCCCGTTAAACGTGTTATTATTAAATAACCGCGGACAACGACCAGGGCCAGGCCCACCTGTCTCCTAGGTGGTCGCAACTTGCCCTATCGCTCCGCCACAAAGTAACCATCAGGGGGCTGTCGGGAACCCAGGCCCAGCACTACCTGGGTGGAACCACCTGCCCCTTCAGCCCCCATCTCCGAATCATCATCATGTGTATATAAAGCATGTATGTAGTATATACCCGTGATCACACCCAAGTGATCACGGCCCGATAGAATAGCAGGGCAGACGGACAAGGGTGTAGGGCCACTGATGGAGTACTAGCATCCTATACTAAGCAATAGGATGGCAGGTAAAGTATCAACAGTTGTAGCAACAAAGACAGGCTATGCAGCAGAATAGGAGTAACCGAACAAAAACAAGCTACACTACTCTAATGCAAGCAGTAGAGAGAAGAATAGGCGATATCTGGTGATCAAAGGGGGGGGCTTGCCTGGAAGCCCTGCAGACGAAAGGAATCTTCGGAAGCGGAGCCGTACTCGAACACCGAAGCATCAATGGTCTCGGGGTCTATCACAGTATCGGAGTCTACCGAAAATAAGCAACGAAGGGGAAACAAATAATTAACAGAGCAAACAATAGCACACAAAGCATAACATGGAAATATGCGGTGCTACGTGTGACCTAACACAGTAGGAGGTGATACTGGCAAGGATGAAAAACATCCGGGAGAGTATTCCCGGTGTTTCGCGTTTTCGGGCAGATGAAACAGAGGGGGAATGCTGCACGTTCGGTATGATAGAGATGTGTCGCGGACGAACGCACCGCGTCTTCGGGTTTGTCTCGTCGTTCTGAGCAACTTTCATGTACAAAGTATTTTCATCCGAGTTACGGTTTAAAAGATATGATTTTCTAAAGTATTAAACATTTTCTGGAATTTATTTAATTAATTTAATAGAACATTATCCAGAATAGTGCCTGCTGACGTCATCATGATGTCGGCATGATGTCAGCGGTCAACTGTCTGTTGACTCAGTCAAACTGACACGTGGGGCCTACAGTCATACACTAAGACTAATTTAAACAGATTAATTAATCTAACAGTAATTAGGTTAATTAAGATTAATTAATTAATTAATATTATTTTTTTTAAACTCCTTTTTTTAATTAAGGGGCTGGGCCCCACTTGTAAGTGGCCCAGGGGGCCTAAACGGGCGCGGGTTACTGGGCGCTGGGCGCAGCCCCGTCTGGGCATCCGCCCGGTCGATAGGGGCGGACCAAGGCGAGTTCCGCCGGGCATGAGGCAGCGGTGGGGGCGGAAGAGGTGGTCGTCGGCGGGGCGCCGACCGACGCGCTGGTCGGGGCGGCCGCGACGGGGGCGCAGGCCCCAGGCGCTGGCCTGTGCGGCCATGGCGGGGGCGCCGGCCCCAGGCTGGGCGGGGTGGCCAGGGCGGCGTGCGGGGAGCGGCGACGCGGGAGGGTTGCGGGACGGGGCGGCAAGCGAGCGAAGTGAGCTGCGGCGGCGGAGCGCGTGCGTGCGTGGCGTCGGCAGCGGGCGAGCAGTGGCCGGAGCGGCGGTAGCGGCGCAGCAGCAGCAGCTTCAGCATC
>LR738713.1:624220582-624327733 GCA_902687465.1 Secale cereale
GGGGGGGTTTGTTTATTTTTGTTTTGTTTTATTGTTTTGATTTTATTTCATTGTTTTCTATTTAATTTTATCTTCGCATTATTTTAGCTTAGATAATCTACAAAACTAGTTTCTAAATTGGTATTAATAAATATACCACTGCCACATGAATTTGGGCAACTAAATAAAATAGTTTAATATTTTATAACATATACAGGGTATATATAATTAATTGTTTTTGCTGCTGTTTTAATTACTTTAGGGTATTTAATTATTGTATAAAGATGTTGTTTCTCCACAAATGTTATCCATGATTTATTTGTCACATTAAGAACATTTTAGTTTGGACTTTTGAAAACTTTAATTGTTTGAATTGTTTTTGAATTTGGATTTTGAATTAGTCTCGAACTAACGCGAGTTCAGCAACATTAATCGTGGTGACGTGGCATCATTACCAGAGGGTTACTGTAGCTGATTACCCGGGCGTCACACTCTCTAACAGCCCAGAAAGCTTTGTGCTCTAACTCTAATGGCAAATGGCAAGCCTTGCCATACACCATCTTATAGGGGGACATGCCCATGGGGTTTTTGTAAGCAGTTCTATACGCCCACAAAGCATCTCCTAACTTATTTGACCAGTCCTTTCTATTTCTGTTTACTGTCTTCTGTAAGATCAACTTAATCTCTCTATTGGTGAGCTCAACTTGCCCACTAGTTTGAGGATGGTACGGTGAAGCAATTCTATGATTGACATCGTATTTGGCTAAAGCTTTTCTAAAAGCTCCATGCGTGAAGTGTGATCCTCCATGAGTCATGAGATACCTAGGTACACCAAACCTAGGAAAAATCACATCTTTGAGCATTTTCAAAGATGTCTTGTGATCAGCACTTTCAGTGGGGATTGCTTCAACCCACTTGGTCACATAATCAACAGCTACTAAAATGTGAGTATACTTGTGCGAAGAAGGAAAAGGACCCATAAAATCAAAACCCCAGCAATCAAAAGGTTCAATCACTAGTGAGTAATTCATAGGCATCTCATTCCTTCTACTAATGTTACCAACTCTCTGACATTTATCACAGGCTAAAACATAATTTCTAGCATCCTTAGGCCAATAAAAACCTGATTGAAGAACCTTATGTGCAGTCCTCTCACCGGCATGATGTCCTCCATAGGGACTATCATGACACTGTCTGAGAATGTCCTTCTGCTCATGTTCCGGTATGCATCTTCTCACGATCCCGTCGGGGCCTTCTTTGAAAAGATGTGGGTCATCCCAAAAGTAGTGCCTCAAATCATGAAACAACTTCTTCCTTTGCTGAAATGTTAAACCTGGAGGCAAATACTTTGCAACGATAAAATTAGCATAATCTGCAAACCAAGGATCGGAAAGAGATTGTACTTTTACAATGGCAAGTTGCTCGTCTAGAAAACTGTCGTTGACTGGGATGGGATCATGCGGTATATCTTCCATCCTTGAAAGATTGTCCGCCACCGGATTGTCTTCTCCTTTCCTTTCAACAATCTGCAAATCAAATTCTTGAAGAAGGAGTACCCATCTGATAAGCCTTGGCTTGGCATCCTTCTTTGTCATAAGGTACTTAATGGCAGCATGATCAGTATGAATAATAACTTTTGAATCAACAATATACTGTCTAAACTTATCACAAGCAAATACTACAGCTAAGAATTCCTTCTCAGGAGTAGCATAATTCCTTTGAGCACTATCAAGGGTTTTACTAGCATAATGTATAACATTCAATTTCTTATCGACTCTTTGTCCTAAAACAGCTCCAACATCAAAATCACTAGCATCACACATAATCTCAAAAGGTAAATTCCAGTCAGGTGGTTGTACTATAGGAGCGGTTATTAAGGCTTTCTTAAGAACTTCAAAAGCTTCCTTACAATCCTCATTAAATACAAAAGAAACGTCCTTCTGGAGAAGATTAGTGAGGGGCCTCGAAGTCTTAGAAAAGTTTTTAATAAATCTTCTATAGAAACCAGCATGACCAAGAAAACTGCGAATACCTTTGATGTCCCTTGGATAGGGCATCCTCTCAATTGCTTCGATCTTGGCCTTGTCCACTTCAATTCCCCTTTCGGAAATCTTGTGACCAAGAACAATTCCTTCGTTAACCATGAAGTGGCACTTCTCCCAGTTGAGTACCAAATTTGTCTCCTCACATCTCTGCAAAACTTTATTAAGGTTGTGGAGACAATGGTCAAAGGATGTTCCATAGACGGAGAAATCGTCCATGAAGACTTCCATAATATCCTCACAGAAACCATGAAAGATAGCAGACATACACCTTTGAAAAGTAGCAGGGGCATTACATAAACCAAAAGGCATACGCCTGTAAGCATAAGTACCAAAGGGACAAGTAAAAGTGGTTTTCTCTTGATCAACAGTATTAACATGAATTTGAGAGAAGCCAGAATAGCCATCGAGGTAACAAAAGTGGGTATTTTTGGATAACCTTTCAAGCATTTGGTCGATGAACGGCAGCGGGTAGTGATCCTTCCTGGTTGCCTTGTTCAGCTTCCTGTAATCAATACACATTCTATATCCAATAATAATTCTCCGAGGTATTAGTTCATTCTTATCATTAGGAACCACAGTTGTACCTCCTTTCTTAGGAACACAATGTACCGGGCTTACCCACTTACTATCAGCTATAGGGTAGATAATACCTGCGGCTAGAAGCTTGAGAATCTCAGTTCTTACAACATCCATCATCTTCGGGTTCAACCGTCGTTGATGATCAACAACTGGTTTAGCATCAGGCTCAAGGTTGATAGTATGTTGACAGATAGATGGACTAATCCCCTTAAGGTCATCAAGGGTATAGCCAATTGCACCTCGGTGTTTACGAAGTACTTCCAATAGTCGCTCTTCTTCATATCCTGAAAGGTTAGAGTTGATAATAACAGGATATACTTTCTTTTCATCTAAATAAGCATACTTGAGCGTATCGGGAAGAGGTTTAAGATCGAACACCGGGTCTTCTTTTGGTTTTGATAAAATTCCCAAAGGTTCAACCGGGAGGTTGTGCTTCAGGATAGCAGGTTGCCTCAAGAATATTTCATCTAGTTCATTTCTTTCCTGCATATGCAAATCATTCTCGTGGTCCTCCATATATTGCTGCAAAGGATCATTAGGGGGAATAGCAATAGAAGCAATATTTCAATAATTTTATCATCACTAGGTAAATCGGTACCACGAGGCTGCTTAGAGAACTTAGAAAAATTAAATTCATATGGCTCACCATTGAATTCAACATAAACTTTACCTTTCTTGCAATCTATTATAGCTCCACAAGTTCTAAGAAAAGGTCTACCAAATATAATAGGACAAAAATTGTCCCTCTCGGAACCAAGTACTAGAAAGTCAGTAGGGTATTTTACCTTTCCACATAGGACTTCAACGTCCCTCACAATTCCGATAGGAGAGATACTTGTTCTGTTTGCAAGATGAATGGTAACATCAACTCCTTCAAGTTCACAAGGGGAAATCTCACCGATGATCTCTTCATAAAGTGAATAGGGGATAGCACTTGCACTCGATCCCAAATCGCATAGCCCATAATAATTGTGATCTCCTATTTTAACAGATACCACTGGAGTACCTGAAATTGGGCCTTTATTCTTGGCTGTGACAAGGTTAGTGGAAACAGCACAAAAATTTACATTGGAATCCAAAACATCATTAGTAACAAGGTCTTTAATCAATGCAACTTGAGGATCGACCTTGATCTGGTCCTCAGGCTCATCAATTCTTCTCTCACTTTTATTTATTACGCCTGTCACAAGAGAGTGCTCCCTTATCCTTGCGGGAAAAGGAGGCTTTTCATATATAACTGTAGGCAAAATAGGATCAGCAACATGAATATTAACAGGTAGCTCTTTGAAAGGTTCATGATACTGATCTCTCTTCTTTTTAAAAGAGTCAACGTGAGAGGCAAAATCCTTACAGAAATCAATCATTAGATGGGAATCAAGACCAATCTTAGAGCAAAAAGTATTGAAGTAATCAGTTTTCACATAGCTCTCAATATAATCATGCTCATAATTTATAGCGGGTTTAATATCTTTATCGATTTCCCAATCTTCGGTATTCCTCTGGATCCTTTCAATGAGATCCCACCTTTCTTCAACACTCTTTGTCTGAAATACCCCACTAGAGGAGGCATCCAGCATCTCCTTATCCTGACGAGAAAGCCTGGCATAAAAATTTGTAAGTATAATTTCCTTGGGGAGCTCATGAATAGGACATTTGAGCATTAGGGACTTCAATCTCCCCCAAGCTTGAGCAATGCTTTCTCCGTCACGAGACCAAAAGTTATAGATATAGTTCCTGTCTCGATGAATTTCAAGAAGAGGATAAAACTTAGTATAAAAGAGAGACATAAGCTCTTGCCAATCAAGCAAGTGCGAGTTATCGAGAAGCTTATACCAATCTGAAGCTTTATCTATAAGCGATACGGCGAACAATTTCCTCATGACAAACTCCATTGATACACCTGCAAGCTTAAATAATGAACATAGTTGTGACAGATATAGCAAGTGTTCACCGGGATGTCTCTCTCCTGCATAACGATTAGCCAAAACATAATTGATAATACCAGCTGGTATTTTATAGGGCACAATTTCAGTAGGGGGAGGATCAACCACCACAGGTGTGGGGCGTCTTCCCACAAGCAACGATCCAATAGCAAGATTGTCCATAAGGACAAAGAGCAGTAACAGCAAAAATAAATAAAACAGAAATATAAAAACTTCCTTACCAGTTTCACTTTACTAATAGCGCTACACTCCCCGGCAACGGCGCCAGAAAACGGTACTTGATGACCCACAACCGTAAGGGATCTATTGCAGCGTTTTCGATAAGTAAGAGTGTCGAACCCAACGAGGAGCAGAAGGTATTGATAAGCGATTCTGAGCAAGGAATTACTGCAAGCACTGAAAGAAAACTTTTTAGGGGTTTTCTTGATATAAGCAACAGGAAAGTAAAAGCAAGCAAAGTAAAAGGCACTGAAGAGTAACAAGTGGCCCAATCCTTTCTGAGCAAAGGAGAGGCCTAGCAACTGAACTTATATAGGCTAAAGCGTTCTTGAGGACACACGGGAGAGGTAGTCATGTGCTTTCGCCATATTCCGTATCGGTACTATGTTATGTGTTGATAAGTGTTGAGTGGGTGGATCTATGCTAGTACACTCTCTAGACTAAGATGAGTGCACTCTTATGATTAAACACCTTGCAAGCATCCGCAAATACAAGATAGTATTTAAGTCAAAAGCCTAACCATAGCAATACGATCGATGATCCATCGTTCCCTTGTGCAAAAGCGTGCGAACTGGGGTTCAGGTTTCTGTCACTCCGGCAACCCACCGTAAGCATTCTTTGTACACAATGTATTCCCCTAGGTCCTTAATAAGGCGAAGTGTTGAGTGTTCGACTCACACAACACCACTAGTAGAATAACAACACAACTTAAGTATCAAACAACACATATTACTTCAACATCATATGACTACTAACAACAAGAGTTTTCCCATGTCCTCAAGAACTAAGATAACTACTCACAAGACATAAAAGAGATCATGATCAGTGGAGATAAATGGATGATAAACAATCT
This sequence comes from Secale cereale, assembly GCA_902687465.1. Taxonomy (NCBI): domain Eukaryota; kingdom Viridiplantae; phylum Streptophyta; class Magnoliopsida; order Poales; family Poaceae; genus Secale; species Secale cereale. The sequence goes on from LR738713.1 coordinate 624,226,201, forward strand.
GGACATAATGATATTTCTCCAACAAAACTCAATAGCATTCACCACAAAGTATTAATCAACACCGATGGAGTAGAGAGGATAGATAGTACGGGTTACAACACAAGTTGCAATAGTGAGATGAGATTTGGATGAAGATGGAGATGGTGCTGATGTTGGGGATGATGTTGATGATGATCTCAATGATGCCCGTGACGATGGTGATGACGATGGCGATGATCTCCCCTTCCGGGAGGTGATCTCCCCGGAGAAATCTGCCCGCCGGAGATGGCTTTTTCTTCTCTGTAGGTTTCCTCCACGAAGCGGCGGCGGAACTCCGTCAAAACTCTTCTTTTTAGGGTTTTCGGATAACGAGGAGTATATAGGCGAAAGGGGGCAGCCGGAGGTCGGCCAGGGGCTCCAGGCACCCCCCGGCGCGGCCAGGGGTGGGGCCGCCCCCCCAGGGCGCCTGGACGCCCTGTGGCCCCCCTCTGGTTGCCCTTTTGCGTGCCTTCGTGATTCGTCTGGAAAATACCCTCCGTCGATTTTCAGGTAATTTGGAGGTATTCTTCTTCAGCAACTCAGCGTCCACTTTTTACCGCTGAATCCTGCGTTTGCTGCTTCGGCACCGGAAAGTTGCAAACTGTGTAAAATAGGCCAAAACAACATAAGAACATCATCGTAATGTGAAATATATCAATGAATAAGGATAATTTATGATATAAAATAGTGATGCATTTTGGACGTATCAGCGCGCCCCCCACCCTCGAGGACAGGTCGTGGGCCCCCCGGTGTGGATCTTCTTGCAGGTATTTTTTATATTTTCTGAAATAATTCTCCATTGATTTTCAGGCGATTCCGAGAACTTTTTATTTCTGCACAAAAACAACACCATGGCAGTTCTGCTGAAAACAGTGTCAGTCCGGGTTAGTTCCATTCAAATCATGCAAGTTAGAGTCCAAAACAAGGGCAAAAGGGTTTGGAAAAGTAGATACGTTGGAGACGTATCATCAGCCTTGCCATAAGTATGGCCAGAAGGTTTCGGAGTAATTCTGGAATGAAACACTGGACATCGGTCAAGAATATCGTTAAGTACCTAAAAAGGACTAAGGAAATTTTTCTCATTTATGGAGGTGATAAAGAGCTTGTCGTAAAGTGTTACGTCGATGCAAGCTTAGACACTGATCGGGATGACTCTAAATCTCAAACCGAATACATATATATTCTAAATGGGGGAGCAGTAAGCCGGTGCAGTTCCAAGCAAAGCGTGGTAGCTGATTTTACACGCGCAGCGGAGTACATAGCTACCTCGGAGGCAGCGAATGAAGTTGTCTAGATGAAGTAGTTCATGACAGATCTGGGAGTTGTGCCCAGTGCACTGGACCCAATGACTTTGTTCTATGACAACACTAGTGCCATTGCTCTGGCCAAGGAACCAAGGTTTCACAAGAGGACCAGACACATAAAGTGATGCTTCAATTCCATCCGCGATTCGATCAAGGAGGAGGACACGAACATTTGCAAAGTACATACGGACCTGAATGTTGCAGATCCATTGACTAACCTCTTCCACAGGCAAAACATTATCGACACCAGGACTCTATGGGTGTTAGATTCATTACCATATAATACTAGATTATTGACTCTCGTGCAAGTGGGAGACTATTGGAAATATGCCCTAGAGGCAATAATAAAGTAGTTATTATTATATTTTCTTGTTCATGATAATCATTTATTATCCATGCTAATTGTGTTGATTGGAAACTCAAATACATGTGTGTATACATAGACAACAACATGTCCCCAGTGAGCCTCTACATGACTAGCTCGTTGATCAAAGATGGCTATGGTTTCCTAGCCATAGACATGAGTTGTCATTTGATAACGGGATCACATCATAAGAAGAATGATGTGATGGACATGACCCAATCTATAAACGTAGCAAATGATCGTGTCAAGTTTATTGCTATCGTTTTATGCATGTCAAGTATATGTTACTATGACCATGAGATCATGCAACTCACTAACACCGAAGGAGTACCTTGTGTGTACCAAACATCGTAACGTAACTGGGTGACAAAGATACATTCCCCCTCTCCCTCGCAATGCCCTCCCCAGGGCGCCTCGAGGGTGTCTAGGGTTTCCCCGGCGCCGCTCCTCTCCATCCTCCATCCCTCCCTTGCCATCACCCGAGGCGGTCGCCGGGCGGCGCCTATGCGGCTGCCGATGACGATGGCGGCGAGGTCTCCGTCGCTTATCTATCGTGAACGACTCTAGATCCAGGGTGGCGGCCCTTGCCGGCGAGGCGGCGCCATCTCCGGCTGGCGGCGCGCGTGGGAGGTGCGGGCCGGCTTCCTCGGCTGCTCGGGCGGCGAGGAGCAGGCGGATTGCGGCCGTGGGGCGGCGAGGTTTTCCTTCCTCCGCTCCAGATCTGAAGGCCAGGCTCCCCCTCTCTGCTCTCTTCCTCCGCTGGCTCGTTCGATTTGGGGCCTCTGGCCGCCGGATCCGGTGCCGCCTAGGAGCTCCCCAAACTGGTGGTGTGGGAAGAGCCCGGGGGAAACCCATGTTTGGTTTTTTCCAGCACGGCGGCGGCAACGCCTTCTTGGCGTCGTTCTACTCTCTTGAGTTGCTGTTGTGGGCTCCCCTCCACACCCCGGCAAATCGTCCCGGGGGAAAGCCCGAATCCCACTTGATGGGCGGCGGCGCCAGGTGCGTCATGTCCTCCTTGGAGGCACCGCCTGGGGAAGATTGGTTCTTTGGGGCAGTGTGCAGCAGCTTGTAGTTGGGCGGCTGGTGTCTATCGAGTCTCTGTGGCTCGGTAGCTCCTTCACTTCGGCAACTCTTCCGGCGGCTTACCCTCTACTATTGGCCTCCTGGTGTCTGCGGTGTTGCTGATGTGTGTGTGCTCTGACTTGTGGTCGTGCTCCGTGGCTGGGCCAGACTCGAGACCAACCACTGCTCTAGCTCTCGGGTGAGCGTCTCTACATTCGACGGTTTGGCGCCTTCGAGCCTGGGCGAGGGGAAGGTATCCCCTTAAATGTTAGAGAGGGCATGTGTTGGGTCATCTCCTCTGCTGGTTCCCAGTCTTGTGTTCGATTCCTCTACCGGTTGCTGATCCTCGAGGCTTCACTCGTAGTCATATTGGTGCCTTGCTGTACTGGGCTTATCCTCAACTAGCAGTTCTTCATAGTTAATATTCTGTTTGCTGGTTGTAGTGTAGCGTTGTAAGATGTTCTTGCAGCCCCCTTATATTGTTTGACCGATGTTGTGTGGTGATCTTGTTCTTGTACTCCTGGCCGGTTGATGGCGTTGTTAATTCCAAGTCGGGCTCTTCTTGAGCCTCCGTTCTAAAAAAACATAACTGGGTGACTATAAATGTGATCTACATGTATCTTCGAGGGTGTCTATTGAGTTGGCATGGATCAAGACTGGGATTTGTCACTCCGTATGACGGAGAGGTATTTCAGGGACCACTCGGTAATAAAACATCACAAGAAGCTTGCAAGCAATGTGACTAATGGTTTAGCCACGGGATATTGTATTACGCAATGAGTAAAGAGACTTGCTGGTAACAAGATTGAAGGAAATATGCCCTAGAGGCAATAATAAATTTGTTATTTGTATTTCCTTATATCATTATAAATGTTTATTATTCATGCTATAATTGTATTAACCGGAAACTTAGTACATGTGTGACTACATAGACGAAACAAAGTGTCCCTAGTATGCCTCTACTAGACTAGTTCGTTAATCAAAGATGGTTATGTTTCCTAACCATAGACATGAGTTGTCATTTGATCAACGGGATCACATCATTAGGAAAATGATGTGAAGGACAAGACCCATCAGTTAGCTTAGCAACTTGATCATTTAGTTTTACTATTATTGCTTTCTTCATGACTTATACATGTTCCTATGACTATGAGATTATACAACTCCCGAATACCGGAAGAACAACTTGTGTGCTAACATCACAACGTAATTGGGTGATTATAAAGATGCTCTACAGGTGTCTCTGAAGGTGCTTCTGGTGTTGACATAGATCAAGAATAGGATTTGTCACTCCGAGTGTCGGAGAGGTATCTCTGGGCCCTCTCGGTAATACACATCATAATAAGCCTTGCAAGCAAATGACTAATGAGTTAGTTACGAGATGATGTATTACGAACAAGTAAAGAGACTTGACGGTGACGATATTGAACTAGGTATGATGATACTGATGATCGAATCTCGGGCAAGTAACACACCGATGACAAAGGGAACAACGTATGTTGTTATGCGGTTTGACCGATAAAGATCTCTGTAGAATATGTAGGAATCAATATGAGCATCTAGGGTCTGCAATTGGTTATTAACCGGAGATGAATCTCGGTCATGTCTACATAGTTCTCGAACCCGTAGGGTCCGCACGCTTAACGTTCGATGACGATCGGTATTATGAATTTATGTGTTTTGATGTACTGAAGGTAGTTCGGAGTCCCATATGTGATGACGAACATGCTGAGGAGTCTCGAAATAGTCGAGACATAAAGATTGATATATTGGACGACTATATTCGGACACCGGAAGTGTTTCGGAGAAGTTTCAGATTAAACCGGAGTGCCGGAGGGGTATCGGTACCCCCGGGGGGAACTAATGGGCCACTGATATGTCTCCAACGTGTCTATAATTTTTTATTGTTCCATGCTATTATATATGGTGTTTTGGATGTTTAATGGGCTTTATTATACACTATTAACCCAAAGGCCCAGTCCAGATTGTTGTTTTTTGCCTATTTCAGGGTTTCGCAGAAAAGGAATATCAAACGGAGTCCAAACGGAATGAAACCTTCGGGAGAGATATTTTTGGAACAATATCTTCACGGGAGACTTGGGAACCACGGCAGAGGGCACACGTGGCGTCCACGAGGGTGGGGTGCGCGACCCCTCCCCCTGGGCGGCCCCCCCTGCCACGTGGGCCCCACGTTGCTTCCCCGGTGCCCTCCTTCCTCCTATATATACCCATGTACCCTGAAAACATCGAAGCAACAGAGAAAACCCTAATTCCACCGCCGCAACCTTCTGTTCGCGTGAGATCCCATCTTGGGACCTGTTCCGGAGCTCCGCCGGAGGGGGGATCTTCCACGGAGTGCTTCTACATCAACACCATCACCTCACCATGCGTTGTGAGTAGTTTACCACAGACCTTCGGGTCCATAGTTAGTACCTAGATGGCTTCTTCTCTCTTTCTGGATCTCAATACCAAGTTCTCCTCGGTCTTCGAGGAGATCTATTCGATGTAATCTTTTTGCGGTGTGTTTGTCGAGATCCGATGAATTGTGGGTTAATGATCAAGATTATCTATGAGAAATATTTGGTTCTTTTCTGGATTCTTTTATGTATGATTATAATATCCTTGCAAGTCTCTTTGAATTATCGGTTTGGTTTGGCCTACTAGACCTATAGTTCTTGCAATGGGAGAAGTACTTGGCTTTGGGTTCAATCTTGCGGTGTCCTTTCCGAGTAACAGCAGGGGCAGCAAGGCACGTATTGTATTGTTGCCATCGAGGATAAAAAAGATGGGGTTTATATCATATTGCTTGAGTTTATCCCTCTAAATCATGTCTTCTTGCTTAAAGCATTACTCTGTTCTTATGAACTCAATACTCTAGATGCATGCTGGATAGCGGTCGATGTGTGAAGTAATAGTAGTAGATGCAGAATCGTTTCGGTCTACTTGTCACGGACATGATGCCTATATATAATGACCATGCCTAGATATTCTCATAATTATTCGCTTTTCTATCAATTGCTCGACAATAATTCGTTCACCCACCGTAGAAATCTTCTATCATGAGAGAAGCCACTAGTGAAACCTATGGCCCCGAGGTCTATTCTCAACATATCAATCTACAACCTACTTTACTTTGTTGTTTTTACTTTCAGTTCTTATATCCAAAAATACCAAAAATATCTAATTATCCTATCTATCAGATCTCACTTTCGTAAGTGACCATAAAGGGATTGACAACCCCTTATCGCGTTGGCTGCGAAGTTCTTATTTGTTTGTGCAGGTGCGAGGGACTCGCGCGTGGTCTCCTACTGGATTGATACCTTGGTTCTCAAAAACTGAGGGAAATACTTACGCTACCGTGTTGCATCACCCTTTCCTCTTCGAGGGAATACAACGCAAGCTCGAGAAGTAGCACCCACTTGGGCCCTTAGTGGAGAGAGAGGGCTGGGCCGCGCGCTCGTCCCCCTTGGTCCAAATCGGACAATGAAAGGGGGGGCGGTGCCCCCTTCCTTCTCCTTCTTCCTCTCCTTCCTTCCTCCTCCTTCCCTCTTGGTGGACTACTACTAGGAATAGGATTCCTATTCCTAGTAGGAGTGGCCCTCCTATGGCGTGCCATAGGGGCCGACTGGCCTTCCCTTGCTCCTTTATATACGGGGGCAAGGGGGCACCCTAGTACACACAAGTAAACATCAGTTTTAGCCGTGTGCGGTGCCCCCCTCCACAGTTACACACCCCAGTCATAGCGTTGCAGTGCTTAGGCGAAGCCCCACGCCGGTAACTTCATCATCACCGTCACCATGCCGTCGTGTTGACGAAACTCTCCCATGACGCTCAACTGGATCAAGAGCTCGTGGGACGTCATCGAGCTGAACGTGTGCTGAACGTGGAGGTGCCGTACGTTCGGTGCTTGGTTCGGTTGGATCGTGAAGACGTTCGACTACATCAACCGCGTCACTAGACGCTTCCGCTTCCGGTCTACGAGGGTACGTAGACACATTCTCCCCGCTCGTTGCTATGCTACTCCAAGATAGATCTTGCGTGATCGTAGGAAATATTTTGAAATACTACGTTCCCCAATAGTGTCATCATGAGCCAGGTCTATGCGTAGATGATATGCACGAGTAGAACACGATGAGTTGTGGGCGATAATAGTCATACTGCTTACTAGCATGTCATAATTTGATTCGGCGGTATTGTGAGATGAAGCGGCTTGGACCGACATTACACGTACGCTTACGCGAGACTGGTTTCACTGTTGCGAGCACTCGTTGCTTAAAGGTGACCAGCGGGTGTCTGTCTCTCTCACTTTAGTTGAATCGAGTGTGGCTACGCCCGGTCCTTGTAAAGGTTAAAACAACACACTTGATGAAAAATCATTGTGGCTTTTGTATGCGTAGGTAAGAATGGTTCTTCCTAAGCCCGTAGCAGCCACGTAAAACTTGGAACAACAAAGTAGAGGATGTCTAACTTGTTTCTGCAGGGCATGTTGTGATGTTATATGATCAAGATGTGATGAGTTATACGTTATTGTATGAGATGATCCTGTTTTGTAAATTATCGGCAACCGGCATGAGCCTTATGGTTGTCTCTTTATTGTATGAATTGCGAGGGCCATGTAATTGCTTTACTTTATCACTATGAGTTAGCGATAGTAGTAGTAGCAATAGTTGGCGAGACGACCACGATGCTATGATGAAGATCATGGTGTCAAGCCGGTGACGATGGAGATCATGATGATGCTTTGGAGATGGAGATCAAAAGCACAAGATGATGATGGCCATATCATGTCACATATTTTGATTGCATGTGATGCTTATCTTATTATGCTTCTTATTTTCCTTAGTACGACGGTAGCATTATAAGATGATCCCTTACAAAAATTTCAAGGTACAAGTGTTCTCCCTGAGTATGCACTGTTGCGAAAGTTCGTCGTGCCAAGACACCACGTGATGATCGGGGGTGATAAGCTCTACGTTCAAATACAATGGGTGTTAGACAGTTTTGCACATGCAAAATACTCAGGTTAAACTTGACGAGCCTAGCATGTACAGACATCGCCTCGGAACACTGGAGACCGAAAGGTCGAGCGTGAATCATATAGTAGATATGATGAACATAATATGTTCACCACTGAAAACTACTCCATCTCACGTGATGACCGGACATGGTTTAGTTGATTTGGATCATGTGATCATATAGATGACTAGAGGGATGTCTATCTAAGTGGGAGTTCTTTAGTAATATGACTAATTTAACTTTAATTTATCATGAACTTAGTCCTAATAGTTTTTGCATATCTTTGTTGTTGTAGATCAATGGCCCGTGCTACCGTTCCCTTGAATTTTAATGTGTTCCTAGAGAAAGCTAAGTTGAAAGATGATGGTAGCAACTACACGGATTGGGTCCGTAACTTGAGGATTATCCTCATTGCTACACAGAAGAATTATGTCCTGGAAGCACCACTAGGTGATAGGCCTGCTGCAGGAGCAAATCCGGACGTTATGAACGTCTGGCAAGCTTGTTCTGATGACTACTCGACAGTTCAATGTTCCATGCTTTACGGCTTAGAATCGGGACTTCAAAGACGTTTTGAACGTCATGGAGCATATGAGATGTTCCAAGAGTTGAAGTTAATGTTTCAAGAAAATGCCTGAATTGAGAGATTTGAAGTCTTCAATAAGTTCTATAGCTGCAAGATGGAGGAGAACAGTTCTATCAGTGAGCACTTGCTCAGAATGTCTGGGTACTACAATCATATGACTCAACTTGGTTGCAAAGTTGATGAAGATATTGTTATTGATAGAGTTCTTCAATCACTGCCACCAAGCTATAAAGGCTTCGTGATGAACTATAATATGCAAGGGATGCAGAAGACAATTCCCGAGCTCTTCACTATGCTCAAAGCTGTGGAGGTAGAAATCAAAAAGGAGCATCAAGTGTTGATGGTTAACAAGACCACTAGTTTCAAGAAAACGGGCAAGGGAAAGAAGGTGAACTTCAAGAAGAATAGCAAGACAGTTGCTACTCCCGCGAAGAAACCCAAGTCTGGAGCCAAGCCTGGAACTGAGTGCTTCTAATGCGAAGGGACTGGACACTGGAAGCGGAACTGCCCCAAGTATTTGGTGGATAAGAAGGATGGCAAAGTGAACAAAGGTATATTTGATATACATGTTATTGATGTGTACCTTACTAATGTTCGTAGTAGCACCTCGGTATTTGATACTGGTTCGGTTGCTATTATTTGTAACTCGAAACAGGGGCTACGGATTAAACAAACATTAGCCAAGGAGGAGGTGACGATGCGCTGATGACCCACAAGAATAGGGGACCTATCATAGTCCTTTCGATAAGTAAGAGTGTCGAACCCAACGAGGAGCAGAAGGAAATGATAGGCAGTTTTCGGTAAGGTATTTTTTGCAAGCACTGAAATTATCGGTAATAGTACTTTTGTGATAAGGTAAATGGTAACAAATAACAAATAGTAAAAGTAAATAAGGTGCAGCAAAACGGCCCAATCCTTTTTGTAGTAAAGGACAAGACTGGACAAACTCTTATATGAAGGAAAGCGCTCCTGAGGACACATGGGAATTATCGTCAAGCTAGTTTTCATCACGCTCATATGATTCACGTTCGTTACTTTGATAATTTGGTATGTGGGTGGAGCAGTGCTTGGGTACTGCCCTTACTTGGACAAGCATCCCACTTATGATTAACCTCTATTACAAGCATCTGCAACTACAAAAGAAGTATTAAGGTAAACCTAACCATAGCATGAAACATGTGGATCCAAATCAGCCCCTTACGAAGCAATGCATAAACTAGGGTTTAAGCTTGTGTCACTCTAGCAAACCATCATCTACTTATTACGTCCCAATGTATTCCTCTAGGCCCAAACAATGGTGACGTGTCAAGTAGTCGACGTTCACATGACACCACTAGAGGAAAGATAACATATATCTCATCAAAATATCGAACGAATACCAAATTCACATGACTACTTATAGCAAGACTTCTCCCATGTCCTCGGGAACAAACGTAACTACTCACAAAGAATATCCATGTTCATAATCAGAGGGGTATTAATATGCATAATGGATCTGAACATATGATCTTCCACCAAGTAAACCAACTAGCATCAACTACAAGGAGTAATCAAAACTACTAGCAACCCACATGTACCAATCTGAGGTTTTGATACAAAGATTGGATACAAGAGATGAACTAGGGTTTGAGAGGAGATGGTGCTGGTAAAGATTTTGATGAAGATAACCCTCCCCAAGATGGGAGAGTTGTTGGTGATGACGGTGGTGACGATTTCCCCCTCCCGGAGGGAGGTATCCACGGCAGAACACCTCCGTCGGAGCCCTAGATTGGTTTCGCCAAGGTTCCGCCTCGAGACGGCGGCGCTTCCTCCCGAAAGCCTCCTTATGATTTTTTCCAGGTCAAAACACCTCATATAGTAGAAGATGGGCATCGGGGGGTTGCCAGGTGGCCCACGAGGCAGGGGGCGCGCCCAGGGGGGCGCACCCCCACCCTCGGTGACGGTGGGTGGCCCCCCTCCTGTATTTTTTTTTGCCAGATACTTTTTATAGTTTCTGAAACGGAGTTTCGGGGAATTTCAGTACTTTTTGAGTTGTGCAGAATAGGTCTCCAATGTTTGCTCCTTTTCCAGCCCAGAATTCCAGCTGTTGGCATTCTCCCTCTTCATGTAAACCTTGTAAAATAAGAGAAAAAAGGCATAAGTATTGTGACATAATGTGTAATAACAGCCCATGGTGCAATAAATATCAACATAAAAGCATGATGCAAAATGGACGTATCAACTCCCCCAAGCTTAGACATCGCTTGTCCTCAAGCGAAAGCCGATATCGAAAAATATGTCCATATGTTTAGAGATAGAGGTGTCGATAAAATAAAATACGGACATGAGGGCATCATGATCATTCTTATAACAACAACATATATACATATTGCCATATGATTTCTTATGCTAACGTAACAATCTATCCACAACGTCAAGTATGAATCAGAAACCCCATTGAAAACCAACAAACTATGATCTCGGTCATTGAAGCAATTGCAATTTATCGTAACATCGGAAAGAGTTAATATAAGAGCTTTTCAGCAAGTCCACATACTCAACTATCATTTAGTCTTTCACAATTGCTAACACTCACGCAATACTTATGGGTATGGAGTTTTAATCGGACATAAAGAAAGATAGGGGCATATAGTGTTGCCTCCCAACCTTTTACCTCGAGGGTAATGTCAACAATAATAGATCATGATAGCTTACTGATATGTCTCCAACGTATCTATAATTTTTTATTGTTCCATGCTATTATTTATGAAGTCTTGGATGTTTAATGGGCTTTATTATTCACTTTTATACCATTTTTGGGACTAACCTACTAATCCAAAGGCCCAGTCCAGATTTTTGTTTTTTTTTTGCCTATTTCAGGGTTTTGCAGAAAAGGAATATCAAACGGAGTCCAAACGGAATGAAACCTTCGCGAGAGATATTTTTTGGAGAAAATCACGCACGGGAAACGTCAGGACCAAGTCAGGGGACAGAAGGGCTGCCCTCGAGGGTGGGGGGCGCGCCCCCCTTCCCAGGGCGCGCCCCTGCCTCGAGGCTGGCCCGTGTGGCCCCCGGTGCCCCCCTTCTTCCTATATATACCTACGTACCCCAGAAACTCCATACGCAGAGAGAAAACCCTAATTCCACCGCCGTAGCTTCTGTTCCTGTGGAGATCCCATCTTGGAGCCTGTTCCGGGAGGGGGACCCATCACGGAGGCCTTCATCATCATCATCATCGCCCTCCCCATGAGTTGTGAGTATTTTACCACCGACCTTAGGGTCCATAGCTAGTATCTAGATGACTTCTTCTCTCTCTCTCTCTGGATATCAATACAAAGTTCTCCTCGATCTTCGAGGAGATCTATTCGATGTAATCTCTTTTTGCGGTGTGTTTGTCGAGATCCAATGAATTGTGAGTTTATGATCAAGGTTATCTATGAAAGATATTTGGTTCATCTCTGAACTTTTTATGTGTGCTCATAATATCCTTGCAAGTCTCTTTGAATTATTGGTTTGGTTTGGCCTACTAGATCTATAGTTCTTGCAATGGGAGAAGTGCTTGGCTTTGGGTTCAATCTTGCGGTGTTCTTTCCCAGTGACAGTAGGGGCAGCAAGGCACGTATTGTATTGTTGCCATAGAGGATAAAAAGATGGGGTTTTCATCATATTGCTTGAGTTTATCCATGTACATCATGTCATCTTGCTTAAGGCGTTACTCTGTTCTTCTGAACTCAATACACTAGATGCATGCTGGATAGCGGTCGATGTGTGGAGTAATAGTAGTAGATGCGGAATCGTTTCGGTCTACTTGCCTCGAACGTGATGCCTATATACAATGATCATGCCTAGATAGTCTCATAATTATTCGCTTTTCTATCAATTGCTCGACCGTAATTTGTTTACCCGCCATAGAATACCGCTATCATGAGAGAAGCCACTAGAGAAAACTATGGCTCCCGGGTCTATTCTCAACATATCAATCTACATCTACTTTACTTTTCTTGCTTTTATTTGTTGTTTTATTAAACCAAAAATAACAAAAATATAATTATCATCTCTATCAGATCTCACTCTTGTAAGTGACCGTGAAGGGATTGACAATCCCTTATCGCATTGGCTGCGAAGTTCTTATTTGTTTGTGCAGGTGCGAGGGACTGGCGCGTGGTCTCCTACTGGATTGATACCTTGGTTCTCAAAAACTGAGGGAAATACTTACGCTACTATGCTGCATCTCCCTTTCCTCTTCGAGGGAATACAACGCAAGCTCAAGAGGTAGCAAGAAGAATTTCTGGCATCGTTGCAGGGGAGGCTTACGCAAAATTCATATACCAAGTACCTATCACAAACCCTTATCCTTCGCATTACATTTATTTGCCTCTCATTTTCCTCTCCCCCACTTCACCCTTGCCGTTTTATTCGCCCTTCTTCCACCGTGTGCTTTTCATTCGCTTGCTTCTTGTTTGCTTGTGTGTTGCTTGTCTGCTTGTCATCATGTCTAGCTCACCTATCATTATCACCACTCCCGAGAGTGAGGTCCTCAACTTTCAACAATGGGAGGAAGAAAACTTAAAAGATGCCTGGTATAGAATTTGCAATGCTCAAAATAGATCTAATCGAAAGCTTTCCACTTCCGTGTTTCTTCGCAATTTTTATGTTGGCATAACTCCGTGGAATAGATTTATCTTAGATACCATCACCGGAGGGAATTTCTTTGGTAGCCACACCGTTGATTCTTATAAAGCTATGACTGAATTATTTGGCTCACCACCTCTTATGGTTAATGGGACGGTTTTAACTTTGGAGCATGTTATGCAAAGGTTAGAAATCATTGAAAACAAAGTTGCTATGGTAGAACTGGTAGAGAACTTGGATAGAAAAATTCATAATGAAATAACCCAATATGGATCCAAGGTAGGAGTTGTTCTGAAAAATCTTAAGGAAAAAGAACCCATAGTTAAACAAAATTTAGATCAGGATTCTACTAGAATCAATAAGCTTGAGGATGTTATCACTAATGTGGGTTCTGCTCTTTCCGCTATAAAAAGTAGTCCAAATACCTCCACTAAATCATCTAAGTTCATGTATGTCCCTAAAGACAAGGGTGAAACATCTAGACTTCCGGATCTCAAATCCATAAGTGTTCATCCTAATTTTCTTACTTTTGCAAGAGACCCTTTTGACACTTTAGAATTTATTGATTTCTTTCCCAAGAGCTTAATTATTCTTAGGGACAATGGAGTGCCCAAGAATCATAAGTGCTTAATCAGATAATTGCCTTCCAAGGATGGCAATACCTAGATCTATCTTGTATCGTGCCTAGCTAGGGGCGTAAAACGATAGCGCTTGTTGGGAGGCAACCCAATTTTATGTTTTTTCTTTTGTTGCTGTTAGGGAATAAATATTTCATCTAGCCTCTGATCAGATGTGTTTTCATGTTTTGTTTAGTGTTTGTGCCAAGTAGAACCATTGGTAAAACTTGTGTGAAGTTTATATGATCTTAGTGTGAAAAACAGAATCGTTAGCGCTCGCTAAAGTAGTCGTCGGATTTTACTGGAGCGTGATTTTTAGTTGATTCTTTTTGCCTCTTATTGGTAGATAAATTGCGCAAATTTACCAATTTAGTTTGAAGTTTTTGGAGTTCCAGAAGTAGGTGTAGCCTGCAGATTACTAGAGACTGTTCTGTTTTTGACAGATTCTGTTTTTCGTGTGTTGTTTTCTTATTCCCATGCATCTATGAGTAATATTGGAGGATACGAACCATAGAGAACTTGGAGTGCAGTAGGTTTAACACCAATATAAACAAAGAATGAATTCATTGATGTACCTTTGAGTTGTGGTTTGCTTTCTCTTACTAACGGAGCTCACGAGAATTTTTGTCTAAGTTTTGTGTTGTGAAGTTTTCAAGTTTTGAGTATTACTTTCATGGACTATGGAACAAGGAGTAGCGAAGGTCTAAGATTGGGGATGCCCATGGCACCCCAAGTAAACTCAAGATAATCAAAAGCCTAAGCTTGGGGATGCCCCGGGAAGGCATCCCCTCTTTCGTCTTCATCCATCGGTAACTATACTTGGAGCTATATTTTTATTCGCAACATGCTATGTGTTTTGCTTGGAGCGTCTTGTATAATTTGAGTCTTTGCTTGTTAGTTTGCCACAATCATCCTTGCTGGACACAACTATTTGAGAGAGTTAAATATGGCCTAGAAATTATTAGAACACTCTATGTGCTTCACTTATATCTTTTGAGTTGAATAGTTTTTACTCTAGTGCTTCACTTATATCTTTTAGAGCATGGTGGTGGTAATATTTTGTAGAAATTGTTTAACTCTCATGCTTCACTTATATCTATTAGAGAGTCTATTAAAACAGCATGGTAAAGTGTTTAGGCTAAAGAAACTAGTCTTCACATGATAAACATCCAATGTCATTGCAGTAAAAATTGTGACACCAAGTGCATTGAATAGAATGAGATGTTGGATGCTTGATAATTGTTTTGAGACATGAGGATAGTGATATTAGAGTCATGCTAGTGGAGTTATTATGAAATTGAGAAATACTTGTGTTAAGGTTAGTGATTCCCGTAGCATGCACGTATGGTGAACCGTTGTGTGACTAAGTTAAAGCATGAGGTATTTGTAGAGTGCCAGCCTTTGTGTGGAGGTCGGGGGCGCGCGATGGTTAACTCCTACCAACCTACCCCCTAGGAGCATGCGTTGATTGCTTTGTTTTGATGACTCGTAGATTTTTGCAATAAGTATATGAGTTCTTATGACTAATGTTGAGTCCATGGATTATACGCACTCTCACCCTTCCACTATTGCTAGCCTCTCTTGTACCGCGCTACTTTCGCCGGTGCCATAAACCCACTATATATCCTTCCTCAAAACAGCCACCATATTTTTCCTCAAAACAGCCATCGTACCTACCTATCATGGCATTTCCATAGCCATTCCGAGATATATTGCTATGCAACTTTCCACCGTTCGGTTTATATGACACGCATCACATTGTCATATTGCCATGCATGATCATGTAGTTGACATCGTATTTGTGGCAAGGACACCATGCATAATTTATCATACATGTCACTCTTGTTTCATTGCACATACCGATACACCGCCGGAGGCATTCATATAGAGTCATACTTTGTTGTTGTAGTATCGACTTGTAATTTCGTGTTGTAATGAACGTGTGATGATCATCATTATTAGAGCATTGTCCCATGGGAGGAAAGGCTGAATCTATAAAGCCCCTCCGCAAAAAAATAAAAAAAAAAAGAAAAGAAAAAAGAAAGGCCCAAAAAAAGAAAAAAAAGGAAAAAAAGGATAAGAAAAAGGGACAATTGCTACTATCTTTTTCCACACTTGTGCTTCAAAGTAGCACCATGTTCTTCATTGTAGAGAGTCTCATGCTTAGTCACTTTCATATACTAGTGGGAATTTTTCGTTATAGAACTTGGCTTGTATATTCCAACGATGGGCTTCCTCAAATGCCCTAGGTCTTCGTGAGCAAGCAAGTTGGATGCACACCCACTGGTTTCTTTTGTTGAGCTTTCATTCATATTTAGCTCTAGTGCATCCGTTGCATGGCAATCCCTACTCACTCACACTGATATCTATTGATGGGCATCTCCATAGCCTGTTGATACGCCTAGCCGATGTGAGACTATCTCCTCCTTTTTGTCTTCTCCACAACCACCTCTATTCCACCCATAGTGCTATATCCATGGCTCACGCTCATGTATTGCGTGAAAGTTGAAAGGTTTGAAAAGATAGAGTATGAAAACAAATGCTTGGCTGAAATCGGGGTTGTGCATGATATGAATATTTAGTGTGATAATAAGGGAGCATAGCCAACACTATATGATTTTGTAGGGATAACTTTCTTTAGCCATAGTATTTTGAGAAGACATGATTGCTTTGTTAGTATTGCTTGAAGTATTGTTATTTCTTATCTCAATATAGACTTTTATCTTGAATCTTTCAGATCTGAACATTCATGCCACAATTAAGAGAATTACATTGAAAAACTATATTGGTTAGCATTCCACATAAAAAATTCTTTCTTTATCATTTACCTACTCGAGGACGAGCAGTAATTAAGCTTGGGGATGCTTGATACGTCTCCAACGTATCTATAATTTTTTATTGTTCCATGCTATTATTTATGAAGTCTTGGATGTTTAATGGGCTTTATTATTCACTTTTATATCATTTTTGGGACTAACCTACTAACCCAAAGCCCGAGTCCAGATTGCTGTTTTTTTGCCTATTTCAGGGTTTTGCAGAAAAGGAATATCAAACGGAGTCCAAATGGAATGAAACCTTCGCGAGAGATATTTTTGGAGAAAATCACGCACGGGAAACGTCAGGACCAAGTCAGGGGACAGAAGGGCTGCCCTCGAGAGTGGGGGGCGCGCCCCCATCCCAGGGCGCGCCCCTCTGCCTCGAGGCTGGCCCGTGTGGCCCCCGGTGCCCCCCTTCTTCCTATATATACCTACGTACCCCAGAAACTCCATACGCAGAGAGAAAACCCTAATTCCACCGCCGTAGCTTCTGTTCCCGTGGAGAACCCATCTTGGAGCCTGTTCCGGGAGGGGGATCCATCACGGAGGCCTTCATCATCATCATCATCGCCCTCACCATGAGTTGTGAGTAGTTTACCACAGACCTTCGGGTCCATAGCTAGTATCTAGATGGCTTCTTCTCTCTCTCTGGATCTCAATACAAAGTTCTCCTCGATCTTCGAGGAGATCTATTCGATGTAATCTCTTTTTGCGGTGTGTTTGTCGAGATCCGATGAATTGTGAGTTTATGATCAACGTTATCTATAAAAGATATTTGGTTCTTCTCTGAAGTTTTTATGTGTGCTCATAATATCCTTGCAAGTCTCTTCGAATTATTGGTTTGGTTTGGCCTACTTGATCTATAGTTCTTGCAATGGGAGAAGTGCTTGGCTTTAGGTTCAATCTTGCGGTGTCCTTTCCCAGTGACAGTAGGGGCAGCAAGGCACGTATTGTATTGTTGCCATCGAGTATAAAAAGGTAGGGTTTTCATCATATTGCTTGAGTTTATCCCTCTACATCATGTCATCTTGCTTAAGGCCTTTCTCTGTTCTTGTGAACTCAATAGACTAGATGCATGCTGGATAGCGGTCAATGTGTGGAGTAATAGAAGTAGATGCAGAATCGTTTTGGTCTACTTGGCTCGGACGTGATGCCTATATACAATGATCATGCCTAGATAGTCTCATAATTATTCGCTTTTCTATCAATTGCTTGACAGTAATTTGTTTATCCGCCGTAGAATACCGCTATCATGAGAGAAGCCACTAGAGAAAACTATGGCCCCCGGGTCTATTCTCAACATATCAATCTACATCTACTTTACTTTTATCGCTTTTATTTTCTATTTTATTAAACCAAAAATATAATTATCATCTCTATCAGATCTCACTCTCGTAAGTGACCTTGATGGGATTGACAACCCCTTATCGCGTTGGCTGCGAAGTTCTTATTTGTTTGTGCAGGTGCGAGGGACTGGCTCGTGGTCTCCTACTGGATTGATACCTTGGTTCTCAAAAACTGAGGGAAATACTTACGGTACTATGCTGTATCTCCCTTTCCTCTTCGAGGGAATACAACGCAAGCTCAAGAGGTAGCACTTACATCCAGGTGGGTATATATGTCATGATCTTTCCAACACAAGGTGCTTGCCAAAGGATAAAATGTAAAAAAGTAAAGGTGAAGATCACCATGAATCTTATAAGGTAAGAATAATAGATAGGCCCTTCGCAGAGGGAAGCAGAGGTTGTCATGTGCTTTTATGGTTAGATGTACAAAATCTTAGCGCAAAAGAACGTCACTTTATATTGCCACTTGTGATATGGACCTTTATTATGCAGTCCATCGCTTTTATTGCTTCCATATCACAAGATCGTATAAAGTTTATTTTCTCCACACTAATAGATCATACATATTTTAGAGAGTTGCAACAATAACAACTTACTTGAAGGATCTTACTCAATCCATAGGTAGGTATGGTGGACTCTCATGGCAAAACTGGGTTTAAGGATGTATGGAAGCACAAGTAGTATCTCTACTTAGTGCAAGAAGTTTTGGCTAGCATGAGGGGGAAAAGCAAGCTCAACATGTTGGATGATCCATGACAATATACTTTATTTCGGATATAAGAAGACATATCCCATTACGTTGTCTTCCTTGTCCAACTTCAACTCTTTAGCATGTCATATTTTAATGAGTGCTCACAATCACAAAAGATGTCCAAGATAGTATATTTGTATGTGAAAACGTCTATTTCCTTATTCCTTCCTATTAATTGCAACGATGACCAAAACTATGTTTGTCAACTCTCAACAACTTTTATTCATCATACTCTTTATATGTGAAGTCATTACTTTCCATAAGATCAATATGATCTCTTTGATACTTCTTATATTTTCTTTTGTCCTCTCATGATCATAGTGAGAAAGTCAAGCCCTTGACTCAAAACTAATCTTTATTATATAGCTCACGGACTCGATTACAAGGATAAGGATCATAAAACAAAGCTCACAACTAGATCATACTAAACTTTATTCTACTAGATCAAGATATTACCAAAAGGATCGAACTAAGAAAAACGGTAAAGATAGGAGAGTGATGGTGATACGATACCGGGGCACCTCCCCCAAGCTTGGCAGTTGCCAAGGGGAGTGCCCATACCCATGTGATTATGTCTCTTTCTTGGGAGGTGGTGATGATAGGGTTGTTGATGATGTAGGTTTCTTCCTCAATTTGCGCTTGAGGACAGAATTTTTCTCCCTTAGGTCATCGATCTCTTGCTCAAGGCTTAATATCTTTTTGCATAGTTCCTGCTTGTTTTCCTGCAAAAGGCGAAAAGGGGTAAACTCGATCTTAGGTTTCTTTGCTCTATCAGGGAGGCTTGACTTTTTGAACTCCACATGCTTGTCCCCAGGTTGAGGTAATGGGACTTCATCTTCATCTGAGCTCGTCTCCTCCTTTCTCCTAGAATCATAGTCTTCTTCTTCCTCCGCGGTCCACCCACAATGATCCAAGTCCATGTAGACCTTAGGGTCTGCAAGGTAATCTGCCACATAGCTTTCTCCCTCTGAATCCTGAGACGACATATTGCCCAAATCTACGACAGAAACAGCTCGACACAAAAACAAAGGATTTTGGTGTGGTGTGGTGGTCAAAACCTTCGGGAGATTATATAATGATTTTTTACCGACCGAAAGAAGTAACGTGCAAGAAAACGGAGTCCGGGAGGCACACGAGGTGCCCACGAGGTAGGGGGTGCGCCCTCCACCCTCGGGGACGCCTCGTGTCCTTCCTGGACTGCTTCTTATTTTTCTATTTTTCTAAATATTCCAAAACGGAGAAAAATTGCCATTAGAACTGTTTTGGAGTCGGTTTACTTACCATACCACATACCTCTTCCTTTTCGAAGTCTGGATCGTTTTGGAAAGTGTCCCTTATGTATTCCTCCGGGGTTATGGTTTCAATAACATTGGCTTCAACATTTATAAGATTACTTGAGATATAATGTTTGATTCTTTGACCGTTCACCACCTTCGGATTTGTACCTTCGGAGTTGTTGATTTTTATGGCACCGGAACGATAGACTTCCTCGATAACGTAAGGACCTTCCCATTTTTAGAGAAGTTTTCCTGCAAAAAATCTTAAACGAGAGTTGTGTAGCAAGACATAATCACCTACGTTAAACTCCCGCTTTTGTATCTTTTTGTCATGCCATCTTTTAACCTTTTCTTTAAATAGTTTGGCATTTTCGTAGGCCTGAGTTCTCCATTCATCAAGGGAGCTAATGTAAAATAACCTCTTCTCACCGCCAAGTTTGAAATCATAATTGAGCTCTTTAATAGCCTAATATGTCGTATGTTCTAGTTCAAGAGGTAAGTGGCATGCCTTTCCACAAACCATTTTATACGGAGACATGCCCATGGGATTTTTATATGCAGTTCTATAGGCCCATAATGCATCATCAAGTTTCTTGGACCAATTCTTTCTAGATCTATTAACATTCTTTTGCAAAATTAATTTCAGCTCCCTGTTACTTAATTCTACTTAACCATTAGACTGTGGGTGGTATGGGGATGCAATTCTATGGTTAACATCATACTTAGCAAGCATTTTACGAAAAACACCATGAATAAAGTGTGAACCACCACCAGTCATTAAGTATCTAGGGACTCCAAACCTCGGAAAAATAACTTCTTTAAGCATCTTAATAGAGGTGTTATGATCAGCACTACTAGTTGGAATAGTTTATGCCCACTTAGTAACGTAATCAACATCAACTAAAATATGTGTATACCCATTAGAGGAAGGAAAAGGTCCCATATAATCAAAGCCCCAGACATCAAATGGTTCAATAACAAGTGAATAATTCATAGGCATTTTTTGACATCTACTAATATTACCAATACTCTGACATTCATCACAAGACAAGACAAACTTACGGGCATCCTTGAAGAGAGTAGGCCAATAAAAACCAGATTGCAGTACCTTATGTGCAGTTCTATCTCCAGCATGGTGTCCTCCATAAGCTTCGGAGTGACACTTGCGTTGGATCTTTTCCTGTTCATGCTCATGTACACAACATCTAATAATACCATCTACTCCTTCTTTATAAAGGTGTGGGTCATCCCAGAAATAATGTCTCAAATCGTAAAAGAACTTTTTCTGTTGCTGGTATGTGAAACTAGGTGGTATAAATTTAGCAACAATGTAATTAGCATAATAAGCATACCATGGAGCAGTACAAGAAGCATTTATGACAGCTAATTGTTCACCAGGAAAGCTATCATCAATAGGTAGTGGGTTATCAATAATATTCCCTAACCTAGACAAGTTGTCTGCAACAGGGTTCTCAGCTCCCTTTCTATCAGTAATATGCAAATCAAATTCTTGTAGCAGGAGAACCCATCTAATAAGTCTAGGTTTAGCATCTTTCTTTTCCATAAGATATTTAATAGCAGCATGATCAGTGTGAACAGTTACTTTAGAATCAACAATATAAGGTCTAAACTTATCACAAGCAAATACAACTGCTAAAAAATCTTTCTCAGTAGTAGCATAATTTCTATGGGTACTATCTAGAGTTTTACTAGCATATTGGATAACATTCAATTTCTTATCAACTCTTTGTCCTAGAACAGCACCTACAGCATAATCACTGGCATCGCACATAATTTCAAAAGGTAAATTCCAATCAGGAGGCTAGACAATAGGTGCAGAGATCAATGCTTTCTTATGTATTTCAAATGCTTCTACACAATCATCATCAAAGAGAAAAGGAACATCTTCTTGTAAGAGATTTGTCGGAGGCCTAGAGATTTTGGAGAAGTCCTTAATGAACCTCCTATAAAACCCGGGATGACCAAGGAAACTTCTTATACCTTTGATGTCCTTGGGACACGGCCTCTTTTCAATAGCATCAACTTTAGCTTTATCATCTTCAATACCTCTTTCAGAAATTTTATGCCCCAAGACAATGCCTTCATTAACCATAAAGTGGCAGTTTTCCCAATTCAAGACAAGATTAGTTTCTTCTCATCTCTGCAAAACTTATCAAGGTTGCTTAAGCAATCATCAAAAGAAGTTCCATAAACGGAAAAATCATCCATGAAAACCTCAACAATCTTTTCACAAAAATCAGAGAATATAGCCATCATGCATCTTTGAAAGGTAGCAGGTGCATTACATAAACCAAAATGCTACGTCTATAAGCAAAGGTACCGAAGGGACAAGTAAAAGTGGTCTTTTCTTGATCCTCCTTTGACACGGGTATTTGAGAGAAACCAGAATAGCCATCTAGAAAGCAAAAAATGAGTATGTTTGGATAACCTTTCTAGCATTTGATCAATAAAAGGTAAATGGTAATGATCTTTCTTAGTAGCTTTATTTAATTTGCGAAAATCAATTACCATCCTATAACCTGTAACAATTCTTTGCGGGATCAATTCATCTTTATCATTAGGAACAATAGTAATCCCTCCCTTCTTAGGGACACAATGGACAGGGCTTACCCACTGACTATCAACAACTGGATAAATTATACCTACCTCTAGAAACTTTAGTATTTCCTTCCTTACCACTTCTTTCATCCTAGGATTTAACCGTCGTTGATGATCAATAAACGGTTTAGCGTCCTTTTCCAACTTTATCTTGTGTTGGCATAGAGTGGGACTAATGCCCTTAAGATCATCAAGAGTATATCCAATAGCAGCACGGTGCTTCTTCAGAGTTTTCAATAATTTCCCTTCTTCTTGCTCTAAGAGGTTAGCACTAATAATAACAGGATATATCTTCTTTTCATCAAGATAAACATACTTAAGAGTATCAGGTATGGTTTGAGTTCAAACACGGGATCACCCTTGGGTGGAGGAGGATCCCCAAGAATTTCAACAGGCAAGTTGTGTTTCAATAAGGGTTCCTATTTAAAGAATATTTCATCTATTTCCATTCTCTCATTCATATACATATCATTTTCATGGTCTAGCCGGTATTGTTCTAAGGGATTGTTAGGATGTACAACAATAGAAGCAAGACCAATAATTTCATCCTTACTAGGCAATTCTTTATCATTGGGTTGTCTACGGAATTTAGCAAAGTTCAAATCATGAGACATGTCCCCTAATCCAATAGTAACAATATCTTTTTTGCAATCTATCTTAGCATTAACAGTATTCAAGAAGGGTCTACCAAATATTATGGGGCAAAAATCATCTTGTGGGAAACCAAGAACAAGAAAATCAGCAGGGTATTTAACTTTCCCACACAAGACTTCAACATGTCTAACAATCCCAACTGGTGAAATAGTGTCTCTATTGGCATGCTTAATAGTAACATCAATACCTTCTAGCTCAGCAGGTGCAATATCGTGCATAATTTCTTCATATAAGGAAATGGGTATTATACTTGCACTAGCACCTACGTCACATAAATCGTAATAGCAATGATCTCCTTTTTTAACGGAAATAACAGGCATGCCTACAACAGGTCTATGTTTATTCCTAGTATCGGGTCTGGCTATTCTATCAGCTTCCTCATGGACGTAAATAACATGGCCATCTATATTATCGACCAAGAGATCCTTAACCATAGCAACACTAGGTTCAACTTTAATTTGCTCAAAGGGTGTAGGTGTACTAGTATTACTCTTACGAACCAGAGTTGAAGCTCTAGCATGATCCCTTATTCTAACAGGGAAAGGTGGTTTCTCAATATAGGCGGTAGGAACAATAGGATCAACATTACAAGTCATAGTCTTTTCTTCAACTTTAACAGGTTCAACTAGTTTTACTTAGTTCGGAGGATGGAATTTAAACCACTTTTCCTGAGGGAGGTCAACATGAGTAGAAAATGATTCATAGAAAGAAGATACTATCTCAGAGCCAAGTCCATATTTAGTGCTAAATTCACGGAAAACATCGGTATCCATAAAAGATTTGACACAATCGAACTTAGGTGTTATCCCTGACTCCTTACCTTCGTAGAGATACCAATCTTCAGAGTTGCGTTTAATTCTTTCCAATAAATCCCATTTGAATTCAACAGTCTTCATCATAAAAGAACCGGTGCAAGAAGTATCGAGCACGGAGCGATTATTGAGAGAAAGCCGTGTTGGGGAACGTTGCATGGGAAACAAAAATTTTCCTACGCTCACCAAGATCAATCTAGGAGATGCATCTACGAGGGAAGAGTCGGATCCACATACCCTTGTAGATCGCGATGCGGAAGCGTTGCAAGAACGCGGATGAAGGAGTCGTACTCGCTGCGATTCAGATCGCGGTTGATTCCGATCTAAGCGCCGAACAACGGCGCCTCCGCGTTCAACACACGTGCAGCCCGGTGACGTCTCCCACGCCTTGATCCAGCAAGGAGAGAGGGAGAGGTTGGGGAAGACTCCATCCAACAGCAGCACGACGGCGTGGTGGTGGTGGAGGAGCGCGGGACTCCAGCAGGGCTTCGCCAAGCACTGCAAGAGACGAGGAGGGAGAGGGGTAGGGCTGCGCCAAGAGGGAGACGTTCTCGTGTGTCTAGCAGCCCCAAAACCTCACATATATATAGGGGGAAGGGAGGGCTGCGCCCCCTTTAGGGTTTCCCACCCCTAGGGGTGCGGCCAGCCCTAGAAACCCATCTAGGGTGCGGCCAAAGGGGGGGAGAGAGAGGGGGCGCCCTAGGGTGGGCCTTAAGGCCCATCTGGACCTAGGGTTTGCCCCCCTCCACTCTCCATGCGCCTAGGGACTTGGTGGGGGGGCGCACCAGCCCCCTTGGGGCTGGTCCCCTCCCACACTTAGCCCACGCAGCCTTCTGGGGCTGGTGGCCCCACCTGGTGGACCCCCGGGACCCTCCCGGTGGTCCCGGTACATTACCGATATCGCCCGAAACTTTTCCGGTGACCAAAACGGGACTTCCCATATATGAATCTTTACCTCCGGACCATTCTGGAACTCCTCGTGACGTCCGGGATCTCATCCGGGACTCCGAACAACATTCGGTAACCGCGTACATACTTTCCCTATAACCCTAGCGTCATCGAACCTTAAGTGTGTAGACCCTACGGGCTCGGGAACCATGTAGACATGACCGAGACAACTCTCCGGCCAATAACCAACAGCGGGATCTGGATACCCATGTTGGCTCCCACATGTTCCACGATGATATCATTGGATGAACCACGATGTCAAGGATTCAATCAATCCCGTATACGATTCCCTTTGTCTATCGGTATAGCACTTGCCCGAGATTCCATCGTCGGTATACCGATACCTTGCTCAATCTCGTTACCGGCAAGTCTCTTTACTCGTTCCGTAACACATCATCCCGTGATCAACTCCTTGATCACATATTGTGCACATTATGATGATGTCTTACCGAGTGGGCCCAGAGATACCTCTCCGTCATACGGAGTGACAAATCCCAGTCTCGATTCGTGCCAACCCAACAGACACTTTCGGAGATACCTGTAGTGCACCTTTATAGCCACCCAGTTACGTTGTGACGTTTGGTACACCCAAAGCATTCCTACGGTATCCGGGAGTTGCACAATCTCATGGTCTAAGGAAAAGATACTTGACATATAGAAAAGCTTTAGCATACGAACTACACGCTCTGTGCTAGGCTTAGGATTGGGTCTTGTCCATCACATCATTCTCCTAATGATGTGATCCCGTTATCAACGACATCCAATGTCCATGGTCAGGAAACCGTAACCATCTATTGATCAACGAGCTAGTCATCTAGAGGCTTACTAGGGACATGGTGTTTGTCTATGTATCCACACATGTATCTGAGTTTCCTATCAATACAATTCTAGCATGGATAATAAACGATTATCGTGAACAAGGAAATATAATAATAACCAATTTATTATTGTCTCTAGGGCATATTTCCAACAGTCTCCCACTTGCACTAGAGTCAATAATCTAGTTCACATCGCCATGTGATTAACACTCACAGGTCACATCGCCATGTGACCAACATCCAAAGAGTTCACTAGAGTCAGTAATCTAGTTCACATCAATATGTGATTAACACTCAATGAGTTCTGTGTTTGATCATGTTATGCTTGTGAGAAAGGTTGTAGTCAACGGGTCTGCAACATTCAGATCCCTATGTACTTCGCAAAACTTTATGTCATATCGTAGATGCTGCTACCACGTTCCACTTGGAGCTATTCCAGACTGTTGCTCCATTATACGTATCCGGTATCTCCACTTAGAGTTATCCGGATAGGTGTTAAGCTTGCATCGACGTAACTCTTTACGTCGAACTCTTTATCACCTCCATAACCGAGAAACATTTCCTTACTCCTCCACTATCTAGTAATCCACTCCTGGATCACCTTTGTACCCTCTTGCCAGACATGTGGCAAGGCACACATCAGGTGCGGTACTTAGCATGGCATACCGTACAGAGCCTATGACAAAAGCATAGGGGACGACCTTCGTCCTTCCTCTTCCTTCTGCCGTGGTCAAGTTTTGAGTCTTACTCAACTTCACACCTTACAACTCAGGTAAGAACTCCTTCTTTCACTGATCTATTTTGAACTCCTTCAAAATCATGTCGAGGAGGGAGAGAGGTAGGGCTGCGCCAATCGACCGAGGTCAAAACTTGTTCTGGGCAGCCCTAAACTTCACATATATATAGGGGGGAGGTAGGGGCTGCGCCCCCATCTAGGGTTTCCTCCCTAGGGGTGGCGGCAGCCCCCCAGAACCCATCTAGGGTGCGGCCAAGGGGGGGAGAGAGAGGGGGCGCCCTAGGGTGGGCCTTAAGGCCCATCTGGACCTAGGGTTTGCCCCCCTCCCCTCTCCATGCGCCTAGAGACTTGGTGGGGGGGCGCACCAGCCCCCTTGGGGCTGGTCCCCTCCCACACTTAGCCCACGCAGCCACCTGGGGTTGGTGGCCCCACCTGGTGGACCCCCGGGACCCTCCCGGTGGTCCCGGTACATTACCGATATCGCCCGAAACTTTTCCGGTGACCAAAACAGGACTTCCCATATATGAATCTTTACCTCCGGACCATTCCGGAACTCCTCGTGACGTCCAGGATCTCATCCGGGACTCCGAACAACATTCGGTAACCGCGTACATACTTTCCCTATAACCCTAGCGTCATCGAACCTTAAGTGTGTAGACCCTACGGGTTCGGGAACCATGTAGACATGACCGAGACAACTCTCCGGTCAATAACCAACAGCGGGATCTGGATACCCATGTTGGCTCCCACATGTTCCACGATGATCTCATCGGATGAACCACGATGTCAAGGATTCAATCAATCCCGTATACGATTCCCTTTGTCTATCGGTATAGCACTTGCCCGAGATTCGATCGTCGGTATACCGATACCTCGCTCAATCTCGTTACCGGCAAGTCTCTTTACTCGTTCCGTAACACATCATCCCGTGATCAACTCCTTGATCACATATTGTGCACATTATGATGATGTCCTACCGAGTGGGCCCAGAGATACCTCTCCGTCACACGGAGTGACAAATCCCAGTCTCGATTCGTGCCAACCCGACAGACACTTTCGGAGATACCTGTAGTGCACCTTTATAGCCACCCAGTTACGTTGTGACGTTTGGTACACCCAAAGCATTCCTACGGTATCCGGGAGTTGCACAATCTCATGGTCTAAGGAAAAGATACTTGACATATAGAAAAGCTTTAGCATACGAACTACACGATCTGTGCTAGGCTTAGGATTGGGTCTTGTCCATCACATCATTCTCCTAATGATGTGATCCCGTTATCAACGACATCCAATGTCCATGGTCAGGAAACCGTAACCATCTATTGATCAACGAGCTAGTCATCTAGAGGCTTACTAGGGACATGGTGTTTGTCTATGTATCCACACATGTATCTGAGTTTCCTATCAATACAATTCCAGCATG
Source organism: Secale cereale (assembly GCA_902687465.1). Taxonomy (NCBI): domain Eukaryota; kingdom Viridiplantae; phylum Streptophyta; class Magnoliopsida; order Poales; family Poaceae; genus Secale; species Secale cereale. The sequence goes on from LR738713.1 coordinate 624,253,979, forward strand.
GATAATAAACGATTATCGTGAACAAGGAAATATAATAATAACCAATTTATTATTGCCTCTAGGGCATATTTCCAACAGTCTCCCACTTGCACTAGAGTCAATAATCTAGTTCACATTGCCATGTGATTAACACTCACAGGTCACATCGCCATGTGACCAACATCCAAAGAGTTTACTAGAGTCAGTAATCTAGTTCACATCAATATGTGATTAACACTCAATGAGTTCTGTGTTTGATCATGTTATGCTTGTGAGAGAGGTTTGTAGTCAACGGGTCTGCAACATTCAGATCCCTATGTACTTCGCAAAACTTTATGTCAAATCGTAGATGCTGCTACCACGTTCCACTTGGAGCTATTCCAAACTGTTGCTCCATTATACGTATCCGGTATCTCCACTTAGAGTTATCCGGATAGGTGTTAAGCTTGCATCGACGTAACTCTTTACGTCGAACTCTTTATCACCTCCATAACCGAGAAACATTTCCTTATTCCTCTAAGGATAATTTTGACCACTATCTAGTAATCCACTCCTGGATCACCTTTGCACCCTCTTGCCAGACATGTGGCAAGGCACACATCAGGTGCGGTACTTAGCATGGCATAGAGCCTATGACAAAACCATAGGGGACGACCTTCGTCCTTCCTCTTTCTTCTGCCGTGGTCAAGCTTTGAGTCTTACTCAACTTCACACCTTACAACTCAGGTAAGAACTCCTTCTTTGACTGATCTATTTTGAACTCCTTCAAAAATATGACAAGGTGTGTGTTGGAAATATGCCCTAGAGGCAATAATAAAAGAGTTATTATTATATTTCCTTGTTCATGATAATCGTTTATTATCCATGCTATAATTGTATTGATTGGAAACTCAAATACATGTGTGGATAAATAGACAAACTTTGTGTACCTAGTAAGCCTCTTAAGGACTAGCTCGTTGATCAAAGATGACCACGGTTTCCAGGTCATAGACATGAGTTGTCATTTGATAACGGGATCACATCATTAGGAGAATGATGTGATGGACGAGACCCAAACGTTAAACATAGCTTTTGATCGTATCAGTTATCGCTATAGTTTTCTGCATGTCAAGTATAAGTTCCTATGACCATGAGATCATGTAACTCACTAACACCGTAGGAGTGCTTTGTGTGTGCCAAACGTCGCAACGTAACTGGGTGACTATAAAGGTACTCTACAGGTATCTCCGAAGGTGTCTGTTGAGTTGACATGGATCGAGACTGGGATTTGTCACTCCGTATGACGGAGAGGTATCTCCGGGCCCTCTCGGTAATACGTCATCTCAATGAGCTCAAAGTGACTAAGTAGTTAGTCACGGGATTATGTATTACGGTAACGAGTAAAGAGACTTGCCGGTAACGAGATTGAACTAGGTATAGAGATACCGACGATCGAATCTCGGGCAAGTAACATACCGACGAGACAAAGGGAACTGTATACGGGATTGCCTGAATCCTTGACATCGTGGTTCATCCGATGAGATCATCGAGGAACGTGTGGGAACCAATATGGGTATCCAGATCCCGCTATTGGTTATTGACCTGGGAGTGTCTCGGTCATGTCTGCATAGTTTCCGAACCCGCAGGGTCTACACACTTAAGGTTCGGTGACGCTAGGGTTGTTAGTGAGAACAGTGCATGGTTACCGAAGGTTGTTCGGAGTCCCGGATGAGATCCCGGACGTGACGAGGGTCTCCGGAATAGTCCGGGGACGAAGATTGATATATAGGATGACGGGAATCGGAGTCCGGAAGTGTTCCGGGGAGTATCGGGGAGACGGCGGATGACCGAAAGGGGTTTCGGGGGTCCCGGAAGGAGTTTCGGGCCTAATGGGCCACAGAGGGGGGACACAACAGCCCTCATAGGGCTGTGCGCCCCCCCTGGGCCCTCTCCTCATGCGCAAGGGGGGCTGGCCCCTCCTAGGGCTGCCGCACCCCCTAGCTTGGGCGGCAAGGCACCTGGGGGGGAGCCCTAACCCTGGCGCAGCCCTGGCCGCCGCCCCCCCCCCCATCTCCACTTGGCCGCCGCCCCTAGGGGTAAACCCTAGGGCGCCCCCTCCCCTCTACTCCCCCTATATAAAGAGAGGCAGAGGGAGGGCAGCCACACACGTTCGTGCCTCGGCGCTGCCCTCCCTCTCCCACAACAATCTTCGCTTTCCCGCGGTGCTTGGCGAAGCCCTGCTGGAATCCTCCATCACCATCTCCACCACGCCGTCGTGCTGCCGGTGTCTCCATCAACCTCTCCTTCCCCCTTGCTGGATCAAGAAGAAGGAGACGTCCCCGAGCTGTACGTGTGAAGAACGCGGAGGCACCGTTGCTTCGGTGCTAGGATCTTCGGCGATCTGAATCGCGGCGAGTACGACTCCATCAACCGCGTTCTTGAACGCTTCCGCTTAGCGATCTACAAGGGTATGTGGATCCAACTCTCCCCTCGTAGATGCATCTCCTAGATTGATCTTGGTGAGCGTAGGAAAAAATTTTGTTTCCCATGCAACGTTCCCCAACAGTGGTATCAGAGCCAGGTTCTTGCGTAGATGTTTTCACGAGTAGAACACAAAAGGGTTTGTGGACGTTGATGTTTAGATTGCTTCCCTCCTTAGTCTTTCTTGATTCAGCGGTATTATGGGATGAAGCGGCCCGGACCAACTTTACATGTCCACGTACATGAGACCGGTTCCATCGACAGACATGTGACTTTTGTTGCATAAGATGGCTGGCGGGTGTCTGTCTCTCCTATCTTAGTTGAATCGGAACAGACAAGGCGGTCCTTGTAGAAGGTTAAATAGCAACTTAAATATCACCGTTGTGGCTTTGCGTAGGTAAGAAGCGTTCTTGCTAGATACCCATAGCAGCCACGTAAAACATGCAACAACAAAATAGAGGTCGTCTAACTTGTTTTTGCAGGGTATGTATGTGATATGATATGGCCAATGACATGATGAGATATATTTGATGTATGAGATGATCATGTTGTAATAGTTAATATCGACTTGCATGTCGATGTATACGGCAACCGGCAGGAGCCATAGGGTTGTCTTTAATTTTTGTATGACCTGCGTGTCAATCATTAAGCGCTTTGTAATGCTTTACTTTATCGCTAAACGGTAGCAATAGTAGTAAGAGCATGGTGGGCGCGCGACAACCCCGATGGCGACACGATGATGGAGATCATGATGATGGGGATCATGGTGTGGCGCCGGTGACGATGGAGATCATGCCGGTGCTTTGGAGATGGAGATCAAAAGCACGAGTTGATGGCCATATCATGTCACTTATGATTTGCATGTGATGTTAATCCTTTTATGCATCTTATTTTGCTTAGGACGACGGTAGCATTATAAGATGATCCTTCACTAAAATTTCAAGATAAAATTGTGTTCCCCCCGAGTGTGCGCCGTTGCGAAGGTTCGTCGTTTCGAAGCACCACGTGATGATCGGGTGTGATAGACTCTACGTTCGCATACAACGGGTGCAAGCCAGTTTTGCACATGCAGAACACTCGGGTTAGACTTGACGAGCCTAGCATGTACAGACATGGCCTCGGAACACGGAAGACCGAAAGGTCGAGCATGAGTCATATAGTAGATATGATCAACATGTAGATGTTCACCATTGACACCACCTCATCTCACGTGATGATCGGACTTGGGTTGGTGGATCTGGATCATGTCACGCTCGAATGACCAGAGGGATGTCAATTTGAGTGGGAGTTATAAATAATTTGATTAGGTAATGACTCACTTATCATGAACAATAGTCTAAAATGTCTTTGCAAATCTTTTGTTGTAGATGGCTCGCGCAGTAGCTCCCCTGAATTTTAATGCGTTCCTAGAGAAAGCTAAACTGAAAGATGATGGGAGCAACTTTGTGGACTGGCTCCGCAATCTGAGGATCATCCTCACAGCTGCCCAAAAGATTTATGTCTTAAATGCACCGCTAGGTGAACCCCCCGCTCCTCAGGCCTCTGTGGACGTTATGAACGCCTGGCAGTCGCGTTCGGATGACTACTCAGTAGTGCAGTGTGCCATATTGTATAGCTTGGAAGGAGGACTTCAAAGGCGTTTTGAACGTCATGGAGCATATGAGATGTTCCAGGAGTTGAAGTTCATCTTTGAAAAGAATGCCAAGATCGAGAGGTATGAGACCACCGATAAATTCTTTGCTTGCAAGATGGAGGAGAATTCGTCTGTCAGTGAGCACTTACTGAAGATGTCTGGGTACTATACCCGCATAGCTGATCTGGGACTTGTGTTCCCGGAGGAGGCTATCATTGACAGAATTCTCCAGTCACTCCCGCCTAGCTACAAGAGCTTCGTGCAGCAGTATAACATGCAAGGGATGAACAAAACCATCGCCGAGCTATTTTCGATGCTGAAAGTCGCTGAGGCAGACATCCAGAAGGAGTATCAAGTGTTGATGGTCAATAAAACCACCAGTTTCAAGAAGAATGGCAAGGGCAAGAAGGGTGACTCTAAGAAGGGTGGCAAGGCAGTTGCTCATCCAGTGAAGAAACCCAAGGCTGGGCCCAAGCCAGAGACTGAGTGTTTCTATTGCAAGGGGAACGACCACTGGAAGCGGAACTGCCCCAAGTATCTGGCAGACAAGAAGGGGGCCAACAACAACAACAAGCAAGGTATATGTGATATACATGTTATTGATGTGTACCTTACCAACTCTCGTTGTAGTGCCTGGGTATTTGATACCGGTTCGGTTGCTCACATTTGCAACTCTAAACAGGAACTGCGGAGTAAACGGAGGCTGACGAAGGACGAAGTGACGATGCGCGTGGGAAATGGTTCCAAGGTTGATGTGATCGCCGTCGGCACGCTCGCTCTTCGATTACCATCGGGATTAGTTATGAACCTGAATAATTGTTATTTAGTGCCTGCGTTAAGCATGAACATTATATCTGGATCTTGTTTGATGCGTGACGGTTACTCATTTAAATCAGAGAATAAAGGTTGTTCTATTTATATGGGTAATATCTTTTATGGTCATGCACCCGAAGTGAGGGGTTTATTCTTATTGAATCTCGATAGTGATGATACACATGTTCATAACATTGATGCCAAAAGATGTAGAGTAGTTAGCGATAGTACCACTTTCTTGTGGCACTGCCGTCTGGGTCATATCGGCGTAAAACGCATGAGGAAGCTCCATGCTGATGGACTTTTGGAGTCTCTTGATTTTGAATCACTTGACACATGCGAGCCGTGCCTCATGGGCAAGATGACAAGGACCCCGTTTTCAGGAACAATGGAACGGGCAAGTGACTTATTGGAAATCATACATACTGATGTGTGTGGTCCGATGAGTGTCACGGCGCGCGGTGGATATCGTTATTTTCTCACCTTCACTGACGACTTAAGTAGATATGGGTATATTTACTTAATGAAGCATAAGTCTGAAACTTTAGAAAAGTTCAAGCAATTTCAGAGTGAAGTTGAAAATCATCGTAACAAGAAGATCAAGTTCCTACGATCTGATCGAGGGGGAGAATATCTGAGTTATGAGTTTGGCAATCACTTAAGAAAATGTGGAATTGTTTCACAGTTGACGCCACCTGGAACACCACAGCATAATGATGTGTCCGAACGTCGTAATCGAACCCTATTAGATATGGTGCGTTCTATGATGTCTCTTGCCGATTTGCCACTATCGTTCTGGGGATATGCGTTAGAGACAGCTGCATTCACTTTAAATAGGGCTCCATCTAAGTCCGTTGAGACAACACCATATGAACTATGGTTTGGTAAGAAACCTAAGTTGTCTTTTCTCAAGGTTTGGGGTTGCGATGCTTATGTCAAAAGGCTTCAGCCAGAAAAGCTCGAACCCAAAGCGGACAAATGTGTCTTCATAGGATACCCAAAAGAAACAGTTGGGTACACCTTCTATCTCAGATCCGAGGGCAAAGTGTTTGTCGCTAAGAACGGGTCCTTTCTCGAGAAAGAGTTTCTCTCGAAAGAATTGAGTGGGAGGAAGATAGAACTTGATGAGGTTATTGAACCTCTGCTTCAACCAGAGAGTTGCGCAGCACAGAAAGATGTTTTTGTGGAGCCTGCAGCGGTTGAAGAGGAAGCCAATGATGATGATCAAGAAGCTTCTGATCAAGTTACTACCGAACCTCGTAGGTCGACAAGGGTACGCACTGCACCTGAGTGGTATGGTAACCCTGTCTTGGAGGTCATGTTGTTAGACAACGGTGAACCTACAAGCTATGGAGAAGCGATGGTGGGCCCGGATTCCGACAAATGGTTAGAGGCCATGAAATCCGAGATGGGATCCATGTATGAAAACAAAGTATGGACTTTGGAAGTATTACCTGAAGGGCGGAAGGCCATTCAGAATAAATGGATTTTTAAGAGGAAGACGGACGCTGACGGTAATGTCACTGTGTATAAAGCTCGACTTGTGGCAAAGGGTTTTTCACAAGTTCAAGGAATTGACTACGATGAGACTTTCTCACCCGTAGCGATGCTTAAATCCGTCCGAATCATGTTAGCTATAGCTGCATATTTCGATTATGAAATTTGGCAGATGGATGTCAAAACAGCGTTCCTTAACGGTTTTCTTAAGGAAGAGTTGTATATGATGTAACCGGAAGGTTTTGTCGATCCAGAGAATGCTGACAAAGTATGCAAGCTCCAACGTTCCATTTACGGGCTGGTGCAAGCATCTCGGAGTTGGAATCTTCGCTTTGATGAGGTGATCAAAGCGTTTGGGTTTGTACAAGTTTATAATGAAGCTTGTATTTACAAAAAGGTGAGTGGGAGCTCTATAGCGTTTCTAATATTATATGTGGATGACATATTGCTGATTGGAAACAATATAGAATTTTTGGATAGCGTGAAGGGGTATTTGAACAAGAGTTTTTCGATGAAGGATCTCGGTGAAGCTGCTTTCATATTGGGCATCAAGATCTATAGAGATAAATCAAGACGCTTAATAGGACTTTCACAAAGTACATACCTTGATAAAGTTTTGAAGAAGTTCAAAATGGATCAATCCAAGAAGGGGTTCTTGCCGGTATTGCAAGGTACAAAGTTGAGTAAAACTCAATGCCCAGTGACTGCGGAAGATAGAGAAAAGATGAGTGTCGTCCCCTATGCTTCAGCCATAGGCTCTATCATGTATGCAATGCTGTGCACAAGACCAGATGTCAGCCTTGCCATAAGTATGGCCGGAAGGTTTCAAAGTAATCCTGGTATGGATCACTGGACAGCGGTCAAGAATATCCTAAAATACCTGAAAAGGACTAAGGAGATGTTTCTCGTTTATGGAGGTGATCAAGAGCTCGTCGTAAAGGGTTACGTCGATGCAAGCTTTGACACTGATCCGGATGACTCTAAGTCTCAAACCGGATACGTATATATTCTCAACGGGGGAGCGGTAAGCTGGTGCAGTTCCAAGCAAAGCGTGGTAGCCGATTCTACATGCGAAGCGGAGTACATAGATGCCTCGGAGGCGGCAAAGGAAGGTGTCTGGATGAAGGAGTTCATGACAGATCTTGGAGTTGTGCCTAGTGCACTAAACCCAATGACTCTGTTCTGTGACAACACTGGTGCCATTGCTCTAGCCAAGGAACCAAGGTTTCACAAGAGGACCAGACACATAAAGCGACGCTTCAATATCATCCGCGATTCAGTCAAGGAGGAGGACATAAACATTTGCAAAGTACACACGGATTTGAATGTTGCAGATCCGTTGACTAAGCCTCTTCCACGGGCTAAGCATGATCAACACCAAGACTCTATGGGTGTTAGATTCATTACCTTGTAATGCTAGATTATTGACTCTAGTGCAAGTGGGAGACTGTTGGAAATATGCCCTAGAGGCAATAATAAAAGAGTTATTATTATATTTCCTTGTTCATGATAATCGTTTATTATCCATGCTATAATTGTATTGATTGGAAACTCAAATACATGTGTGGATAAATAGACAAACTTTGTGTCCCTAGTAAGCCTCTTAAGGACTAGCTCGTTGATCAAAGATGACCACGGTTTCCAGGTCATAGACATGAGTTGTCATTTGATAACGGGATCACATCATTAGGAGAATGATGTGATGGACGAGACCCAAACGTTAAACATAGCTTTTGATCGTATCAGTTATCGCTATAGTTTTCTGCATGTCAAGTATAAGTTCCTATGACCATGAGATCATGTAACTCACTAACACCGTAGGAGTGCTTTGTGTGTGCCAAACGTCGCAACGTAACTGGGTGACTATAAAGGTACTCTACAGGTATCTCCGAAGGTGTCTGTTGAGTTGACATGGATCGAGACTGGGATTTGTCACTCCGTATGATGGAGAGGTATCTCCGGGCCCTCTCGGTAATACGTCATCTCAATGAGCTCAAAGTGACTAAGTAGTTAGTCACGGGATTATGTATTACGGTAACGAGTAAAGAGACTTGCCGGTAACGAGATTGAACTAGGTATAGAGATACCGACGATCGAATCTCGGGCAAGTAACATACCGATGAGACAAAGGGAACTGTATACGGGATTGCCTGAATCCTTGACATCGTGGTTCATCCGATGAGATCATCGAGGAACGTGTGGGAACCAATATGGGTATCCAGATCCCGCTATTGGTTATTGACCTGGGAGTGTCTCGGTCATGTCTGCATAGTTTCCGAACCCGCAGGGTCTACACACTTAAGGTTCGGTGACGCTAGGGTTGTTAGTGAGAACAGTGCATGGTTACCGAAGGTTGTTCGGAGTCCCGGATGAGATCCCGGACGTGACGAGGGTCTCCGGAATAGTCCGGGGACGAAGATTGATATATAGGATGACGGGAATCGGAGTCCGGAAGTGTTCCGGGGAGTATCGGGGAGACGGCGGATGACCGAAAGGGGTTTCGGGGGTCCCGGAAGGAGTTTCGGGCCTAATGGGCCACAAAGGGGGGACACAACAGCCCTCATAGGGCTGTGCGCCCCCCCTGGGCCCTCTCCTCATGCGCAAGGGGGGCTGGCCCCTCCTAGGGCTGCCGCACCCCCTAGCTTGGGGGGCAAGGCACCTGGGGGGGGAGCCCTAACCCTGGCGCAGCCCTGGCCGCCGCCCCCCCCCCCCATCTCCACTTGGCCGCCGCCCCTAGGGGTAAACCCTAGGGCGCCCCCTCCCCTCTACTCCCCCTATATAAAGAGAGGCAGAGGGAGGGCAGCCACACACGTTCGTGCCTCGGCGCTGCCCTCCCTCTCCCACAACAATCTTCGCTTTCCCGCGGTGCTTGGCGAAGCCCTGCTGGAATCCTCCATCACCATCTCCACCACGCCGTCGTGCTGCCGGTGTCTCCATCAACCTCTCCTTCCCCCTTGCTGGATCAAGAAGAAGGAGACGTCCCCGAGCTGTACGTGTGAAGAACGCGGAGGCACCGTTGCTTCGGTGCTAGGATCTTCAGCGATCTGAATCGCGGCGAGTACGACTCCATCAACCGCGTTCTTGAACGCTTCCGCTTAGCGATCTACAAGGGTATGTGGATCCAACTCTCCCCTCGTAGATGCATCTCCTAGATTGATCTTGGTGAGCGTAGGAAAAATTTGTGTTTCCCATGCAACGTTCCCCAACAGTGTGTGCTCTTTGAAAGTCTAATCAGGCGTCTTGATCTATCTCTATAGATCTTGATGCCTAATATGTAAGCGGCTTTACCCAGGTCTTCCTTTGAAAAACTCCTTTCGAACAACCCTTTATGCTTTCCAGAAATTCTACATCATTTCGGATCAACAATATGTCATCCACATATACTTATCAGAAATGTTGTAGCGCTCCCACTCACTTTCTTGTAAATACAAGTTTCTTGTAAACTTTGTATAAACCCAAGAACTTTGATCACTCCATCAAAGCATATATTCCGACACCGAGATGCTTGCTCCAGTCTATGGAAGGATCGCTGGAGCTAGCATACCTTTTAGCATCCTTAGGATCGACAAAACCTTTCTGATTGTATCACATACAACCTTTCCTTACGAAAACTGGTAAGGAAACTTGTTTTGTCATCTATCTGCCAGATTTCATAAATGCAGCTAATGCTAACATGATTCCGACGGACTCAAGCATCGCTACGGGTGAGAAAATCTCATCGTAGTCAACTCCTTGAACTTGTGGAAAACTCTTCGCCACAAGTCGAGCTTCATAGACGGTGACATTACCGTCCACGTCCGTCTTAGTCTTAAAGATCCATTTGTCTCAATGGCTTGCCGATCATAGGGCAAGTCCACCAAAGTCCATACTTTGTTTTGATACATGGATCCTATCTCGGATTTATCGGCTTCTAACCATTTGTCGAAATATGGGCCCACCATCGCTTCTCCATAGTTCGTAGGTTCATCGTTGTCCAACAACATGACCTCTAAGACAGGATCACCGCACCACTCAGGAGTAGTACACATCCTTGTCGACCCACGAGGTTCGATAGCAACTTGATCTGGAGCTTCATGATCACTATCATTAGTATCCTCTTCAACTGTCGTAGGTTCCACAGAAACATCTTTCTGTGTTGCACTACTCTCCGGTTGAAGTGAGGGTTCGACAACCTCATCAAGTTCTATCTTCCTCCCACTCAATTCTTTCGAGAGAAACTCCTTCTCGAGAAAGGACCCATTCTTAGCGACAAACATTTTTGTCCTTGGATCTGAGATAGAAGGTATACCCAACCGTTACCAGTGGGTATTCCATGAAGATGTATTTGTCCGCTTTGGGTTCGAGCTTTTCCTGGCTGAAGCCATAAGCATCGCAGCCCCAAACATTTAAGAAAACGACAACTTTGGTTTCTTGCCAAACCATACGACGTCGTCTCAACGGACTTAGATGGTGCCCTATATAAAGTGAATGCAGCTGTCTCTAATGCATAACCTCAAAATAATAGCGGTAGATCGGTAAGACACACCATAGATCGCACCATATCTCATAAGGTTCGATTATGATGTCCGGACACACCATTACGCTGTGGTGTTCCAGGGGACTTCAACTGCGAAACAATTCCACAATGTCTTAAGTGATTGCCAAACTCATAATTCAGATAATATCCCCTTGATCAGATCGTAGGAACATGATCTTCTTGTTATGATGATTCTTAATCTTCACTCTGAAATTTTTGAACCTTTCAAACGTTTCAGACTTTTGCTTAATTAAGTAAATATACCATATCTACTCAAATCGTCAGTGAAGATGAGAAAATAACGATATCCACCACACGCCTTAATTCTCATTGGATCACATACATCAGCATGTATGATTTCCAATAAGTCACTTACCCGTTTCATTGTACCTGAAAACGAGATCTCAGTCATCCTGCCCATGAGGCATGGCTCGCATGTGTCAAGCGATTCAAAATCAAGTGACTCCAAACGTCCATCAGCATGGAGTTTCTTCATGCATTTTATGCCAAAATGACCTAAGCGGCAGTGCCACAAGAAAGTGGTACTATCATTATTAACTCTACATCTTTTGGCATTAATATTATCATTATGTGTATTACCATGATCGAGATTCAACGAACCATTGGGTGCATGACCATAAAGGTATTATTCATGTAAACAGAATAACCATTATTCTCTAACTTAAATGAATAACCGTATTGCGATGAACATGATCTAATCATTTTCATGCTCAACGTAGACACCTGATAACATTTATCTAGGTTAAACACTAATCTCGAAAATAGAGGAAGTGTGCGATGGTGATCTCATCAACCTTGGAAACACTTCCAACACACATCGTCACCTCGCCCTTAGCTAGTCTCCGTTCAGTCCGTAGCTTTTGCTTCAAGTCACTAATAATAGCAACTGAACCGGTATCCAATACCCAGGTGCTACAAGGAGTACTACTAAGGTACACATCAATAACACGTATATCAAATATACTTTGTTGAAGTTGCCAGCTATCATATCTACCATGTATTTGGGGTGGTTCCGCTACCATGTGACCGTTCCCCTTACAATAGAAGCACTTAGTCTCGAGGTTTGGGTTCAACCATGGGTTCCTTCATCAGAGCGACAACAGGTTTGCCATTCATGAAGTTTCCCTTCTAGCCCTTACCCTTTTGAAACCAGTGGTCTTGTTAAACCATCAACACTTGATGCTCCTTCTTGATCTCTACTTTTGCGGTACTAAGAAACGCTGACAGCACCGGGATTATCACCATCCTTTGCATGTCATAGTTCATCACGAAGTTCCAGTAGCTTAGTGATAGTGTCTAGAGAATTCCGTCAACCACTATCTCACCTGGAAGATTAACTCCCACTTGGTTCAAGTGATTTCAGCACCCAGACATTCTTAGCACATGCTCATTAGTTGAGCCATTCTCCTCCATCTTTTTGGCAAGCGAACTTGTCAGAGGTCTCATACCTCTCAACACGGGCATGAGCCTGAAATCCCAATTTCAGCTCTTAGAACATCTCATATGTTCTATGGCGTTCAAAACGTCATTGGAATCCCGATTCTAAGCCGTAAAGTATGGTGCACTAAACTATCAAGTAGTCATCAGGACGTCTCTGTCAGGTGTTCACAACATCCATAGACAACGTTGTAGAGGTTTGCACATCGAGCGGTGCATCAAAGACGTAAGCTTTCTGTGCAGCAGTGAGGACACTCCTCGGACTACGGACCCAGTCCGCATCATTGCTTACAATATCTTTCAACTTAGTCTTTCTCTAGGATCGTATTAAACAGGGAGCTACAACGCAGTTATTGGTCTACTACATAATTTGCAAAGACAACTTAGACTATTGTTCATGACAAGTGAGTTTTAACTAATCAAATTACTTATAACTCACACTCAAATTGACATCCCTCTGGTCATCCGAGCGTGACATGATCCAAATCCACCAACCCAAGTCCGATCATCACGTGAGATGAGGTGGTGTCAATGGTGAACATCTTCATGTTGATCATATCTACTATATGACTCATGCTCGACCTTTCGGTCTTCCGTGTTCCGAGGCCATGTCTGTACATGCTAGGCCCGTCAAGTCTAACCCGAGTGTTCTGCATGTGCAAAACTGGCTTGCACCCGTTGTATGCGAACGTAGAGTCTATCACACCCGATCATCACGTGGTGCTTCGAAACGACGAACCTTCGCAACGGCGCACACTCGGGGGGAACACAATTTTATCTTGAAATTTTAGTGAGGGATCATCTTATAATGCTACCGTCGTCCTAAGCAAAATAAGATGCATAAAAGGATTAACATCACATGCAAATCATAAGTGACATGATATGGCCATCAACTCGTGCTTTTGATCTCCATCTCCAAAGCACCGGCATGATCTCCATCGTCACCGGTGCCACACCATGATCTCCATCATCATGATCTCCATCATCGTGTCGCCATCGGGGTTGTCGCGCGCCCACCATGCTCTTACTACTATTGCTACCGTTTAGCGATAAAGTAAAGCATTACATAGCGCTTAATGATTGACACGCAGGTCATACAAAAATTAAAGACAACCCTATGGCTCCTGCCGGTTGCCGTATACATCGACATGCAAGTCGATATTAACTATTACAACATGATCATCTCATACATCAAATATATCTCATCATGTCATTGGCCATATCATATCACAAACATACCCTGCAAAAACAAGTTAGACGTCCTCTAATTTGTTGTTGCATGTTTTACGTGGCTGCTATGGGTATCTAGCAAGAACGCTTCTTACCTACGCAAAGCCACAACGGTGATATTTAAGTTGCTATTTAACCTTCTACAAGGACCGCCTTTGTCGAATCCGATTCAACTAAGGTGGGAGAGACAGACACCCGCTAGCCATCTTATGCAACAAAAGTCACATGCCTGTCGATGGAACCGGTCTCATGTACGAGGACATGTAAGGTTGGTCCGAGCCGCTTCATCCCACAATACCGCTGAATCAAGAAAAGACCAAGGAGGGAAGCAATCTAAACATCAACGCCCACAAACTCCTTAGTGTTCTACTCGTGATTGCATCTATGCAAAGACCTAGCTCTGATACCACTGTTGGGGAACGTTGCATGGGAAACAAAAAATTTCCTACGCTCACCAAGATCAATCTAGGAGATGCATCTACGAGGGAAGAGTCGGATCCACATACCCTTGTAGATCGCGATGCAGAAGCGTTGCAAGAACGCGGATGAAGGAGTCGTACTCGCTGCGATTCAGATCGCGGTTGATTCCGATCTAAGCGCCGAACAACGGCGCCTCCGCGTTCAACACACGTGCAGCCCGGTGACGTCTCCCACGCCTTGATCCAGCAAGGAGAGAGGGAGAGGTTGGGGAAGACTCCATCCAACAGCAGCACGACGGCGTGGTGGTGGTGGATGAGCGCGGGACTCCAGCAGGGCTTCGCCAAGCGCTGCAAGAGACGAGGAGGGAGAGGGGTAGGGCTGCGCCAAGAGGGAGACGTTCTCGTGTGTCTAGCAGCCCCAAAACCTCACATATATATAGGGGGAAGGGAGGGCTGCGCCCCCTTTAGGGTTTCCCACCCCTAGGGGTGCGGCCAGCCCTAGAAACCCATCTAGGGTGCGGCCAAAGGGGGGGAGAGAGAGGGGGCGCCCTAGGGTGGGCCTTAAGGCCCATCTGGACCTAGGGTTTGCCCCCCTCCACTCTCCATGCGCCTAGGGACTTGGTGGGGGGGCGCACCAGCCCCCTTGGGGCTGGTCCCCTCCCACACTTAGCCCACGCAGCCTTCTGGGGCTGGTGGCCCCACCTGGTGGACCCCCGGGACCCTCCCGGTGGCCTCGGTACATTACCGATAGCACCCGGAACTTTTCCGATGACCAAAACGGGACTTCCCATATATGAATCTTTACCTCCGGACCATTCCGGAACTCCTCGTGACGTCCGGGATCTCATCCGGGACTCCGAACAACATTCGGTAACCGCGTACATACTTTCCCTATAACCCTAGCGTCATCGAACCTTAAGTGTGTAGACCCTACGGGCTCGGGAACCATGTAGTCATGACCGAGACAACTCTCCGGCCAATAACCAACAGCGGGATCTGGATACCCATGTTGGCTCCCACATGTTCCACGATGATCTCATCGGATGAACCACGATGTCAAGGATTCAATCAATCCCGTATACGATTCCCTTTGTCTATCGGTATAGCACTTGCCCGAGATTCGATCGTCGGTATACCGATACCTTGCTCAATCTCGTTGCCGGCAAGTCTCTTTACTCGTTCCGTAACACATCATCCCGTGATCAACTCCTTGATCACATATTGTGCACATTATGATGATGTCCTACCGAGTGGGCCCAGAGATACCTCTCCGTCATACGGAGTGACAAATCCCAGTCTCGATTTGTGCCAACCCAACAGACACTTTCGGAGATACCTGTTGTGCACCTTTATAGCCACCCAGTTACGTTGTGACGTTTGGTACACCCAAAGCATTCCTACGGTATCTGGGAGTTGCACAATCTCATGGTCTAAGGAAAAGATACTTGACATATAGAAAAGCTTTAGCATACGAACTACACGATCTGTGCTAGGCTTAGGATTGGGTCTTGTCCATCACATCATTCTCCTAATGATGTGATCCCGTTATCAACGACATCCAATGTCCATGGTTAGGAAACCGTAACCATCTATTGATCAACGAGCTAGTCGTCTAGAGGCTCACTAGGGACATGGTGTTTGTCTATGTATCCATACATGTATCTGAGTTTCCTATCAATACAATTCTAGCATGGATAATAAACGATTATCGTGAACAAGGAAATATAATAATAACCAATTTATTATTGCCTCTAGGGCATATTTCCAACAGCTGTTGGGGAACGTCGCATGGGAAACAAAAATTTTCCTACGTTCACCAAGATCAATCTAGGAGATGCATCTACGAGGGGAGAGTTGGATCCACATACCCTTGTAGATCGCTAAGCGGAAGCGTTCAAGAACGCGGTTGATGGAGTCGTACTCGCCGCGATTCAGATCGCCGAAGATCCTAGCACCGAACGGACGGTGCCTCCGCGTTCTTCACACGTGCAGCCCGGTGACGTCTCCCACGCCTTGATCCAGCAAGGAGAGAGGGAGAGGTTGGGGAAGACTCCATCCAACAGCAGCACAACGGCGTGGTGGTGGTGGAGGAGCGCGGGACTCCAGCAGGGCTTCGCCAAGCGCTGCGGGAGACGAGGAGGGAGAGAGGTAGGGCTGCGCCAATCGACCGAGGTCAAAACTTGTTCTGGGCAGCCCTAAACTTCACATATATATAGGGGGGAGGTAGGGGCTGCGCCCCCATCTAGGGTTTCCTCCCTAGGGGTGGCGGCAGCCCCCCAGAACCCATCTAGGGTGCGGCCAAGGGGGGGAGAGAGAGGGGGCGCCCTAGGGTGGGCCTTAAGGCCCATCTGGACCTAGGGTTTGCCCCCCTCCCCTCTCCATGCGCCTAGGGACTTGGTGGGGGGGCGCACCAGCCCCCTTGGGGCTGGTTCCCTCCCACACTTAGCCCACGCAGCCTTCAGGGGCTGGTGGCCCCACCTGGTGGACCCCCGGGACCCTCCCGGTGGTCCCGGTACATTACCGATATCGCCCGAAACTTTTCCGGTGACCAAAACGGGACTTCCCATATATGAATCTTTACCTCCGGACCATTCCGGAACTCCTCGTGACGTCCGGGATCTCATCCGGGACTCCGAACAACATTCGGTAACCGCGTACATACTTTCCCTATAACCCTAGCGTCATCGAACCTTAAGTGTGTAGACCCTACGGGCTCGGGAACCATGTAGACATGACCGAGACAACTCTCCGGCCAATAACCAACAGCGGGATCTGGATACCCATGTTGGCTCCCACATGTTCCACGATGATATCATCGGATGAACCACGATGTCAAGGATTCAATCAATCCCGTATACGATTCCCTTTGTCTATCGGTATAGCACTTGCCCGAGATTCCATCGTCGGTATACCGATACCTTGCTCAATCTCGTTACCGGCAAGTCTCTTTACTCGTTCCGTAACACATCATCCCGTGATCAACTCCTTGATCACATATTGTGCACATTATGATGATGTCTTACCGAGTGGGCCCAGAGATACCTCTCCGTCATACGGAGTGACAAATCCCAGTCTCGATTCGTGCCAACCCAACGGACACTTTCGGAGATAACTGTAGTGCACCTTTATAGCCACCCAGTTACGTTGTGACGTTTGGTACACCCAAAGCATTCCTACGGTATCCGGGAGTTGCACAATCTCATGGTCTAAGGAAAAGATACTTGACATATAGAAAAGCTTTAGCATACGAACTACACGATCTGTGCTAGGCTTAGGATTGGGTCTTGTCCATCACATCATTCTCCTAATGATGTGATCCCGTTATCAACGACATCCAATGTCCATGGTCAGGAAACCGTAACCATCTATTGATCAACGAGCTAGTCATCTAGAGGCTTACTAGGGACATGGTGTTTGTCTATGTATCCACACATGTATCTGAGTTTCCTATCAATACAATTCCAGCATGGATAATAAACGATTATCGTGAACAAGGAAATATAATAATAACCAATTTATTATTGCCTCTAGGGCATATTTCCAACAAGCCGAGCATAAGATTTTTGAATAATCATTTCTCTTGAGAGCTCATGATTGGGGCATGAATATAACATTGACTTAAGCCTCCCCCAAGCTTGAGCGATACTTTCTCCTTCGCGAGGCCAAAAATTATATATATAATTACGATCACGATGAACCTGATGCATATGATAGAACTTCTGATGAAATTCCAACTACAATCAGTTGTAGTTCCATGATCCAATATCACCGCATAGCCTACACCATGTCAATGCCTCTCCCTTCAAAGATAAAGGGAAGACCTTCTTCTTGATCAGATCCTCGGGCATACCTGCAAGCTTAAATAATGCGTAAACTTCATCCAAATAGATTGGGTGCAAATCGGGATGCAATGTTCCATCTCCTGTAAAGGGATTAGCTAGCAGTTTCTCTATCATACCCGAAGGAATTTCAAAGCAAACATTTTCAATAGGTCCAGTAGGTTGAGGAGCAACTCTTTTCTCTACTGGTCGGGGTGAAGATACCCCAAACAAGCCCCTCAAAGGATTATGTTCCATAGTAACAAGTGGCAGTCAATTTCAGCACACTATATAAGTTTTTCCTTACCAAATTCCACTTACCAAAGGCGCTTCACTCCCCGGCAACGGCGCCAGAAAAGAGTTTGGATGACCCACAAGTGTAGGGGATCTATCGTAGTCCTTTCGATAAGTAATAGTGTTGAACCCAACGAGGAGTAGAAGGAAATGATAGGCAGTTTTCAGTAAGGTATTTTCTGCAAGCACTGAAATTATCGGTAATAGATAGTTTGTGATAAGGTAAATGGTAACAACTAACAAATAGTAAAAGTAAATAAGGTGCAGCAAGATGGCCCAATCCTTTTTGTAGCAAAGGACAAGCCTGGACAAACTCTTATATGAAGGAAAGCGCTCCCGAGGATACATGTGAATTATCGTCAAGCTAGTTTTCATCATGCTCATATGATTCGCGTTCGTTACTTTGATAATTTGGTATGTGGTTGGACCAGTGCTTGGGTACTGCCCTTACTTGAACAAGCATCCCACTTATGATTATCCTCTATCGCAACCATCCGCAACTAAAAAATAAGTATTAAGGTAAACCTAACCATAGCATGAAACATGTGGATCCAAATCAACCCCTTATGAAGAAACACATAAACTAGGGTTTAAGCTTCTGTCACTCTAGCAACCCGTCATCTACTTATTACTTCCCAATGCCTTCCTCTAGGCCCAAACAATGGTGAAGTGTAATGTAGTCGGCGTTCACATGACACCACTAGAGGAAAGACAACATACATCTCATCAAAATATCGAACAAATACCAAATTCACATGACTACTTATAGCAAGACTCCTCCCATGTCCCCAGGAACAAACGTACCTACTCACAAACCATATTCATGTTCATAATCAGAGGGGTATTAATATGCACAATGGATCTGAACATATGATCTTCCACCAAGTAAACCAACTAGCATCAACTACAAGAAGTAATCAACACTACTAGCAACCCACGGGTACCAATCTGAGTTTTGATACAAAGATTGGATACAAGAGATGAACTAGGGTTTGAGAGGAGATGGTGCTGGTGAAGATGTTGAAGGAAATATGCCCTAGAGGCAATAATAAAGTTATTATTTATTTCCTTATATCATGATAAATGTTTATTATTCATGCTAGAATTGTATTAACCGGAAACTTAATACATGTGTGAATACATAGACAAAACAGAGTGTCCCTAGTATGCCTCTACTAGACTAGCTCATTGATCAAAGATGGTTATGTTTCCTAGCCATAGACATGAGTTGTCATTTGATCAACGGGATCACATCATTAGGAGAATGATCTGATGGACAAGACCCATCCGTTAGCTTAGCACTATGATCGTTTAAGTTTTACTGCTATTGTTTTCTTCATGACTTATACATGTTCCTATGACTATGAGATTATGCAACTCCCGAATACCGGAGGAACACTTTGTGTGCTACCAAACGTCACAACGTAACTGGGTGATTATAAAGGTACTCTACAGGTGTCTCCGAAGGTACTTGTTGGGTTGACGTATTTCGAGATTAGGATTTGTCACTCCGATTGTCGGAGAGGTATCTCTGGGCCCACTCGGTAATGCACATCACTATAAGCCTTGCAAGCATTGCAGCTAATGAGTTAGTTGCGGGATGATGTATTACGGAACGAGTAAAGAGACTTGTTGGTAACGAGATTGAACTAGGTATTGAGATACCGACGATCGAATCTCGGGCATGTAACATACCGATGACAAAGCGAACAATGTATGTTGTTATGCGGTTTGACCGATAAAGATCTTTGTAGAATATGTGGGAGCCAATATGAGCATCCAGGTTCCGCTATTGGTTATTGACCGGAGACGTGTCTCGGTCATGTCTACATAGTTCTCGAACCCGTAGGGTCCGCACGCTTAAGGTTTTGATGATAGTTTTATTATGAGTTTATGAGTTTTGATGTACCGATGGAGTTCGGAGTCCCGGATGAGATCGGGGACATGACGAGGAGTCTCAAAATGGTCGAGACGTAAAAATCGATATATTGGACGACTATATTCGGACATCAGAAAGGTTCCGAGTGATTCGGGTATTTTCGGAGTACCGGGGAGTTACGGGAATAGAGGAGAGAGGCCAAAAGGAAGGAGGCGTGCACCCCCCTTCTGGTCCGAATTGGACAAGGGGTGCAGCCCCCTTTTCCTTCTCCCTCTCCCCCTCTTTCCTTCTCTCCTACTCCGGAAAGGAAAGGGGAATCCTACTAGGACTTGGGAGTCCTAGTAGGACTCCCCACACTTGGTGCGCCCCCTCTAGGGCCGGCCTCTCCCTCCCTCCTTTATATACGGGGGCAGGGGGGCACCTCTAGACACAACAATTGATCTCTTGATCTCTTAGCCGTGTGCGGTGCCCCCCTCCACCATAGTTCTCCTCGATAAATATTGTAGCGGTGCTTAGGCGAAGCCCTGCGACAGTAGAACATCAAGATCGTCACCACGCCGTCGTGCTGACGAAACTCTCCCTCGACACTCGGCTGGATCGGAGTTCGAGGGACGTCATCGAGCTGAACGTGTGCTAGAACTCGGAGGTGCCGTAGTTTCGGTGCTTGATCGGTCGGGCCGTGAAGACGTACGACTACATCAACCGCGTTGTTCTAACGCTTCCGCTTCCGGTCTACGAGGGTACGTAGACACACTCTTCCCTCTCGTTGCTATGCATCTGGTAGATAGATCTTGCGTGATCGTAGGAAAATTTTAAAATACTACGTTCCCCAACAGTGGTATCAGAGCCAGGTTTATGCGTAGATGATATGCACGAGTAGAACACAATGAGTTGTGGGCGATACTAGTCATACTGCTTACCAGCATGTCATACTTTGCTTCGGCGGTATTGTGAGATGAAGCGGCCCGGACCGACATTACGCGTACGCTTACGCGAGACTGGTTTCACCGTTACGAGCACTCGTTGCTTAAAGATGACTGGCGGGTGTCTGTCTCTCTCACATTAGCTGAATCAAGTGTGGCTACGCCCGGTCCTTGCGAAGGTTAAAACAGCACATACTTGACGAAACATCGTTGTGGTTTTTGTATGCGTAGGTAAGAACGGTTCTTGCTAAGACCGTAGCAGCCACGTAAAACTTGCAACAACAAAGTAGAGGATGTCTAACTTGTTTTTGCAGGGCATGTTGTGATGTGATATGGTCAAGACATGATGAGTTATACGGTTTTGTATGAGATGATCATGTTTTGTAATGTTATCGGCAACTGGCAGGAGCCATATGGTTGTCGCTTTATTGTATGAAATGCAATCGCCATGTAATTGCTTTACTTTATCACTAAGCGGTAGCGATAGTCGTAGAAGCAATAGTTGGCGAGACGACAACGATGCTACGATGGAGATCAAGGTGTCGCGCCGGTGACGAAGGTGATCATGAAGGTGCTTTGGAGATGGAGATCAAAAGCACAAGATGATGATGGCCATATCATGTCACATATTTTGATTGCATGTGATGTTTATCTTATTATGCTTCTTATTTTGCTTAGAACGACGGTAGCATTATAAGAAGATCCCTTACTAAATTTCAAGGTATAAGTGTTCTCCCTGAGTATGCACCGTTGCGAAAGTTCGTCGTGCCGAGACACCACGTGATGATCGGGTGTGATAAGCTCTACGTTCAAATACAACGGGTGTAAGCCAGTTTTGCACATGCAGAATACTCGGGTTAAACTTGACGAGCCTAGCATATGCAGATATGGCCTCATAACACTGAAGACCAAAAGGTCGAGCGTGAATCATATACTAGATATGATCAACATAAGATGTTCACCATTGAAAACTACTTCATCTCACGTGATGATCGGACATGGTTTAGTTGATTTGGATCACGTGATCATTTAGATGACCGGAGGGATGTCTATCTAAGTGGGAGTTCTTTAGTAATATGATTAAATTGAACTTTACTTTATCATGAACTTAGTCCTCGTAGTATTAGCATATCTATGTTGTAGATCAATAGCTCGCGATGTTGCTCCCCGTTTATTTTTTATATGTTCCTAGAGAAAACTAAGTTGAAAGATGTTAGTAGCAATGATGCGGAATTGTTCCGTGATCTGAGGATTATCCTCATTGCTGCACAGAGAATTATGTCATTGATGCACCGCTAGGTGACATACCTATTGCAGGAGCAGATGTAGACGTTATGAACGTTTTGACAAAAAGCTCGGTATGATGACTACTTGATAGTTTAAGTGCACCATGCTTTATGGCTTAGAACCGGGACTTCAAAAGCGTTTTGAACGCCATGGAGCATATAAGATGTTCCAAGAGTTGAAATTAGTATTTCATACTCATGCCCGTGTCGAGAGGTATAAGACTTCTGACAGTACTTTGCCTACAAGATGGAGGAGAATAGCTCAACCAGTGAGCATGTGCTCAGATTGTCTCGGTACTACAATTACTTGAATCAAGTGGGAGTTAATCTTCCAGATAAGATAGTAATTGACAAAGTTCTCTAGTCACTATCACCAAGTTAGTAGAACTTCGTGATGAACTATAATATGCAAGGGATGACGAAAGGAATTCCCGAGCTCTTCGCAATGCTAAAGTCGGCGAAGGTAGAAATCATGAAAAAGCATCAAGTGTTGATGGTTAACAAGACCACTTGTTTCAAGTAAAGGGCAAAGGGATAGAAGGGGAACTTCAAGAAGAATGACAAGCAAGTTGTCACTCCCGTGAAGAAACCCAAAGCTAAAACTCAAGCCTGAAACTAAGTGCTTCTACTGCAAAGGAAATGGTCACTGGAAGTGGAACTGCCCTAGATACTTGGCGGATAAGAAGGATGGCAAAGTGAACAAAGGTATATTTTGGTATACAGATTATTGATGTGTACTTTACTAGTGTTCATAGCAACCCCTGGGTATTTGATACCGGTTCAGTTGCTAAAATTAGTAACTCGAAACGAGAATTGCAGAATGAACAGAGACTAGTTAAAGGTGAAGTGACGATGTGTGTTGGAAGTGGTTCCAAGATTGATATGATCATCATCGCACACTCCCTATACTTTTGGGATTAGTGTAAAACCTAAATAAATGTTATTTGGCATTTGCGTTGAGCATGAATATGATTTGATCATATTTGTTGCAATACGGTTATTCATTTAAAGTCATAGAATAATTGTTATTCTGTTTACATGAATAAAACCTTCGATGGTCATACACCCAATGAAAATAGTTTGTTGGATCTCGATCGTGGTGATACACATATTCATAATATTGAACCAAAAGATGCAAGGTTAATAATGATAGTGCAACTTATTTGTGGCACTGCTGTTTAGGTCATAATGGTGTAAAGCGCATGAAGAAACTCCATAGTGATGGACTTTTGGAATCACTTGATTATGAATCACTTGGTGCTTGCGAACCATGCCTCATGGGCAAGATGACTAAAACTCCGTTCTCCGGAACAATGGAGCGAGCAACAGATTTGTTGGAGATCATACATACAGATGTATGTGGACCAATGAGTGTTGAAGCTCGCGGCGGGTATCGTTATTTTCTGACCTTCACTGATGATTTGAGCAGATATGGGTATATCTACTTAATGAAGCACAAGTCTAAAACATTTGAAAAGTTCAAAGAATTTCATAGTGAAGTGGAGAATCATCGTAACAAGAAAATAAGAGTTTCTACGATATGATCGTAGAGGTAAAATATTTGAGTTAGCGAGTTTGGCCTTCAGTAAAAACAATGTGAAATAGTTTTACTACTCACGCCACCTGGAACACCATAGTGTAATAGTGTGTCCGAACGTCATAACCGTACTTTATTAGATATGGTGCGATCGATGATGTCTCTTACCGATCTACCACTATCGCTTTTGGGGTTACGCATTAGAGACAGATACATTCACGTTAGATAGGGCACCATCTAAATCCGTGGAGATGACACCGTATGAACTGTGGTTTGACGAGAAACCTAAGCTGTCATTTCCTTAAGTTTGGGACTGCGATGCTTATGTGAAAAAGTTTCAACATGATAAGCTCAAACCCAAATCGGAGAAGTAAATCTTCATAGGATACCCAAAAGAAACTATTGGGTACACCTTCTATCACAGATCCGAAGGCAAGGTCTTTGTTGCTAAGAGTTGATCCTTTCTAGAGAAGGAGTTTCTCTCGAAAGAAGTGAGTGGGAGGAAAGTGGAACTTGATGAGGTAATTGTACCTTCTCCCGAATTGGATAGTAGTACATCACAGAAACTGGTTCCAGTGATTCCTACACCAATTAGTGAGGAAGCTAATGATGATGATCATGAAACTTCGGATCAAGTTACTACTGAACTTCGTAGATCAACCAGAGTACGTTCCGCACCAGAATGGTACGGCAACCCGGTTCTGGAAGTCATGTTACTGGACCATGATGAACCTACGAACTATGAGGAAGCGATGATGAGCCTAGATTCCGCAAAATGGCTTTAGACCATGAAATCTGAGATGGGATCCATGTATGAGAACAAAGTGTGGACTTTGGTTGACTTGCCCGATGGTCGGCAAGCCATCGAAAATAAATGGATCTTCAAGAGGAAGACTGACGCTGATAGTAATGTTACTGTTTACAAAGCTCGACTTGTTGCGAAAGTTTTTCAACAAGTTCAAGGAGTTGACTACGATGAGACTTTCTCACCCGTAGCGATGCTTAAGTCTGTCCGAATCATGTTAGCAATTGCCGCATTTTATGAAATCTGGCAAATGGATAACAAAACTGCATTCTTTAATGGATTTATTAAAGAAGACTTGTATATGATGCAACCAGAAGGTTTTGTCAATCCTAAAGGTGCTAACAAAATGTGCAAGCTCCAGCGATCCATCTATGGACTGGTGCAAGCATCTCGGAGTTGGAATATACGCTTTGATAAGTTGATCAAAACATATAGATTTATACAGACTTGCGGTGAAGCCTGTATTTACAAGAAGTGAGTGGGAGCACTACAACCTTTCTGATAAGTATATGTGAATGACATATTGTCGATCGGAAATGATGTAGAATTTTCTGGAAAGCATAAAGGAGTGTTTGAAAGGAGTTTTTCAAAGAAAGACCTTGGTGAAGCTGCTTACATATTGGGCATCAAGATCTATAGAGATAGATCAAGACGCTTGATAAGACTTTCGATGAGTACATACCTTGATATGATTTTGAAGTAGTTCAAAATGGATCAGTCAAAGAAGGAGTTCTTACCTGACTTGTAAGGTGTGAAGTTGATTAAGACTCAAAGCCAGACCACGGCAGAAAAATATAGAGAGAATGAAAGTCATTCCCTATGCCTCAGCCATAGGTTCTATAAAGTATGCCATGATGTGTACCAAACATGTTGTGTACCTTGCCATGAGTTTGTCAAGAGGGTACAATAGTGATCCAGGAGTAGATCACTGTACAGCGGTCAAAATTATCCTTAGTAACTGGATGACTAAGGAAATGTTTCTCGATTATGGAGGTGATAAAGAGTTCGTCGTAAAGGGTTACGCCGATGCAAGCTTTGACACTAAATCCAGCTGACTCTAAGTATCAATCTGGATGCGTATTGAAAGTGGGAGCAATTAGCTAGAGTAGCTCCATGCAGAGCATTGTAGACACATAGACATTTGCGAAATACATACGGATCTGAATGTGACAGACCCGTTGACTAAACTTCTCTCACGAAGCAAAACATGATCACACCTTAGTACTCTTTGGGTGTTAATCACATAGCAATGTAAACTAGATTATTGACTCTAGTAAACCCTTTGGGTGTTAATCACATGACGATGTGAACTATCGGTGTTAAATCACATGGCGATGTGAACTAGATTATTGACTCTAGTGCAAGTGGGAGACTGAAGGAAATATGCCCTAGAGGCAATAATAAAGTTATTATTTATTTCCTTATATCATGATAAATGTTTATTATTCATGCTAGAATTGTATTAACCGGAAACTTAATACATGTGTGAATACATAGACAAAACAGAGTGTCCCTAGTATGCCTCTACTAGACTAGCTCATTGATCAAAGATGGTTATGTTTCCTAGCCATAGACATGAGTTGTCATTTGATCAACGGGATCACATCATTATGAGAATGATCTGATGGACAAGACCCATCCGTTAGCTTAGCACTATGATCGTTTAAGTTTTACTGCTATTGCTTTCTTCATGACTTATACATGTTCCTATGACTATGAGATTATGCAACTCCCGAATACCGGAGGAACACTTTGTGTGCTACCAAACGTCACAACGTAACTGGGTGATTATAAAGGTACTCTACAGGTGTCTCCGAAGGTACTTGTTGGGTTGGCGTATTTCGAGATTAGGATTTGTCACTCCGATTGTCGGAGAGGTATCTCTGGGCCCACTCGGTAATGCACATCACTATAAGCCTTGCAAGCATTGCAGCTAATGAGTTAGTTGCGGGATGATGTATTACGGAACGAGTAAAGAGACTTGTTGGTAACGAGATTGAACTAGGTATTGAGATACCGACGATCGAATCTCGGGCATGTAACATACTGATGACAAAGGGAACAATGTATGTTGTTATGCGGTTTGACCGATAAAGATCTTCGTAGAATATGTGGGAGCCAATATGAGCATCCAGGTTCCGCTATTGGTTATTGACCGGAGACGTGTCTCGGTCATGTCTACATAGTTCTCGAACCCGTAGGGTCCGCACGCTTAAGGTTTTGATGATAGTTTTATTATGAGTTTATGAGTTTTGATGTACCGATGGAGTTCGGAGTCCCGGATGAGATCGGGGACATGACGAGGAGTCTCAAAATGGTCGAGACGTAAAAATCGATATATTGGACGACTATATTCGGACATCAGAAAGGTTCCGAGTGATTCGGGTATTTTCGGAGTACCGGGGAGTTACGGGAATAGAGGAGAGAGGCCAAAAGGAAGGAGGCGTGCACCCCCCTTCTGGTCCGAATTGGACAAGGGGTGCAGCCCCCTTTTCCTTCTCCCTCTCCCCCTCTTTCCTTCTCTCCTACTCCGGAAAGGAAAGGGGAATCCTACTAGGACTTGGGAGTCCTAGTAGGACTCCCCACACTTGGTGCGCCCCCTCTAGGGCCGGCCTCTCCCTCCCTGCTTTATATACGGGGGCAGGGGGGCACCTCTAGACACAACAATTGATCTCTTGATCTCTTAGCCGTGTGCGGTGCCCCCCTCCACCATAGTTCTCCTCGATAAATATTGTAGCGGTGCTTAGGCGAAGCCCTGCGACAGTAGAACATCAAGATCGTCACCACGCCGTCGTGCTGACGAAACTCTCCCTCGACACTCGGCTGGATCGGAGTTCGAGGGACGTCATCGAGCTGAACGTGTGCTAGAACTCGGAGGTGCCGTAGTTTTGGTGATTGATCGGTCGGGCCATGAAGACGTACGACTACATCAACCGCGTTGTTCTAACGCTTGCGCTTCTGGTCTACGAGGATACGTAGACACACTCTTCCCTCTCGTTGCTATGCATCTGGTAGATAGATCTTGCGTGATCGTAGGAAAATTTTAAAATACTACGTTCCCCAACAGATGTTGATGAAGATAACCCTCCCCAAGATGGGAGAGTTGTTGGTGATGACGGCGGTGACGATTTCCCCCTCCCGGAGGGAAGTATCCCCGGCACAACAGCTCCGACGGAGCCCTAGATTGGTTCCGCCAAGTTTCCACCTCGAGATGGCGGCGCTTCATCCCGAAAGCCTCCTTATGATTTTTTATAGGTCAAAACACCTCATATAGCAGGAGATGGGCATTGGGGAGCTTCCAGGTGGCCCACGAGGTAGGGCGGCGCCCCCCACCCTCGTGGACGATGGGTGGCCCCCCCTCCTGTACTTCTTTCGTCGGATATTTTTTATATTTTCTGAAACAGTGTTTCGTGGAGTTTCAGAGCTTTTTGAGTTGTGCAAAATAGGTCTCCAACGTTTGCTCCTTTTCCAGCCCAGAATTCCA
Organism: Secale cereale; assembly: GCA_902687465.1. Lineage (NCBI taxonomy): Eukaryota > Viridiplantae > Streptophyta > Magnoliopsida > Poales > Poaceae > Secale > Secale cereale. The sequence continues at coordinate 624,282,010 of LR738713.1, forward strand.
GCTATCGGCATTCTCCCTCTTCATGTAAACGTTGTAAAATAAGAGAGAAAAGGCATAAGTATTGTGACATAATGTGTAATAACAGCCCATGGTGCAATAAATATCAACATAAAATCATGATGCAAAATGGACGTATCAACTCCCCCAAGCTTAGACCTCGCTTGTCCTCAAGAGAAAGCCGATATTGAAAAATATGTCCATATGTTTAGAGATAGAGGTGTCGATAAAATAAAATACAGACATGAGGGCATCATGATCATTCTTATAACAGCAACATATATATATTGTCATATGATTTCTTATGCTAAAGTAACAATCTATCCACAATGTCAAGTATGAATCAGAAACTCCATTGAAAACCAACAAACTATGATCTCGGTCATTTAAGCAATTGCAGTTTATCGTAACATCGGAAAGAGGCAATATAAGAGCTTTTCAGCAAGTCCACATACTCAACTATCATTTAGTCTTTCACAATTGCTAACACTCACGCAATACTTATTGGTATGGAGTTTTAATCAGACACAGAGAAAGATCGTGGTGATACACATATTCATAATATTGAAGCCAAAAGATGCGAGGTTGATAATGATAGTGCAACTTATTTGTGGCACTGCCGTTTGGGTCATATTGGTGTAAAGCGCATGAAGAAACTCCATGCTGATGGACTTCTGGAATCACTTGATTATGAATCACTTGGTGCTTGCGAACCATGCCTCATGGGCAAAATGACTAAAACTCCGTTCTCCGGAACAATGGAGCGAGCAACAGATTTGTTGGAAATCATACATACTGATGTATGTGGACCGATGAGTGTTTAGGCTCGCGGCGGGTATTGTTAGTTTCTGACCTTCACTGATGATTTAAGCAGATATGGGTATATCTACTTAATGAAGCACAAGTCTGAAACATTTGAAAAGTTCAAAGAATTTCATAGTGAAGTAGAGATTCATCGTAACAAGAAAATAAAGTTTCTATGATCTGATCGTGGAGGTGAATATTTGAGTTACGAGTTTGGTCTTCATTTGAAAAAATGTGGAATAGTTTCACATCTCACGCCACCCGGAACACCACAACGTAATGGTGTGTCCGAACGTTGTAACCGTACTTTATTAGATATGGTGCGATCTATGATGTCTCTTACCGATTTACCACTATCGTTTTGGGGTTATGCTTTAGAGACAGTTGCATTCACATTAAATAGGGCACCATCTAAATTAGTTGAGACGACGCCTTATGAACTATGGTTTGGCAAGAAACCAAAGTTATCGTTTCTTAAAGTTTGGGGTTGCGGTGCTTATGTGAAAAAGCTTCAACCTGATAAACTCGAACCCAAGTCGGATAAATGTGTCTTCATAGGATACCCAAAAGAAACTATTGGGTACACCTTCTATCACATATCCGAAGGCAAGATATTCGTTGCTAAGAATGGATCCTTTCTAGAGAAGGAGTTTCTCTCGAAAGAAGTGAGTGGAAGGAAAGTGGCACTTGATGAGGTAACTGTACCTTCTCCCGAATTGGAAAGTAGTACATCATAGAAACTAGTTCCAGTGATTCCTACACCAATCAGCGAGGAAGTGATGACCCACAAGTCTAGGGGATCTATCGTAGTCCTTTCGATAAGTAAAAGTGTCGATCCCTACGAGGAGCAGAAAGAAATGACAGGCAGTTTTCAGTAAGGTATTTTCTGCAAGCACTGAAATTATAGGTAACAGATAGTTTTGTGATAAGGTAATTGGTAGCAAGTAACAAAAGGTGAAAGTAAATAAGGTGCTGCATGGTGGCCCAATCCTTTTGTAGCAAAGGACAAGCCTGGACAACCTCTTATATAAAGGAAAGCGCTCCCGAGGACACATGGGAATTATCGTCAAGCTAGTTTTCATCACGATCATCTGATTCGCGTTCGGTACTTTGATAATTTGGTATGTGGGTGGACCGGTGCTTGGGTGTTGTCCTTACTTGGACAAGCCTCCCACTTATGATTAGCCTCTAATGCAAGCATCCGCAACTATAAAAGAATTATTAAGGTAAACCTAACCATAGCCTGAAACATATGGATCCAAATCAGCCCCTTACGAAGCAACGCATAAACTAGGGTTTAAGCTTCTATCACTCTAGCAACCCATCATCTACTTATTACTTCCCAATGCCTTACTCTAAGCCCAAATAATGGTGAAGTGTCATGTAGTAGATGTTCACATGACACCACTAGAGGAGAGATAACATACATCTCATCAAAATATCGAACGAATACCAAATTCACATGACTACTTATAGCAAGACTTCTCCCATATCCACAATGTCAAGTATGAATCAGAAACTCCTTTTAAAACCAACAAACTATGATCTCGGTCATTGAAGAAATTGCAATTTATCGTAACATCGGAAAGAGTTAATATAAGAGCTTTTCAGCAAGTCCACATACTCAACTATCATTTAGTCTTTCACAATTGCTAACACTCACGCAATACTTATGGGTATGGAGTTTTAATCGGACACAGAGAAAGATAGGGGCATATAGTGTTGCCTCGCAACCTTTTACCTCGAGGGTAATGTCAACAATAATAGATCATGATAGCTTACTGATACGTCTCCAACGTATCTATAATTTTTGATTGTTCCATGCTATTATTTATGAAGTCTTGGATGTTTAATGGGCTTTATTATTCACTTTTATATCATTTTTGGGACTAACCTACTAATCCAAAGGCCGAGTCCAGATTGCTATTTTTTTGCCTATTTTAGGGTTTTGCAGAAAAGGAATATCAAACGGAGTCCAAACGGAATGAAACCTTCGCGAGAGATATTTTTGGAGAAAATCACGCACGGGAAACGTCAGGACCAAGTCAGGGGACAGAAGGGCTGCCCTCGAGGGTGGGGGGCGCGCCCCCCTTCCCAGGGCGCGCCCCTGCCTCGAGGCTGGCCCGTGTGGCCCCCGGTGCCCCCCTTCTTCCTATATATACCTACGTACCCCAGAAACTCCATACGCAGAGAGCAAACCCTAATTCCATCGCCGTAGCATCTATTCCCGTGGAGATCCCATCTTGGAGCCTGTTCCGGGAGGGGGACCCATCACGGAGGCCTTCATCATCATCATCATCGCCCTCACCATGAGTTGTGAGTATTTTACCACCGACCTTAGCGTCCATAGCTAGTATCTAGATGACTTCTTCTCTCTCTCTGGATATCAATACAAAGTTCCCCTCGATCTTCGAGGAGATCTATTCGATGTAATCTCTTTTTGCGGTGTGTTTGTCGAGATCCAATGAATTGTGAGTTTATGATCAAGGTTATCTATGAAAGATATTTGGTTCTTCTCTGAACTTTTTATGTGTGCTCATAATATCCTTGCAAGTCTCTTTGAATAATTGGTTTGGTTTGGCCTACTAGATCTATAGTTCTTGCAATGGGAGAAGTGCTTGGCTTTGGGTTCAATCTTGCGGTGTCCTTTCCCAGTGACAGTAGGGGCAGCAAGGCATGTATTGTATTGTTGCCATAGAGGATAAAAAGATGGGGTTTTCATCATATTGCTTGAGTTTATCCATCTACATCATGTCATCTTGCTTAAGGCGTTACTCTGTTCTTCTGAACTCAATACACTAGATGCATGCTGGATAGCGGTCGATGTGTGGAGTAATAGTAGTAGATGCAGAATCGTTTCGGTATACTTGTCTCGGACGTGATGCCTATATACAATGAGCATGCCTAGATAGTCTCATAATTATTCGCTTTTCTATCAATTGCTCGACCGTAATTTGTTTACCCGCCGTAGAATACCGCTATCATGAGAGAAGCCACTAGAGAAAACTATGGCTCCCGGGTCTATTCTCAACATATCAATCTACATCTACTTTACTTTTCTTGCTTTTATTTGCTGTTTTATTAAACCAAAAATAACAAAAATATAATTATCAATCTACATGACTACTTATAGCAAGACTTCTCCCATGTCCTTAGGAACCAAAGTAACTACTCACAAGACATAATATTTTTCATGATCGGAGGGGTATTAATATGAATAATGGATCTGAACATATGATCTTCCACCAAATAAACCAACTAGCATCAACTACAAGGAGTAATAAACACTACTAGCAACCCACAGGTACCAATCTGAGGTTTGGGTACAAAGATTGGATACAAGAGATGAACTAGGGTTTGAGAGGATATGGTGCTGGTGAAGATGTTGATGTAGATAGATATCCCCAAGGTGGGAGAGTTGTTGGTGATGACGGCGGTGACGATTTCCCCCTCCCGGAGGGAAGTATCCCCGGCAGAACAGCTCTGCCGGAGCCCTAGATTGGTTTCCGCTAAGGTTCCGCCTGGAGACGGCGGCGTCTGGTCTGGAAAGCCTCCTTATGATTTTTTTTTCCAGGTCAAAACACCTCATATAGGAGAAGATGGGAATCGGGGGGCCCACGAGACAGGGGGCGCGCCCCCACCCTCGTGGACAGCAGGTGGCCCCCCTGGTGATCTTCTTTCGCCAGATATTTTTTATATTTTCTGAAACGGACTCCTGTGATGTTTCGGGGCCTTTTGAGTTGTGTAGAATAGGTTTCCAGAGTTTGCTCCTTTTCCATCCGGAATTCCAGCTGCCAGCATTCTCCCTCTTCGTGTAAACCTTGTAAAATATGAGAGAAAAGGCATAAGTATTGTGACAAAACATGTAATAACAGCCCATAATGCAATAAATATCAACATATAAGCATGATGCAAAATGGACGTATCGGGAAGCTAATGATGATGATCATGAAGCTTCAGATCAAGTTACTACTGAACCTCGTAGGTCAACCAGAGTACGTTCCGCGCCAGAGTGGTACGGTAACCCGGTTCTGGAAGTCATGTTACTAGACCATGATGAACCTACGAACTATTAGGAAGCGATGATGAGCCTAGATTCCGCAAAATGGCTTGAGGCCATGAAATATGAGATGGGATCCATGTATGAGAACAAAGCGTGGACTTTGGTTGACTTGCCCGATGATCAGCAAGCCATTGAAAACAAATGGCTCCTTAAGAGGAAGACTAACACTGATGCTAATGTTACTGTCTACAAAGCTTGACTTGTTTTGAAAGGTTTTCGACAAGTTTAAGGAGTTGACTACGATGAGAATTTCTCACCCGCAGTGATGCTTAAGTCTGTCCGAATCATGTTAGCAATTGCCGCATTTTATGATTATGAAATCTGGCAAACGGATGTCAAAACTGCATTCCTTAATGATTACCTCAAAGAGGAGTTGTATATGATACAACCAGAAGGTTTTGTCGATCCTAAAGGTGCTAACAAAGTGTGCAAGCTCCAGCGATCTATCTATGGACTGGTGCAAGCATCTCAGAATTGGAATAATACGCTTTGATGAGGTGATCAAAGCATATGGTTTTATACAGACTTTTGGAGAAGCCTATATTTACAAGAAAGTGAGTGGGAGCTCTGTAGCATTTCTGATATTATATGTGGATGACATATTGTTGATTGGAAATGACATAGAATTTCTGGATGGCATAAAGGGATACTTGAATAAGAATTTTTCAATGAAGGACCACAATGAAGCTGCTTATATATTAGGCATTAAGATCTATAGAGATAGATCAATACGCTTAATTGGACTTTCACAAAGCACATTCCTTGATAAAGTTTTGATTACATGTGATGTTTACCTTATTATGCTTCTTATTTTGCTTAGTATGGCAGTAGCTGATGTCTACTACGCAACCTTCTTCTTGTAGACGTTGTTGGGCCTCCAAGTGTAGAGGTTTGTAGGACCGTAGAAAATTTCTCTCAAGTGGATGACCTAAGGTTTATCAATCCGTGGGAGGTGTAGGATGAAGATGGTCTCTCTCAAACAACCCTGCAACCAAATAATAACTAGTCTCTTGTGTCCCCAAGACACCCAATACAATGGTAAATTGTATAGGTGCACTAGTTCGGCAAAGAGATGGTGATACAAGTGCAATATGGATGGTAGATATAGGTGTTTGTAAACTGAAAATATAAAAACAGCAAAGTAACTAAAGATAAAAGTGAGCATAAACGGTGTTGCAATGATAGCAAACAAGGCCTAGGGTTCATACTTTCACTAGTGCAAGTTCTCTCAACAATAATAACATAACTGGATCATATAACTATCCCTCAACATGCAACAAAGAGTCACACCAAAGTCACTAATAGCGGAGAACAAACAAAGAGATTATGGTAGAGTACGAAACCACCTTAAAGTTATTCTTTCTGATCGATTCATTCAAGAGTCCGTAGTGATATAACACGAAGCTATTCTTTCCATTCAATCTATCATAGAGTTCGTACTAGAATAACACCTTAAGATACAAATCAACCAAAACCCTAATGTCAGCTAGATACTCCATTGTCACCTCAAGTATCCGTGGGCATGATTATATGATATGCATCACACAATCTAAGATTCATCTATTCAACCAACACAAAGTACTTCAAAGAGTGCCCCAAAGTTTCTACCGGAGAGTCAAGACGAAAACGTGTGCCAACCCCTATGCATAGATTCCCAAGGTCACGGAAACCGCAAGTTGATCACCAAAACATACATCAAGTAGATCATGTGATATCCCATTGTCACCACAGATAAGCACATGCAAGACATACATCAAGTGTTCTCAAATCCTTAAAGACTCAATCCGATAAGATAACTTCAAAGGGAAAACTCAACTTATCACAAAAGAGTAGAGGGGGAGAAACATCATAAGATCCAACTATAATAGCAAAGCTCGCGATACATCAAGATCGTGCCATCTCAAGAACACGAGAGAGAGAGATCAAACACGTAGCTACTGGTACATACCCTCAGCCCCGAGGGTGGACTACTCCCTCCTCGTCATGGAGAGCGCCGAGATGATGAAGATAGCCACCGGAGAGGGATTCCCCCCTCCGACAGGGTGCCAGAACGGGTCTAGATTGGTTTTCAGTGGAAACAGAGGGTTTCGGCGGCGGAACTCCCGATCTAGGTTACTTTCCAGAGGTTTCAGTATTTATAGGAATTTTTGGCATAGGTCTCACGTCAAGGGGTCTCCGGGCTGTCCACGAGATAGGGGGCGCCACCACTTGGGGTGGGCGCGCCCCCCACCCTCGTGGGCAGCCCGTGGCTCTCCTGGCCCAACTCTTTTACTTCGGAGGCTTCTTTTGGTCCAGAAAAAATCATCAAAAATTGGCACGTCAATTGGACTCCGTTTGATATTCCTTTTCTGTAAAACTCAAAAACAAGGAAAAAACAGAAACTAGCACTGGGCTTTGGGTTAATAGGTTAGTCCCAAAAATCATATAAAAGTCTATATAAAAGCCCATAAAACATCCTAGAAGGATAATATAATAGCATGGAACAATCAAAAATTATAGATACGTTGGAGAAGTATCAAGCATCCCCAAGCTTAATTCATGCTCGTCCTCGAGTAGGTAAATGATAAAAACAGAATTTTTGATTTGGAATGCTACCTAACATAACTCTCAACGCAATTTTCTTTATTGTGGCATGAATGTTCAGATCCGAAAGAGTCAAGACAAAAGTCTATATTGACATAATGATAATAATACTTCAAGCATACTAACAAAGCAATCAAGTCTTCTCAAAATAACATGGCCAAAGAAAGTTATCCCTACAAAATCATATAGTCTGGCTATGCTCCCTCTTCATCACAAAAAATATTTAAATCATGCACAACCCCGGTTTCAGCCAAGCAATTGTTTCACACTCAAATTTTTCAAACCTTTCAACTTTCACGCAATACATGAGCGTGATCTATGGATATAGCACTATAGGTGGAATAGAGTGGTGGTTGTAGAGAAGACAAAAAGGAGGAAGATAGTCTCACATTGACTAGGCGTATCAGTGGGCTATGGACATGCCCATCAATAGATATCAATGTGAGTGAGTAGGGATTGCCATGCAACGGATGCACTAGAGTTATAGGTGTATAAAAGCTCATCAAAAGAAACTAAGTGGGTGCGCATCCAACTTGCTTGATCATGAAGACCTAGGGCGTTTGAGGAAGCCCATCGTTGGAATATACAAGCCAAGTCCTATAATGAAAATTCCCGCTAGTATATGAAAGTGACAAAACAAGAGACTCTCTATCATGAAGATCATGGTGCTACTTTGAAGCACAAGTGTGGAAAAGGATAGTAGCATTGTCCCTTCTCTCTTTTCTCTCATTTTTTTGGAGGGGCTTTACTATTTTTTTAGCCCCTCTCTATTTTTTTGGGCCATCTCTTTTTTTGGCCTTTATCTTTTTTTGTTTCCTCACATGGTACAATGCTCTAATAATGAAGATCATCACACTTTTATTTACTTACAACTCAAAGATTACAACTCGAAGCTAGAACAAGATATGACTCTATGTGAATGCCTCCGGTGGTGTACCGGGATGTGCAATGAATCAAGAGTGACATGTATGAAAAATTATGCATGGTGGCCTAGCCACAAATACGATGTCAACTACATGATCATGCATGGCTATATGACAAAATGAAGCGTGTCATATGAATGGAACGATGGAAAGTTGCATGGCAATATATCTCGAAATGGCTATGGAAATGCTATAATAGGTAGGTATGGTGGCTGTTTTGAGGAAGATATATGGTGGGTGTATGGTACCGGTGAAAGTTGCACGGTACAAGAGAGGATAGCAATGGTGGAAGGGTGAGAGTGCGTATAATCCATGGACTCAACATTAGTCATAAAGAACTCATATACTTATTGCAAAAATCTACGAGTCATCAAAAGAAAGTATTCAATGGATGCTCCTAGGGGAAGGGTTGGTAGGAGTTAACCATCGCGCGATCCCGACCTCCACACAAAGGATGACAATCAATAAATACCTCGTGCTCTAACTTCGTCACATAGCGGTTCACCATACGTGCATGCTACGGGAATTACAAACTTTAACACAAGTATTTCTTGAATTCATAATTACCCCGCTAGCATAACTCTAATATCACCATCCTCATACCTCAAAACAATCATCAAGTATCAAACTTCTCATAATATTCAATGCACTTGTATGAAAGTTTTTACTATACTCATCTTGGATGCTTATCATATTAGGACTAGTTTTATAACCAAAGCACATTATCATGTTGTTCTAAAAGACTCTCAAAAGGATATAAGTGAAGCATGAGAGATCAATAATTTCTACAAAATAAAACCACCACCGTGTTCTAAAAGATATAAGTGAAGCACTAGAGCAAAACTATCTAGCTCAAAAGATATAAGTGAAGCACATAGAGTAGTTGATTAATTATGTAACTATGTGAAGACTCTCTGACATTTAAGAATTTCAGTTCTTGGGATATTATTCAAACAGCAAGCAAAACAGAATAAAACAAAATGACGCTCCAAGTAAAACACATATCATGTGGTGAATAAAAATATAGCATCAAGTAAAGTTACCGATGGACGAAGACGAAAGAGGGAATGCCTTCCCGGGGCATCCCCAAGCTTAGGCTTTTGGTTGTCCTTGAATTTTACCTTGGGGTGCCTTGGGCATCCCCAAGCTTAGGCTCTTGTCGCTCCTTATTCCATAGTCCATCGAATCTTTACCCGAAACTTGAAAACTTCACAACACAAAACTCAACAAAAAACTCGTAAGCTCCGTTAGTATAAGAAAATAAAACCACCAATTAGGTACTGTTGTGAACTCATTATAAATTCATATTGGTGTAATATCTACTGTATTACAACTTATCCATGGTTCATACCCTCCGATAATACTCATAGATTCATCAAAATAAGCAAACAACACATAGAAAATAGAATCTGTCAAAAACAGAACAGTCTGTAGCAATCTGTAACTTTCGAATACTTTTGTAACTCTAAAAATTCTGAAATAAATTGGTGGACGTGAGGAATTTGTCTATTAATCATATGCAAAAATAATCAACTAAAAATAACTCTCCAGTAAAAAAATGGTAGTTAATCTCATGAGCGCTAAAGTTTCTGTTTTTTACAGCATGATCGCATAAACTTCACACAAGTCTTCCAAAGGTTCTACTTGGCACAAACACTAATTAAAACACAAAACCAAATCTAAACATAATCTAGATGCAATATTTATGCCTAAACAGAAGCAAAAGAAAATAAAATCAAATTGGGTTGCCTCTCAACAAGCGCTATCATTTAACGCCTTTTAGGTAGGCACAATGATTTCAATGATGCTCGCATAAAAGATAAGAATTGAAACATAAAGAGAGCATTATGAAGAATATGACTAGCACATTTAAGCCTAACCCACTTCCTATGCATAGGGATTTTGTAAGCAAACAACTTATGGGAGTAATAATCAACTAGCATAGGAAGGCAAAACAAGCATAGCTTCAAAACTTCAAGCACATAGAGAGGAAAGTTGATATTATTGCAATATGTAGAAGCATATGATCCTCTCTCATAATAATTTTCAGTAGCATCATGAATGAATTCAACAATATAACCAGCACAGAAAGCATTCTTTTCATGATCTACTTGCATAGAAATTTTACTAATCCCATCATAAGAAAAATTCTTCTCATTCATAGTAGTGGGAGGAGCAAACTCAACAAAATAACTATCATGTGAAGCATAATCCAATTGAAAATTAATATCATGATGACAAGTTTCATGGTTATCATTATTCTTAATAGCATACAAGTCATCACAATAATCATCATAGATAGGAAGCATGTTTTCATCATAATAAATTTGTTCATCAAAACTTGGGGGACTAAAGATATCATCTTCATCAAACATAGCATCCCCAAGATTGTGGATTTGCATATCATTAGCATCAAGGGTATTCAAAGAATTCATACTAACAACATTGCAATCATGCTCATCATGCACATATTTTATGCCAAGCATTCTATGTAATTCTTCTTCTAGTACTTGAGCACAATTTCCTTCCATCATTTTCACGAAAGATATTAAAAAGATGAAGCATATGAGGTAACCTCAATTCCATTCTTTTTGTAGTTTTGTTTTACAAACTAAACTAGTGATAAAACAAGAAACTAAAAGATTCGATTGCAAGATCTAAAGATATACCTTCAAGCACTAACCTCCCCGGCAACGGCGCCAGAAAAGCTTGATGTCTACTACGCAACCTTCTTCTTGTAGATGTTGTTGGGCCTCCAAGTGTAGAGGTTTGTAGGACAGTAGCAAATTTCCCTCAAGTGGATGACATAAGGTTTATCAATCCGTGGGAGGCGTAGGATGAAGATGGTCTCTCTCAAACAACCATGCAACCAAATAACAAAGAGTCTCTTGTGTCCCCAACACACCCAATACAATGGTAAATTGTATAGGTGCACTAGTTCGGCGAAGGATGGTGATACAAGTGCAATATGGATGGTAGATATAGGTTTTTGTAAACTGAAAATATAAAAACAACAAGGTAACTAAAGATAAAAGTGAGCATAAACCGTGTTGCAATGATAGGAAACAAGGCCTAGGGTTCATACTTTCACTAGTGCAAGGTCTCTCAACAATAATAACATAACTGGACCATATAACTATCCCTCAACATGCAACAAAGAGTCACTCCAAAGTCACTAATAGCGGAGAACAAACGAAGAGATTATGGTAGGGTACGAATCCACCTCAAAGTTATTCTTTCTGATCGATCTATTCAAGAGTCCGTAGTAAAATAACACGAAGCTATTATTTCCGTTCAATCTATCATAGAGTTTGTACTAGAATAACACCTTAAAATACAAATCAACCAAAACCCTAATGTCACCTAGATACTCCATTGTCACCTCAAGTATCCGTGGGCATGATTATACGATATGCATCACACAATCTCAGATTCATCTATTCAACCAACACAAAGTACTTCAAAGAGTGCCCCAAAGTTTCTACCGGAGAGTCAAGACGAAAACATGTGCCAACCCCTATGCATAGATTCCCAAGGTCACGGAACCCGCAAGTTGATCACCAAAACATACATCAAGTAGATCACGTGATATCCCATTGTCACCACAGATAAGCACATGCAAGACATACATCAAGTGTTCTCAAATCCTTAAAGACTCAATCCGATAAGATAACTTCAAAGGGAAAACTCAATTCATCACAAGAGAGTAGAGGAGGAGAAACATCATAAGATCCAACTATAATAGCAAAGCTCATCATACATCAAGATCGTGCCATCTCAAGAACACGAGAGAGAGAGAGAGAGAGAGAGAGAGAGAGAGAGAGAGAGAGAGAGAGATCAAACACATAGCTACTGGTACATACCCTTAGCCCCAAGGATGGACTACTCCCTCCTCATCATGGAGAGCGCCGGGATGATGAAGATAGCCACCGGAGAGGGATTCCTCCCTCCGGCAGGGTGTCAGAACGGGTCTAGATTGGTTTTCGCTGGCAACATAGGCTTTCGGCGGCGGAACTCCCGATCTAGGTTACTTTCCAGAGGTTTCAGTATTTATAGGAATTTTTGGCGTAGGTATCACGTCGGGGGGGGGTCTTCGGGCTGTCCACGAGATAGGGGGCGCCACCACTTGGGGTGGGCGCGCCCCCCACCCTCGTGGGCAGCCCGTGGCTCTCCTGGCCCAACTCTTTTACTTCGGGGGCTTCTTTTGGTCCAGAAAAAATCATCAAATATTGGCACGTCAAGTGGACTCCGTTTGATATTCCTTTTCTATAAAACTCAAAAACAAGGAAAAAACAAAAACTGGCACTAGGCTCTGGGTTAATAGGTTAGTCCCAAAAATCATATAAAAGTCTATATAAAAGCCCATAAAACATCCTAGAAGGATAATATAATAGCATGGTACAATAAAAAATTATAGATACGTTGGAGACGTATCAGTAGCATTATAAGATGATCCCTTACAAAAATTTCAAGGTACAAGTGTTCTCCCTGAGTATGCACCATTGCGAAAGTTCGTCGTGCCGAGACACCTGATACGTCCAAAATGTATCTATAATTTCTGCTTGCTCCATGCCACTTTTGGGTGATATTGCTATGATATTCATACACTTCCATACACTTTTGATCATATTTGTACTAACCTACTAATCCAGTGCACCTCGGTGCCAGTTTCTGTTTTCGGCTGTTTTTGTATTTCAGGTTTTCACGTTACGAGAACTGTCAAGAAAAATCCAGAAAAATTATATAAAAAATCAGCGTTCCAGAACCTACCTTGCGCCCGAAGTACAGCCGGGGGGGCCACCAGGGCCCCAGGCGCCCTGGCGGCGGCGCCCCCCCCTGGGCCGCGCCGGGGGGGGGCGCCTGGGCCCCCCGAGCCCCGTCTGGTGCCCCCCTTTGGCATATATTTAGAGCGTCCTTCGAAACCTTCGGGACGGGAACTCTTTTACGCGATCTCATCTCTGTTCTGCCGCCGACGCCGCTTCCAAGATCGGGAGCACCAGGAGAACTCTTCCCGGCACCCTGCCGGAGGGGAGGATCACCATCGGGAGCTTCTCCACCACCATGGACGCCTCCCAGATGAGTTGTGAGTAGTCTCCCTTGGACCATGAGTCCATGACCAGTAGCTATGTGATGTTCTCCTCCCGTTCTTGTGCTTCACTAATTAGTCCTCGTGAGCTGCCCTACATGATCGAGGCACATATGTAATCCTTATGCTGTTGCTATGATGAGTTTGCTGGGATCCGATGGATTATGAGATTATGTTCAGATTGTGATTGAGTAATATATTTGATCTACCTCTTTTATATTTATGTTCATAAGTAATTCTTGCATGTTCTCCGTTGTTATTTATTGCTTTGGCCAAGTAATACGTAGTGACTCCAAGAGGGGACGTTATGCTTGATTGTGGGTTCATGCCCCTCGATGACTAGCTTGAGTGACAGAAACATGAGTCTAGGGGATGTGCTGTTGCCACAAGGGGGAAAACAACGGTGCTTGTGCCCGTGGGTGCAAGGATTGTTTACTTTACGCAAAGTTCTTTTAATGCAGTTGTCTCTTGCTTTGAGTTTACATTATGGGTGGGACTCGCAACTTAATACCAGCGAGATGTTCTGGATAGATATCTCAAGGTGGATGATTAGTAGTAGATATTGATGGATTTCGGTCTACTTACTTTGGCGTACCGCCCATGTTTTGAACCTCAACCTTTCTTGCAATGTAGTCAGCATTGGTTTGCGTTCGTGGTCCTGTCAATTGCCCAGCTGTAATTCGTTTACCTCATATAGCTGTTTTATCGTCTTTTGGGAGAGAGACATCACTAGTGAACATCATGAGACTCCGGTCCATATTACCATCATTGATCACATCCGCTATTTACTTTTCGCTATTATTTACTATTGCAAACATTATCTATCACTACTATCATTTGCGTTTAATCCTTTGTGAACTACAAGGCCGGAGGGATTGACAACCTCTCTGTACTCGTTGGGAGCAAAGTTATTTGTATCTGTGTGCAGGTCCACGTTGATTGCTAATATCTGGCGCCGTTAGGAGTTGACACCTACTTGTTGAACCTAGGAGTCTCTGGGGATTCGATCCTTGGCATCTTTGCTAAGGGAAAAACTTCCACAACACTGCATCTTACACCTTCCTCTTGGGGTAACCAACGAGGGGTTAGAGGCCCATCAACACCACATGATGATCGGGTGTGATAAGCTCTACGTTCAAATACAACGGGTGTAAGACAGTTTTGCACATGCAGAATACTCGAGTTAAACTTGACGAGCCTATCATGTACAGACATGGCCTCGGAACACTGGAGACCGAAAGGTCGAGCGTGAATCATATAGTAGATATGATCAACATAAGATGTTCACCACTGAAAACTACTCCATCTCACGTGATGATCGGACATGGTTTAGTTGATTTGGATCACGTGATCATTTAGATGACTAGAGGGATGTCTATCTAAGTGGGAGTTCTTTAGTAATATGATTAATTGAACTTTAATTTATCATGAACTTAGTCCTGATAGTTTTTGCATATCTATGTTGTTGTAGATCAATGGCCCGTGCTACCGTTCCCTTGAATTTTAATGCGTTCCTAGAGAAAGCTAAGTTTAAACATGATGGTAGAAACTACATGTTCCCCAACAAAGATTGAACTAGGTATGGAGATACCGATGATACGTCCAAAATGCATCACTATTTTGTATCATAATTTATCCTTATTCATTGATATATTTCACGTTACGGTGATGTTCTTATGTTGTTTTGGTCTATTTGACACAGTTTGCAAACTTTCCGATGCCGAAGCAGCAGACGCAGGATTCAGCAGTAAAAAGTGGACACTGAGTTGCTGAAGAAGAATACCTCCAAATTACCTGAAAATTGACGGGAGATATTTTCAGACGAATCACGAAGGCACGCGAAAGGGCAACCAGAGGGGGGCCACAGGGTGCCTAGGCGCCCTGGGGGCGCCCCCCCTGGCCGCGCCGAGGGGGCGCCTGGAGCCCCTGGCCCACCTCTGGCCGCCCCCTTTTGCATATATGCTCTCCGTTATCCAAAAACCCTAGAGACGGGGATTTTTACGGAGTTCCGCCGCCGCTCCGTGGCGGAAACCTACAGAGAAGAAAAAGCCATCTCCGGTAGGCAGATTCCGCCGGGGAGATCACCTCCCGGAAGGGGAGATCGTCGCCATCGTCATCACCATCATCACGGGCATCATCGAGATCATCATCAACATCATCCCCAACACCAGCACCATCTCCATCTTCATCCAAATCTCATCTTACAATCGCCACTTGTGTTGTAACTCGTACTACCTATCCTCTCTGCTCCATCGGTGTTGATTATTACTTTGTGGTGAATGCTATTGAGTCTTGTTGGAGAAATACTATTATGTCTAGATTGTTTATCACATATTTATCCCCATTGATCATGATCTCTTTTATGTCTCATGAGTAGTTACCTTAGTTCTTGAGGACATGGGGAAAGTCTTGTTGTTAGTAGTCCTATGCTGTTGAAGTAATATGTGTTGTTTGATACTTAAGTTGCGTTGTCATTCTACTAGTGATGTTGTGTGAGTCGAACACCCAACACTTTGCCTTATTAAGGACCTAGGAGAATACACTGTGTATAAAGAATGCTTATGGTGGGTTGCTGGAGTGACAGAAACCTGAACCCCAGTTCGCACGCTTTTGCATAAGGGAATAATGGATCCTCGATCGTATTGCTATGGTTAGGATTTTGCCTTAAATTCTATTTTGTATTTGCGGATGCTTGCAAGGTGTTTAATCATAAGAGTGCACTCATCTTAGTCTAGAGAGTGTACTAGCATAGATCCACCCACTCAACACTTATCAACACATAACATAGTATCGATACGGAATATGGTGAAAGCACATGACTACCTCTCCCGTGTGTCCTCAGGAACGCTTTAGTCTTTATAAGTTCAGTTTCTAGGCCTCTCCTTTGCTAAGAAAGGATTGGGCCACTTGTTACCCTCAGTGCCTTTTACATTGCTTGCTTTTACCTTCCTATTGCCTATATCGAGAGAACCCCTAAAAAGTTATCTTTCAGTGCTTGCAGTAATTTCTTGCTCAGAATCGCTTATCAATACCTTCTGCTCCTCGTTGGGTTCGACACTCTTACTTATCGAAAACGCTGCAATAGATCCCTTACGGTTGTGGGTCATCAAGTACCGTTTTCTGGCGCCGTTGCCGGGGAGCGTAGCGCTATTGGTAAAGTGAAACTGGTAAGGAAGTTTTTTTTATAATTCTGTTTTTGTTTTTGCTATTACTGCTCTTTGTCCTTATGGATAACCCTGTTATTGGATCGTTGCTTGCGGGAAGACGCCCCACACCTGTGGTGGTTGATCCTCCCCCTACTGAAATTGTGCCTTATAAAATACCAGCTGGCATTATCGATTATGTTTTGGCTAATCGTTATGCAGGAGACAGACATCCCGGTGAACACTTGCTATATCTGTCACAACTATGTTCATTATTTAAGCTTGCAGGTGTATCGAGGGAGTTTGTCATGAGGAAATTGTTTGTCGTATCACTTATAGATAAAGCTTCAGATTGGTATGGGCTTCTCGATAACTCACACTTGCTGGACTGGCAGGAGCTTATGTCTCTCTTTTATACTAAGTTTTATCCTCTTCATGAAATTCATCGAGATAGGAATTATATCTATAACTTTAGGTTTCGTGACGGAGAAAGCATTGCTCAAGCTTGGGGGAGATTGAAGTCCCTAATGCTCAAATGCCCTATTCATAAGCTTCCCAAGGAAATTATACTTACAAATTTTTATGCCAGGCTTTCTCGTCAGGATAAGGAGATGCTGGATGCCTCCTCTAGTGGGGTATTTCAAAAGAAGAGTGTTGAAGAAAGGTGGGATCTCATTGAAAGAATCCAGAGGAATACCGAAGATTGGGAAATTGATAAAGGTATTGAACCCGCTATAAATTATGAACATGATTATATTGAGAGCTATGTGAAAACTGATTACTTCAATACTTTTTGCTCTAAGATTGGTCTTGATTCCCATCTAGTGATTGATTTGTGTAAGAATTTTGCCTCTCACGTTGATTCTTTTAAAAAGAAGAGAGACCAGCACCATGAACCTTTTAAAGAACCACCTATTGATATTTATGTTGCTGACCCTATTTTGCCTGCAGTTATATATGAAAAGCCTCCTTTTCCCACGAGGATGAGGGAGCACTCTCTTGTGACAGGCATAATAAATAAAAGTGAGAGAAGAGTTGATGAGCCTGAGGACCAGATCAAAGTCGATCCTCAAGTTGCATTGATTAAAGACCTTGCTACTAATGATGTTTTGGATTCCAATATAAATTTTTGTGTTGTTTCCACTAACCTTGTCACAGCCAAGAATAAAGGCCCAATTTTAGGTACTCCAGTGGTATCTGTTAAAATAGGAGATCACAATTATTATGGGCTATGCGATTTGGGATCGAGTGCAAGTGCTATCCCCTATTCACTTTATGAAGAGATCATCGGTGAGATTTCCCCTTGTGAACTTGAAGAAGTTGATGTTACTATTCACCTTGCAAACAGAACAACTATCTCTCCTATCGGAATTGTGAGGGACGTTGAAGTCCTATGTGGAAAGGTAAAATACCCTACCGACTTTCTAGTACTTGGTTCAGAGAGGGACAATTTTTGTCCAATTATTTTTGGTAGACCTTTTCTTAGAACTTGTGGAGCTATAATAGATTACAAGAAAGGTAAAGTTTCTGTTGAATTCGATGGTGAGCCATATGAATTTAATTTTTCTAAGTTCTCTAAGCAGCCTCGTGGTACTGATTTACCTAGTGATGATAAAATTATTGAAAGTATTGCCTCTATTGCTATTCCCCCTAATGATCCTTTGCAGCAATACATGGAGGACCACGAGAATGATTTGCATATGCAGGAAAGAAATGAACTAGATGAAATATTCTTGAGGCAGCCTGCTATCCTGAAGCACAACCTTCCGGTTGAACCTTTGGGAATTTTATCAAAACCGAAAGAAGACCCGGTGTTCGATCTTAAACCTCTTCTCGATACGCTCAAGTATGCTTATTTAGATGAAAAGAAAGTATATCATGTTATTATCAATTCTAACCTTTCAGGATATGAAGAGGAGCGATTATTGCAAGTACTTCGTAAACACCGAGGCGCAATTGGCTACACCCTTGATGACCTTAAGGGGATTAGTCCATCTATCTGTCAACATACTATCAACCTTGAGCCTGATGCTAAACCAGTTGTTGATCATCAACGACGGTTGAACCCGAAGATGATGGATGTCGTGAGAACTGAGATTCTCAAGCTTCTAGCCGCAGGTATTATCTACCCTATAGCTGATAGTAAGTGGGTAAGTCCGGTACATTGTGTTCCTAAGAAAGGAGGTACAACTGTGGTTCCTAATGATAAAAATGAACTAATACCTCAGAGAATTATTATTGGATATAGAATGTGTATTGATTACAGGAAGTTGAACAAGGCAACCAGGAAGGATCACTACCCGTTGCCGTTCATCGACCAAATGCTTGAAAGATTATCCAAAAATACCCACTTTTGTTATCTCGATGGTTATTCTGGCTTCTCTCAAATTCATGTTAACACTGCCGATCAAGAGAAGACCACTTTTACTTGTCCCTTTGGTACTTATGCTTACAGGCGTATGCCTTTTGGTTTATGTAATGCCCCTGCTACTTTTCAAAGGTGTATGTCTGCTATCTTTCATGGTTTCTGCGGGGATATTATGGAAGTCTTCATGGACGATTTCTCCGTCTATGGAACTTCTTTTGACCATTGTCTTCACAACCTTAATAAAGTTTTGCAGAGATGCGAGGAGACAAATTTGGTACTCAACTGGGAAAAGTGCCACTTTATGGTTAATGAAGGAATTGTTCTTGGTCACAAGATTTCCGAAAGGGGAATTGAAGTGGACAAGGCTAAGATCGAAGCTATTGAGAGGATGCCCTATCCAAGGGACATCAAAGGTATTCGCAGTTTCCTCGGTCATGCAGGTTTTTATAGAAGATTTATTAAAGACTTTTCTAAAACCTCGAGACCCCTCACTAATCTTCTCCAGAAGGATGTTCCTTTTGTATTTGATGAAAATTGTAAGGAAGCTTTTGAAGTCCTTAAGAAAGCTTTAATAACTGCTCCTATAGTACAACCACCTGACTGGAATTTACCTTTTGAGATTATGTGTGATGCAAGTGATTTTGCTGTTGGAGCTGTTTTAGGACAAAGAGTTGATAAGAAATTGAATGTTATACATTATGCTAGTAAAACCCTTGATAGTGCTCAAAGAAATTATGCTACTACTGAGAAGGAATTCTTAGCTGTAGTTTTTGCTTGTGATAAGTTTAGGCAGTATATTGTTGATTCCAAAGTTATTATTCATACTGATCATGCTGCCATTAAGTATCTTATGACAAAGAAGGATGCCAAGCCAAGGCTTATCAGATGGGTACTCCTTCTTCAAGAACTTGATTTGCATATTGTTGATAGGAAAGGGGAAGACAATCCGGTGGCGGACAATCTTTCAAGGATGGAAGATATACCGCACGACCCCATCCCAGTTAACGATAGTTTTCCAGACGAGCAATTTGCCGTTGTAAAAGTACAATCTCTTTCCGATCCTTGGTATGCAGATTATGCTAATTTTATTGTTGCAAAGTATTTGCCTCCAGTTCTAACATTTCAGCAAAGGAAGAAGTTCTTTCATGATTTGAGGCACTACTTTTGGGATGACCCACATCTTTTCAAAGAAGGTCCCGACGGGATCGTGAGAAGATGCATTCCGGAACATGAGCAGAAGGACATTCTCAGACGGTGTCATGATAGTCCCTATGGAGGACATCATGCCGGTGAGAGGACTGCACATAAGGTTCTTCAATCAGGTTTTTATTGGCCTACTCTCTTTAAAGATACTATAAATTATGTTTTAGCCTGTGATAAATGTTACAGAGTTGGTAACATTAGTAGAAGGAATGAGATGCCTATGAATTACTCACTAGTGATTGAACCTTTCGATTGTTGGGGTTTTGATTTTATGGGGCCTTTTCCTTCTTCGCACAAGTACACTCACATTTTAGTAGCTGTTGATTATGTGACCAAGTGGGTTGAAGCAATCCCCACTGAAAGTGCTGATCACAAGACATCCTTGAAAATGCTTAAAGATGTAATTTTTCCTAGGTTTCGTGTACCAAGGTATCTCATGAACGATGGAGGATCACACTTCACGCACGGAGCTTTTAGAAAAGCTTTGGCCAAATACGATGTTAATCATAGAATTGCTTCACCATATCATCCTCAAACTAGTGGGCAAGTTGAGCTCACCAATAGAGAGATTAAGTTGATCTTGCAGAAAACAGTAAACAGAAATAGAAAGGACTGGTCAAATAAGTTAGGAGATGCTTTGTGGGCATATAGAACTGCTTACAAAAACCCCATGGGCATGTCCCCCTATAAGATGGTGTATGGCAAGGCTTGCCATTTGCCATTAGAGTTAGAGCGCAAAGCTTTCTGGGCTGTTAGAGAGCTTAACGCTGACCCAAAATTAGCTGGTGAGAAGCGTCTCATGAACTTGACTTCTCTAGATGAATGGAGAAGTGAAGCTTACGAGAGCGCTAAAATGTTCAAGGAAAAGGTAAAAAGGTGGCATGATAGGAAGATTCTGAAACGTGAATTTAATATTGGTGATAAAGTTTTGTTGTTCAGATCCCGTTTCAGGTTTTCTCCAGGTAAACTACTTTCCAGGTGGGAAGGACCATTTCATATTGAAGAAGTTTATCGGTCCGGTGCAATTAAGATTAATAATTTTGAAGGTACCAAACCTCAAGTTGTGAATGGGCAAAGACTTAAACATTACATAGCAGGAGACCCTGTCAATGTTGATGTGAATATAATATACACAACAAACCATGAAGAACATGTTGCAGCCCTATTTCAGACGCCAGCAGAAGCAGAATAAAGAAAAGGTATGTAGTACGGTAAGGAAACATCGCGAACCGCCATAAAAGTTCTGTATTACGAGTTTCTGCAAAATTAGTAAAATTCCGAACCTAAGTGGAGCCGGAGACGACCTCCAGGGAGTCCAGGCGCCCCCCTGCCCCCCCCCCTGGGCCGCGCCGGGAGGCCGCCTGGACACCCGGGAGTCCGTCTCCGACCCCGCTTTGGTCCGTTACCTTCCTTTCTGTGCATAAATTTTTCCTATATATTTGCCCGGATTGTTCCGGCAACGTATCTTGCGATTTCGCGTGTTTTCTCTTCGATCTGTTTCTGCCAGGGAATCTTTCAGCTGAATTTAGGTGCCATGGCTTCTCCAAGTTCCCCCAAGGACAAGTTCGTCGTCAACGTCATCAACCCTTACCTCGCTGAGGTGAAGAAGCACCCTCAGGTTGTTCGGATGGAGGACGGTGTCCTTCATCAAGAAGATCTGAAGGGACCTATCAAGGAGGGGAGCGTCCAGGCGAGGCTGGAAGAAGTGGAGCAAGAAGTCTTCGAGTACAAGAAGATGATCGAGCGTGGTGTTGAAGCTAACTTTGACATCACCAACGAGCTGAAGAACTACTTCCTGAAGGAGATGAAGGAGATGTGGAAAAGCATCACCGCGTCTGAAGAAAGAATTATAGAGCTCCAAGGGCAAATTAATGATCTACATAACCAGAACTGTGAGTATGAACTAAGGTTTCTGCGCATGGGTTTGGGTGCTGAATGCAGGATTCAGGAGACGAGCTTCTCATATGAGACTGGAGAACCCCTTCCATGGAAGCGTTTCACCAAGGACTACTTGATCAATGCCAACAAGGATGATGAGTGAAATCTCCTTGGGTAACGGCATTCCCTTGGCTTGTTCCAAGCTTGGTGGAGTGCCCGGTATCTTTATCTTTACCTTTTTGTCTTTTAGAGTCAAGTAGAGTCGTATCATGTCTAGGGAGGTTATTATATGAGATAGGTGTGTGCATTGAGGTCTATCGCTCCTTCGGTGATGATGTATCCGTGAGTGCGGAGTCGTCCATGATGGAATATTAATGAGAAGTTTATTGGTTCCTTTTGCTGCACTCGGTATTCTCTTCACGCAACCGACCTTATATGATGATTCTTATGGGGAGTATTGACCTTATGTCAGGTATGGCTGTGAAAACTTTATTTAATCTTGGCAAACATAGCTTTGGTCATAACAACAAGCATGATTTTCTTAAAGTATCAACATAGCCAAAACCTTTATGTTATTATGCTTGAAGTGTTATGCTGACAAGGAAGACAACTTGATGTGTTATGCTTATTTCAATGTTCATGCTTTATATTGCTTTGTATCTTAGTCATCATCAGTTGTCTGCTCTCTCAAAACCTTTGCTAGCCTAACTCTGTACTAAGCGGTATTATGCTTGTGCGTCCATACCCTTAAAACCAATACCTTCCATATGAGTCCACCATACCTACCTACTCATGGTATTCCACTACCACCTCCTAAAGTATATAATTTATGTGTTATCCTTAAATGTTAAAAATCTTTTATTTTGTGCCTCTATTTTAGCTCATGAGGAAGTAATAGCTAATTCATAGTCTTCTTGAATTGGACAAGCTTCACCCCGGGATTGCATGTCTAATGTGCAAACCCATAATGCGAGAAGGAACTGGCATTGAGTGCGCCCGGCTCAAAAAGATAATATAACAAACAAACCCTCCTTCACGCTTTGTTCATGAGAAATCAGAAAACTTTGGCAGTGATTAACAAAGGAGAATAAGAGGATGTGATCGTCCTCGTGCGGGAGCCGTTCCTCGAAACTTGTCCAGCTCAAGAAGTAGTTGAGTTATCTGTTAGCATTCGCTGACAAATCATGCACCTCTCAAAACTTGTTTTCATTCTGTTTGATTTGAGGATAGCACATGAGTTTTCCCTACTACCCTAGAGCAGGGCCCATCTTTTAATTTTAAGTTGAGTCAGTTATTTCTACTTCCTTCTATTTCTCAAAGAGAGCAGACGTTTGATGTTGATAAGGATTCATTCATATAAAGCTGCATTAAGATTTGTCATATCATATCCTTGTTGACATTATCATTCGATAAGTAAGTTGTTTGTCATGCCCAGCTAAGGCAAATATCTTCCTTTGTGTTAACACTTTCACTTCTTGCCTATTAACATGTTATTTCAAAAAGCTTCAATTGATCTCATCAAAATATAAGAGCAAAAGTTAAATCTATTTGTTGTTCTTTGACCAAAGGACATGTTTGTCATGATATAATGAGTTTCCTTAGCCCTACTTTCGAATATAAGTGTTATCACTCTTTTATAAGGGCTTTATGAATTGAAGATTGCTGTTGAGGATATTTGAGTTGGTAAAGAAACTATGATGCTTCTTGTCCGTATTCTATTTATCGACACTTCACTCTCTAAACTTGTGGACAGGTTTACCGAGTTCATATTCGCTTGGGGACAAGCGATGTCTAAGCTTGGGGGTGTTGATACGTCCAAAATGCATCACTATTTTGTATCATAATTTATCCTTATTAATTGATATATTTCACGTTACGGTGATGTTCTTATGTTGTTTTGGTCTATTTTACACAGTTTGCAAACTTTCTGATGCCGAAGCAGCAGACGCAGGATTCAGCTGTAAAAAGTGGACACTGAGTTGCTGAAGAAGAATACCTCCAAATTACCTGAAAATTGACGGGAGATATTTTTCAGACGGATCGCGAAGGCACGCGAAAGGGCAACCAGAGGGGGGCCATAGGGTGCCCAGGCGCCCTAGGGGCGCCCCCCCTGGCCGCGCCGGGGGGGCGCCTGGAGCCCCTGGCCCACCTCTGGCCGCCCCCTTATGCATATATGCTCTCCGTTATCCAAAAACCCTAGAGACGGGGATTTTTACGGAGTTCCGCCGCTGCTCCGTGGCGGAAACCTACAGAGAAGAAAAAGCCATCTCCGGCGGGCAGATTCCGCCGAGGAGATCACCTCCCGGTAGGGGAGATCGTCGCCATCGTCATCACCATCATCACGGGCATCATCGAGATCATCATCAACATCATCCCCAACACCAACACCATCTCCATCTTCATCCAAATCTCATCTTACAATCGCAACTTGTGTTGTAACTCGTACTACCTATCCTCTCTGCTCCATCGGTGTTGATTATTACTTTGTGGTGAATGCTATTGAGTCTTGTTGGAGAAATACTATTATGTCCAGATTGTTTATCACATATTTATCCCCACTGATCATGATCTCTTTTATGTCTCGTGAGTAGTTACCTTAGTTCTTGAGGACATGGGGAAAGTCTTGTTGTTAGTAGTCATATGCTGTTGAAGTAATATGTGTTGTTTGATACTTAAGTTGCGTTGTCATTCTACTAGTGGTGTTGTGTGAGTCGAACACCCAACACTTCGCCTTATTAAGGACCTAGGAGAATACATTGTGTATAAAGAATGCTTATGGTGGGTTGCCGGAGTGACAGAAACCTGAACCCCAGTTCACACGCTTTTGCATAAGGGAATAATGGATCCTCGATCGTATTGCTATGGTTAAGCTTTTGCCTTAAATTCTATCTTGTATTTGCGGATGCTTGCAAGGTGTTTAATCATAAGAGTGCACTCATGTTAGTCTAGAGAGTGTACTAGCATAGATCCACCCACTCAACACTTATCAACACATAACATAGTATCGATACGGAATATGGTGAAAGCACATGACTACCTCTCCCGTGTGTCCTCGGGAACGCTTTAGTCTTTATAAGTTCAGTTGCTAGGCCTCTCCTTTGCTAAGAAAGGATTGCGCCACTTGTTACTCTCAGTGCCTTTTACATTGCTTGCTTTTACCTTCCTGTTGCCTATATCGAGAAAACCCCTAAAAAGTTATCTTTCAGTGCTTGCAGTAATTTCTTGCTCGGAATCGCTTATCAATACCTTCTGCTCCTCGTTGGGTTTGACACTCTTACTTATCGAAAACGCTGCAATAGATCCCTTATGGTTGTGGGTCATCAACCGACGATCGAATCTCGGGCAAGTAAATTACCAATAGACAAAGGGAACTGCATACAGGATTAGTAGAATCCTTGACATTGAGGTTCGACCGATAAGATCTTCGTAGAATATGTAGGAACCAATATGGGCATCTAGGTCCCGCTATTGGTTATTGACCATGGAGGTGTCTCGGCCATGTCTGCATAGTTCTCGAACCCTCCGGGTCCACACACTTAACGTTTGGTGACGATATAAGTATACTTCAGTCATTATGGTGGTTACCGAAGGTTGTTCGGAGTCCTGGATGAGATCCCGGACATGACGAGGAACTCCGCAATGGTCCGGGTGTGAAAATTGATATATTGGACGAAGGGTATTAGAGTCCAGAACTGTTCCAGGCGTACCAGATGATGACTAGCATCACCGAAAGGGGTTTCGGGAGGGGGGGGGTTGGGGGGCATGGGCCAAGGGGAGGGGGCAAACCAGCCCACTAAGGGGCTGTGCACCCCCTCACCCTTTCCCACGCAACCACAAGGGTTGGGGGTGCTCCCCTAGGGCAGCCACCCCCTTTTGCCTTGGGGGCCAACGCTCCCGGGCGAGGGCACCAAAACCCATCTAGAGTTTTCCCTTGGTGGCCGCCGCCCCCCTCTGGAACCCTAGGGCGCCCCTCCTCCTCCCTGCCCCCTATATATAGAGGGGTAGAGGGAGGGCAGCCACACCCATCTATGCCACGACGCTGCCCTCCCTCTCTCTCGTAGTCTTCTTCCTCTCCATAGTGCTTAGCGAAGCTCTGCTGAGATTCCACCACCACCACCGTCATCACGCCGTCGTGCTGCCGAAGGACTCGAGCTACTACTTCACCATCGCTCGCTGGATCGAGGAGGTGAAGGCGTCATCAAGTTATACGTGTGTTGAACGCGGAGGTGCCGTCTGTTCGGCACTTGGATCGAGAGTTCGCAGGATGGGTCATGATTGGATCGCGAAGACATTCGACTACATCAACCGTGTTTCTTAACGCTTCCGCTTAGCGATCTATAAGGGTATGCAGATGAAATCTCCCCTCTCGTAGATGGTCATCTCTTAGATTGATCTTGGTGAGCGTAGGATTTTTTTGTTTCCCATGCAACGTTCCCCAACAAACCCATGCCATGGTCCTCTTCTCTAACTCTTTGGCTCTGGGCTGCTTCAGCTTTCTCTCTTCCAATGTGATAAGCCAAGTGAGCATCCAGGCTGTGATTTTGTTTTATGCAATGGTAATTCTTTCCTGACCTTGGGAAATTTGGAATTGGCCCGTTCAACCTCGACAATTGGATCTTTGAAAGTTACATGCTTCAACTCCTTGCCTCTATTAGCCAAAATCGACTCGGTTGGCTCTTTGTCACCTGGAGTCGGATTTGAAACAACACACTGCTACTTCTTGAGTTTGCGTTGATTTTTCCCTTGAAGAGGAAATGGTGATGCAGCAAAGTAGAGATACGTATTTCCGTCAGTTGAAAACCAAGGTATCAATCCAGTAGGAGGCACAAGCAAGTCTTCAATCTATGCACCTGCACAACCCAACAAACACATGCACACAACGCGGAAAAGGGATTGTCAATCCCTTCACGGTCACGAACAAGAGTGAGATCTGATAAAGAAAGATTTAAAACAAAAGTAAAAAAGCTAAATAAAGTAAACACAAAATAATTGCAGCATGATATTTCTGGATTTTTGGTTTGGATAGATCTGAAAATATATGATAGAAAATAGATCCGGGGGCCATAGGTTTCACTAGAGGCTTCTCTCTCGAAGAAAGCATGCGGTGGGTAAACAAATTACTATCGATCAATTGATAGAAAAGCGCAAAGTTATGATGATATCTAAGGCAATGAACATGAATATAGGCATCACGTCTATGACAAGTAGACCGACTCATGCCTCATTGATGGCCAAAAAACTTGTCCTAAACTAAGCACCAACACCGTGTCTCGATCGACGTTGGTCACCTCCGAAGATTGAAAGCTCTTACTGGCTTCCCTCATCGATGCACCATCCATACTTGATGCCGGAAGAAGGTGGCATGTAGATGGCGGGACTTGGCTAGTATCGAGAAAAGCATCGTCGTGGACTCACCGGCGACGACGTACATTGCGTTGTTGAAGATCAATCTTGGACAACAGCGATCACTGAAGGAGGGTAACATGAGACCTCCAAGTCGTGTGTCGAGGACGACCCTCCATGTCGCTGCTGTCTAGAGCTCCACCTTTAGTCCCGGTTTGTAACACCAACCAGGACTAAAGGTAAATTTACGATATTTTTTTGAATTTTATTTTAATTTTTTTCGATTTTCAAATTTCTGAATTATTTTACAATTTATTCTCTAATCACCCACCCCTCACCACTGATCAATTTAACCTCTAATCTCTATTCACCTTATCATTTCAAATCATCTAACTTCTCGGCCGGTCACTCATCCTCTCACTACTCCAGCCTGAGCACGCTTAATTTTCGGGTTATATTCCCCCTCGTTTTCAAGTCTGCACTTGTTGTTTTCCTGGCAATAGTAAGATGTCAATCCTATTAACCTTCAGGAGTTTAGCTTGAGCATGAAGTCACGCATTTCACTGTTTGAGTTTGAAACTATTATTCTAAAAAATAATAATTATTTAGTAACACTAATATTTATTGAATAAGTAGTTTGACAATAGTTTGATCATAGTTTGACCAGATTTGACCAAAATTAAAAAAATGAAATAATTATTTAGTAACACGGATATTCTTGAATATATATTTAGTAACACTAATACTTCTTGAATAAGTAGTTTGACCAGATTTAACTAAAATTCAAAAAAACTGAAATTTGAGCATATCTTTTTTTCCTTTTAGAATTTGAGAATTCTAAAAAATTGCAAACGGGCCATAGGCGGTCAAAATCTGATGCGGATTTTCGTGCTGAACTTTTTGATATATTATACGTTTTTTTCGACATCGTATGCAAAAGTTATACCCATTTTTACTTTTTCATAACACTTTTTTTTTGCAAAATATGTCCAAATTTAAGTTTCTTAATTTTCCTAACTAGTAGATGTAGTAATATAACTACATCTCGAAGGATTTTATTTTTTGAAGTTTTTATCATTTTATTTTGTTTTTTTCAAAACTGGAATGGTGATCCACCGGAGGGGGGGTAGAGTTTGAGAAATTGGCCCTTTAGTCTCGGTTTGAGACACGAACCGGGACTACCGGGACTAAAGGGCATCACACCCTTTAGTCCTGGTTTGTGTCTCAAACCGGAACTAATGCCTTTTTTCACACGAACCGGGACTAATGCTCACATTAGTCCTGGTTCGTAATGCAACTGGGACTAATGCCTTTAGCCGCTCGGATCAAAGCCCCGTTTTCTACTAGTGTCAAGCCGGTCCAACTTTGAATCTAGGCTTTCGCCCGCAAAAAACTACCAAAACCACGATAAAGCATGTGAGATGTGGACACACCTTGGCGATGCCTCCAAGGAGGAGCACGACACCCACGGGCGCCGTCGCTGCCGGCCCGACAACAGCCGAGCAGGACTTTCATCTGTATCATCACACATCTTCACGCCTCCGAGGAATGGGACATCAATGTCCATGAAGCCTCACACCGCTGCCACCTCAGCTCGTTGTCATCGTAGTCGCAAAGCCGTGGGCTCATACACAGTGGCGGATACAAGCCTAGGGCAACTAGGGCTATAGCCCTAGGCCTGGTACCAAAATCCCTTGTAATCCCTTTCTACAAAGTACTGAAAATTTCAAGAACTTGTCATTCATGCTAGCTCAGCCATAGGCGTAACTCGTTGCTAGCTTCGCCACTGCTCATACACGTGCACGACTGAGGGCCTCATACATGGAATTTCAGATTTAACCACTATAAATCGGAAAGGAGAGACTTTAAGATTTAGAGTATAAATTTTCATTAGGATAACGAAACAAACGATGCTATACATACGACCATGTCCAAATGATTTTTGGACGACCCATCTCATCAAGCCGTTCGTGGCTTCGTGCGTATTGGAAACCTGGACAGGACCATCCAATCCTCCATCGTGCAAAGTTCGTTTGGCAACTGTCCTCCGTGTGGTAGTTTCGTAAAGAAACGTGCAATGACCTCAACCCCATCGTTCAAAACACGAAGCAGGACTACTTTAGCAGTAATAGTACTCCTATATGCTGCACCACTGCATTACGCTTGACGGCGTTTCGTCCGAGATGTACTACCACGGGAGAGAGTTTAAGCTCGGTCATCTCACTGCAGTGGCGGCAGCATAGCTGATAGCTCCCCAGGCTGCATGCTGCCGTTGGGCAATGATTGCGAATCTTCTTTTTTGAATCGCAGAAGATTTTGATTTGGATCTACCGTGCTCCACGGCATGTGCGAGTAGTTCCCTTGGTGTCTCGCTGGTCCAAGTCAGCTCAAGTGAAAGATGCATAATGACCAACCAAATTGTAAAATCCAAAAGAGATTTTTACTACTAGTAGCAGTACCGTATAAGTACATGTCAGGTGGTTAATCGGTTTCCCTTCTAATGAGGTCCCTTGCCTTCTGGGTTTGCTTACTGAGCTGCATGCATGCATGCATAATGATAAACTTGCCTTGTCCTGTGGCATCAGCTTCGACCTCGACTTGGCTGATCGATGGGTCTACACCATCTTTCCATTGGTAGGGGTATATGTGTGCATCCGCTCAGCAACGATCAGGTTGCTTCGAGTGGAAGAGTAGTACTCGTAGTAGGACAAAATTACTGTTCCGACCCTTTGGGCTAAGAAATTCTGATTTTGACCTCGTTTCAAAAACTTTTTCCATACTAACCTTTTTCGGTGACGCCACCATCCCTGGCGTCTGGTTTCCGAAGGAGACGCCAGGAACCTTGGCGTTTGGGCCCTGGCCCGCACGGCTCGCCTGCTGCGTTGACTGTCTGACGTGGCAAAGGGCCAGACGCCAGGGACCCTGGCGTTTCCTCCTCCCGACCCAAACGTCACCATCCTTGGCGTCTGGCCTCGTAGGTTAAGAGCACGCGCGGCCCAGCCCACCCCACCCATCCCCTTCTCTCCTGGCGGCGGCTGCTCTCAAGAACAGAGAGCTTTTCTCCCTCTCGCCTCTCTTCTCCCTCACATCAAATCCCTTCTTGATCTACTCCATTCTCCACCCAAATTTGTGGATCTGAGGCCCCCAAGGATCCTTGAGGTAATCTCCCCCAGTCTCTCCAATTATTTTTGCTTAGAACATCTCTTTTTGGTTGCATTATTCATCATTGGGAGATGTTAGATGAGGAGTAGTTGTGTTCTTTTTACAGATTTTTGTGTAGTTATTAGATGAGTAGTAGTTGATTTGTAGGTAGTAGATGATGTGTTGTTTAATAGGTAGTAGATGATGTGTTGTTGATTTGGTTAATATGTATATCATCTTATTGGCATACATTTTTTGCAAAGGAGATGATGAAAATGATTGTTGTATGTTACATGAATTTTTCAACAGATTGGATTGTGTAAATTAGATGTTATGTATTTGCATATGTTGTGAATATTAGTGTTTTAAGAGAGAGATGTTGCATATGATGAAATTGTGTATATGGTCATGTGACACCATATTTGTAGAGATTTATATTTGATTGAAAGATGATGTGAGTATATTTGAGAAGAATCATGTGAGTATATTTGAAAAGAATGATGTGGTCATATCGAGAAAAAAATATTTGATTGAAAGATTTTGTATTTATAGATGTTTGTGAATTTTTTGGTAGGATGGCGGATGATGGTGGACCTTGGTATGACGGATTAATCGTGGAGTGGGATCAGGAACATCGTGCTCGTGCCATTGAGAACGGAAAGGTAAGAAACCAGACTTGTGCAGAATTTTCATCGTTTCCCATTTGTGTTCTTGTATTGATCAAAACATGACTTTATTTGCAGCCTGTAGTTGCTATGCGCATGAGGGGTCATTCCGCTGATGACTTTCCTTACGACGCGCGGTACGAGCCGTACATTCGGAGATTGGGTCTTCTCCCATTCGTGTTGCAGTTTAACCGACGCGCTCCGCCGGTGAACCACGCGGCGCTTACCGCACTTGTGGATCGTTGGAGGCCCGAGACTCACTCGTTCCATCTTCCATGTGGGGAGATGACGATGACCCTAGAGGACATGGCTATGATAAGCGGCCTTCCTATCAACGGACAAGCTGTTACCGGTCGTGTCAGCGCCGTTAATTGGCGAGAACGGACTGGCATTTTAATTGGTGTTCAGCCTGAGGACCCTCTGCCAGGCAAGGCCGATCCCTCGAAAGTGAGGCATTCTTGGCTAAAACAAGTCAGGGGAGAAACCAATCCGTGCCCTGAGGGTGCCAATGACGTGGTTGTGCAGCAGTACGCGCGGGCCTATCTTTGGTATGTATTAACCAAGGTAATCTTCTCAGACGCAACCGGGAACTCAGCCCTCTGGATGTATTTGGAGCTACTCAGTAACTGGGATACCCAGTATAGTTGGGGTTCGGCCGCACTAGCATATTTGTATCGTCAGGTAAGAGATATTTGCAACCATCTATCTTGTATTTATCATGCGCCTCCATATCTAACATGTTTGTTTGATTGCAGCTAGACTTGGCGTGTCGCAGGAAGGGAGATACATCCTCATTGTCTGGGTTTGTTTGGAGCCTATCAGTGTGGATGTGGGAGCGGATCCCGGTAGGACGGCCCGATTTCAAGAACCCCGACATGCCAAACCCACGGGGTAATCATGACGGGGTGCATGATGTTGACCCATATCGACGCCCTACACTTGCGTACTATTGGGAACAAGTGACAGTGTACACAGGAAGCTCGCATGTGAGATATAAGTGCTATATGAACGAGCTGGATACCTTGACTGCTGAGCAGGTATTTAGAAGTTCAATGAGACAATATTTAGTCAAGAGTGAAATTTTTATCTAAAATGTATCTCTTTGTTTTGTAGGTCCATTGGTTGCCTTATGTGGATGATCGTGGCTTCTCTCTTAACGAGATGTGCACGCGTGATAGCCATCTTTGGCGGGCGAGGTGCCCAATGATATGCTTCTTCGCAGTCGAGTGGCACTTTGTAGACCGTGTGGCAAGGCAATTTGGAAGAAGACAAGGTATTCCAATTGAGGAGAGCAACGAGAGAATGCTATATCTGCATCGGTAAGCAAGCATGTCCTTGAGTATGTAGTAGAGCATTGAATAAATCGTTGTTTATTAATGCTTTGTACCATGCATCATTTGTAGGTTCGATCGAAGGAACAATCAGGATATATCGGATTGGTCAAACAAACACCGTGAATGGATAGAAATTTGGAATCAAAGAGACACGTTAGTGGAATCAGATAATAGACCTCACAATCAGTCAGCATATCAGAAGTATCAAGTCTGGTATGCGGATCGTTACCGGTTAAAGCTAAAGCCTGGTTGGACTCAGGAGGAGTGGTCGGAGTTGGCGTCCGAAGACCCGGAGACTGCAGAAGGTTATAATACCTTCAACACGGCGGTAAGAGACACAAGAGGGGCTCACGTTGACTATGCACCGATGCATGACGAAATGGTATGCCAATGAACCTAGTTTAATATACTTCCACTATATTTTCTTCTTTCAAATACATAAGTTTGGTTTGTTCATGAATTGCAGGGCAGAGAGTTGCTTCTGTGCGTCAACGATGCCAACGTAGCACTGAGTCATCCACATGGTGGTGCATTATCTGAGAGGACTCTTAGGAGCACGATGGAGGTGTGAGCAATATATTATAAAAGCTTCTCTTCGCGGATTAGTTATTTGCATCTCATATCATATCATATTTTGTGTTGTCGCAGAAGTTCAAGAAGCGGTTCCATAAGATGGCAGCTATGCTTTCTTGCCATGGAGCTCAGTCCAGTGATGTGTTTGCACCTGGTAGCCGTGCCGCCAGAGGTAATAGACGCCGTTATCTCCAGAACGAAGAGGACATAGAGGTGGAGGTCCATCAAGAGGAACCAACACATGAAGAGGAGCCAGCACATGAAGAGGATATAGAGGAGGAAGTCCATGAAGAGCATGAGTATGATGTTGATGCTCCACAACCATCACAGGTTACACAACCGACACAAGGCAATCCTCGCTCTAGGAAAGGCAAAGCCATGGCTAAGACACCAGCCAAGAAAGGTAGAAAGAAGACATGGAACAGACAATTCCATAGTCCGGAGTATCCTCATCAGCTTATACCAAAAGGAATGCAAAGATATAAGTCCACCATTGATGCGGAGGAGGAGGTTGATGCGGAGGAGGAGGAGGAGGAGGAGGCTGATGCGGAGGAGTAGGAAGTGAGCTTGTAGTTTGTTTCAATGAACTTGGTTTACTTTGTTTGCATGAACTTGTTTCAATGAACTTGTTGTCGTTTCTTTACATGAACTTGTTGTCGTTTCTTTATATGAACTTGTTGTCGTTTCTTTATATGAACTTGTTGTTGTTTGTCGGTTAATAGTCATGTGCTATCTGTGATATGTTGATTCCTGTGACGTCTTTGTTGGCTATTTGTGATTCATGGGCTGTTTGTCATGAATATCAGGGACCAGGCGCCATGGACCCTGGCGTCTGGGTGAGTATCAGGGACCAGGCGCCATGGACCCTGGCGTCTGGGTGTATCAGGGACCAGGCGCCATGGACCCTGGCGTCTGGGTATCAGTGACCAGACGCCATGGACCCTGGCGTCTGGCCCTGGGGCAGTACTTTTCACTTATTTGCTTAGGACAATACGTTTTTGCCCCGTATGATCAACACATATGTCTATAAAACACCCTCGGGACTCTGCATTGGTAAGCATTGTACCGTAGCTCAGATAACAGAGTACTAAAATAAAGTAGGCATATGTCTCAGACATAAGTGCATAGTCATTTGTGTCATACATAGAATAAACATAAATCTCATGCAGAAATAGATGGTAATGTCTCTACTGATAGATAGAAGCGCGAGTGACGACGTCTGGCCCGGCGGAGAGACGGATCTGCACTGACAAGTTCATCAAAGATAACTCGGTTTCCTGTAGCAATGCAACTCAACAACCCTTTTCCATCCCCATTCGCTCAGCATTTCTTGAATCTTGTCATCATCAGTTATGTCATCAGTTATGTACTTACTAGGCCTCTCGCACTGGCACCACCGAGTCTTGAGATGCACCTCAAATGCGGCACCACCATATGACAAACCGTCGCGTGTAGTGCCACCTGGCTCGTCAATTTGATAGATCATTTCAATTTTGTCAAATATGATAACTTGTTGTCGAGAAGACTTGCTTGTTTGTAATTGCAGCCATTCATCAACCTTATCCGGATAATCCTTGCTTTCACCTATCCATTTTGCAGTCTCTTCACTATGCCTCTGAAAGTAATCATTAAGCTTGAAGAAGGTATACTCCACTATTGCAGTCACCGGCAATGAACGAGCACCCTTGAGCACATTGTTGAAACATTCAACAAGGTTGCTCGTCATGTCCCCATATCGCCTACCTCCATCATCATGAGCGCGTGCCCACTTGTGTTTCTCACTAAAATTCCTAGTCAAGAATTCTTTCCCCCCTTTGTTCACCGCCGCAAAGAGTTTGTTGTATCGCTCATCGAAGGCATTGGTGGTGAAGGCCACGCATACATGGGTAAGGTCTTTTCTTAACTCCTTGCTTTTACACGCCCGGTAAAAGTTAGCCACAAAATGCCTCATGCACCATCTGTGGTGAAGCTTTGGAAACCCTGGAATAACAATGTCCATTGCCTTGAGTATGCCATGGTGCCGGTCCGATATGATGCATACCTCCCTAGACCCGATCACATTGTGTCTGACATGACCCATGAACCACTCCCAGTTGTCTTGGTGCTCTGAAGGGACCAAAGCAAATGCCACTGGCAACACATTGTCGTTCGACGAATGTGCCATTGCTACCATTAGTGTGCCCTTGTATCTACCGGTCAAGAATGTGCCATCTATAGACAAGACCGGACGACAATGCTGAAACGCCGTCACACATTGTCCATAACACCAAAAGGCACGGTGAAACACTCCCTCGTGATCTTCGACCACATGAAACATACCTGGATTCCTATGTGCAATTGCGCCCAACAACCTCGGCAGCTGATTGTATGCTTCTTCATAACCACCATACAACATCCTGATAGCACTTGCCTTTGCCTTCCATGCCTTCCCATACTTCACTTCATAACCAAACTGTTTTTTTACCGTCCGCATGAGAAACCTCACTTTCACGGTGGGATCAACAGCTATGTCTTTCATAAATTTGTATCCAAGATATTCAGACGTGAGTTGACGGTGTGTCTTTATAACCCGTTTCGATGGCGGTTTGCACCTATGAGTGGCAACACAACTTCTTAACACCCATTCTCCAGTTTCTTCAAGCTTTCTTGCTCGAACCTTCCATGGGCATCCTTCTTGCTCACAAATCACGGTGTAACGCAACTTAATGTCAGAGTGCTTAACATAATAAGGCCTATGGTTCCGAATGGCATAGTCAGACAACCAAATCTTCAGCATAGCCAAGGTCAGAAACTTCACTCCTTTCTTCAGATAAGCATTCTCGTCCTCGTTCTCCTCCCTTGGTTCGCCTGGATCCGGGCATGGTGTTGGCTCAATCGCCGTCATTCTCATGCCACCATCAACTACGGCTTTATGGGCAAGGCTGAGATCTCGAAACAAGTGAGTTCTTTTTTCTAAGCCCGTCAGCTCAAAGTACATTTGATTTTCATCCTTTGTGAAACCATCCTCATCCAAATCTTGCCCCGGACCTTCATCATCCGAGTCATATGCATATTGACGCCTAAAAGGCAACTCACGATCCATATCCTTTTGCGCTATGTACGCATCCAAGTCACCAACATCATTCCCATGAAAGCCTTCCTCTTGCTCTTCATCATCATCATGAGCATCTCCATCCTCTTCAATTACTTTCTTACTATCAATCACTTCAACTGCATTTGCTTGGCTAGTTGGTGGTTGGCTAGAAGCGTTGGGGGCATACCACTCAACCTCATTTGCTTCAGTAAATGGTAGACGGGGATGTGGTTGGCGATAAGCATTGGGGACATCAACCACAACCCTTTCCTCAACAAGTGGCACAATTGTTCTCTCAGTCATGGCATTCATTGGGGAAGACACATGAAGGTTCAAATCAAATGTAAACCGCGGAGATTCAACCTTGCTGGCAAACAATTCAAGTGACTTATCTTCCGATTGAGAAACTTTTTCCTTGTATACATCCCAATGCAAATCCGAGGTGATGGGCATACTTTTCAACCGAGATTTGGTTCCAACTCCAACATCATACCTTCCAATTAACTTAACATCAACATTGTTGTCCATCCAATTTAAGACATGTCTCACTTTTGCAACAACATCCTCATAGCTAGGGTTTGTATCAAAAACCATTATTTCTTCACCCGTGTCGGCATTGTTACTCAAGAATGCCTCCTTGTCCATATAATGAACATTAACAAGTCTCCCCATCTAAAAACAACATGAATGCATTTAAGGCATCAATGAGAAATGGTGTTTGTCCACAAGCATTTCATTATATCCAAATCATATCAAACACTAAATTATTGGATGCCCACAAAGGTGTCATTAATTAACACATACTAAGCATAATTACCCATAAAACTAACTAACCCTAACCCCCAATCTTTCTACTCAACAAGCAAATATTCCTACTACACACATTGCATATCACTATATTTCCAAAGTTAATCAAGAAATCCACACTATAATAAGGAGGGAAATATTAACTAGGGTTCCACCCACATGTCAAAAATGCAACCAAAATAACAAGATTTGACCAAAAAAATTGGGGGATTTGGGGGAGATTACCACAAGCAACAAAGTGATGGAAAGATCCACTTGAAGGAACCACCTTTTGGAGAGGATTTGAGAGGGGGATTGAGGAGTGGGAGAGAGGAGGAGAGCTTGAGGAGTGAGAGCAGCTCGGGATGGATGGGGAGAGTGAGTGGGGTGGGTCCCACACACTCTCCCGGGGGTTATCCACTTACCAGGGCCAGACGCCAAGGATGGTGGCGTTTGGGTCGGGAGGAGGAAACGCCAGGGTCCCTGGCGTCTGGCCCTTTGCCACGTCAGACAGTCAACGCAGCAGGCGAGCCGTGCGGGCCAGGGGCCAAACGCCAAGGTTCCTGGCGTCTCCTTCGGAAACCAGACGCCAGGGATGATGGCGTCACCGAAAAAGGTTAGTATGGAAAAAAATTTTGAAACGAGGTCAAAATCAGAATTTCTTAGCCCAAAGGGTCGGAACAGTAATTTTGTCCCTCGTAGTACTAGCACTGTTCCAGCGGAGTACGTGACACGAAGTACAGGACAAAACCAACATTTAATGGCACGACAGCAGTTCAAAGTTCACCGGGAGGGCATGCTCGGAAAGCTGCTTCGCCGAATGAGCCCAAGCAAGAAGAACTGGCGGAGGGAGGGCAAAACGGGTGTTTTCTCTTCGACGGCGGGGGGCAAATTAAATTCATGTGTCAGTTTCATCATGATTACGCCAGGGCACAAGAGCCAGTGCAGGAAGCCGGATGTGCCAGCCACAGAGCAGATCACCGCGAGAGGATAAAAGATAGGGTAGAGCTAGAGCTGACACAGAGAATACGTGCAGGAGGTTGCCCAAATTAGGGACATCTGCGGATATACCGGAGGAAAAGAAGCCAATGCACTGCCACTGCGTGTGGTGCACGTTTTCAAGATATATACCGCAGCGTACAGTACTACTCTTGCAAGATTCGTAATGCAAGTTGAAGAGAACGAATAGCACGAAGCCGGAGTGCGAGCATCTCAGCCCAACTCCAGCGCGTGACCCAAAATCTATACCTATTTTGTTCGGATTTTGTCCGTATGAGGTAGAAATAATGAGAGCAAACGCCGGACAAAGGCCGGACAAACTCGCTGCATCTAACGCCGCTACCCCATTTTTACCCCATTTCACCAGCTGTCCGTCCTCGCCATTTCTTCAAACATGTAGCAGGCATAACGAACTTGACGCCGCCGCGGCCGCTCCTGCCCATGCATGCCCTCGCAACTTCTTGGTCGCCGTCTCCGCAGGGGCCGCGTCGCGGAGCCGCTTCATGGCCATGATGCTGCCGTACGCCGTGGCGTAGCCGCCCTTGCCGAGCATCTCCGCGGACGCGCGCAGTAGCTCCTCCAGCTCGAACCGCCTCCCGCCGGCGTCCTCCAGAAACACCATCTTCTCCCCCATCGGCCGCCGCGACAACGCCGACCGCTCCGTAGGGGCTCGAGGGGTAGACGATCTTCTCCCCCACGCGGTGGCGGTTGGAGTCGAGCCTGAGCGTGAGCAGCCGGTCGAGCCGGGCCAGCTCGGGCGGCACGATGCCGGACAGGTTGTTGGATGAGAGGTTGAGCCGGTACAGCCGGTAGAGCTTGCCCAGCGAGGCGGGATGGCGCCGGTGAGGGCGTTGCGCGAGAGGAAGAGCAGCTTGATCCCTTGGAGCGGCGAGAGGTCCGGGACGGCGCCGGAGAGTCGGTTCCCCTTGACGCTGAGCACGCGGAGGCCGTCGAGCCGGGCCGGCGCCGGGAGCGCGTCGGCACCGGACAGGCCGAGCCCTTCGAGCACCAGCCGCGTCACGCATCCACCCGCGCACGTCACCCCGCGCCAGGCCGTCGTGCCGCCGCATGGGGACAGGCTGGCGGACGCGTTCCAGGTGGCTAGCGTGCCGGAGCGGTCCGCGGCGAGTCGGAAGTCCGCGAGCGTGGCGACGTCGCCCTCCAGCGAGCCGGCATTGGCGCCACAGGCAAGCAAGACGGCGAGCAGCCGCAGCAGCAACAAAGGAGAGAGTGACAGGTGGGGTCGAGGGCGGACACAGACGGACGACGAGGACGCGAAGACGTCCGCTTTGTGTCCGCTTTTGTCCCAAACCGAGAGCAACTTTGGTCTGGAAATGGGGCAAAAGCGGACACAGGCCGGACGAAACGTCCGTGTACTCCCATGCATTGGGTCGTTCGATTTGCCCCCTTTACCCCAAACAGACACAAACGGATGATTTGGGGTCGATTTGGGTCACGCGGTGAAGTTGGCCTCACGCCTGTTGGAAGTTCATATTTCTATTTGCATTAGACCAACTCCATCGCGCGACCCCAAACAGACATCCGTTTTGTCCGGATTCTGTGCGTTTGGGGAGGGATTTGGGGTCATGCCGGGCTTGTTCTGGGATGCGGTGGCCGTGCGCCCAGCGCGCGGCCGCATCCATTTGCCCCATCATGTCCGCGTCTATATAAAAAACCAAAAGCAACGTTTCGAATGCCAAGCCCTAGTTCAGACCAGTGGCCCCCGGTTCATCACGCCAGCAACAGAGCCAGCGGCCTACACGTCCATCGCCGGCATCAGCCAGCGGCCGGCAACAAAGCCAGCCTCCAAAATGAATAGTTGTCCTCGCCAGCAACACAGCCAGCGGCCGGCAACATAGCCGGTCACCAAAATGAATGTTTTCTCGCCGGCACACTGCCAGCGGCCCAGCGGGCGGGCGGCACCCATGCCAGCCTCCAAAATGAACGGCCACGCCGATCGGACGACCTAGTTCAGGCCTTCGGCGTCAAGCATCTCCTTCTGCCTGGCCTCGAGCAGGCCCTCGTCTTGTCGCTCATCTTCGATAAGTCCACGGTCATTATCGCAAGGGCCACCTCCTTCGCTTTGGTGGCGGCATTGGTGGCCCCGATGTCGAGCTGCCTTTGCCGGACCGCCTCCTCCATGTCGATCTTCCTCCGCTTGTCCGTCTCCTCCATCTCAAGCTTCTGTCTTTGGAGGTCTAGGTATTGCTTCATTTGCTCCTCCTTGCTTTGCCGCTTCTTCTCGTCCCTCACATCCTTTTGGGACATCATGCCATGCAAAGTCTCATGCAAATCCATGGATGAGGCATCACGTATGTCGTCAACCTTGGAGTTGGTCTTGCCCCTCGGCCTCTTCAACACCTCGCCATCTCCACCTCCGTCAAATTTGGTCGTCTTCTTGCCTCTCTTCCTTTGTAGTTCACGGTATTGGTCCTTGAACTTAGGACAATTGTTGATGATCGTCCAACAATGCGTAAGAGTGAATGGCTTGTCATTGTGCCGGGCCTTGAATGCCTTCAAAGATTGAAATGCCTACGCCACATGATCAACAACAAGTGAACATTCAAACATATACATGGCCGAAGTCTCATGGCCGTAGCAAGGAAAGGGCTAGAAAGAGGAGAGCATACCATGTCCCCAACGCCGAGACCACTCACGGGCCGTGCTTCAACGCTCTCAAATGCGGCGCAATACTTGTTGCACTCTTGTTGGATGAACAACCATCTTTTTTGAATCGAGTCGATGCCACGGTTGCTTGTAATTTGGTAGGGTTCAAACATCTTCCTTTCATGGAATGTTTTGTGGATTCTCGTCCAAAAAACAATGCCCTTTTGTTGCGCACCGGTCCTCGGATCTTGGCTAATCTCCATCCAACATTGGCAAATCAACTTGTCCTCGTCCTGTGTATATGAACCCGTGCGAATGCTCTTCCTCTTCTTTTGTGCTTCCGCTCTTTGGGTGAGCTCGTCGGTGAACAATGGCTCGCCACTAATATCAACCTCATTGACTTCTTCTTCATCACCTTCGACATAGATGTCATCGTCTTCATGCCACGAGTCACCATGGTCGTAGTCAGCACGGTCGTCGGCCTCTTCATCGGGCACGTAGTGAGCGCGGCCATCCTGACTTTGGGTCTCCTCGGGGTCGTAGCCATCGCCATGCCCACCCTCGAAGATCACGTTCTCCATGTACTGGTTGTAGTAGTGGTCGTCCACCGTTGGCATTGGTGTTGGCATTTCGTCAAACAAGACGCGGGGCCGGCATGGTGCCCGTGAACAGTGCCCGTGCCTGCTTTCTTTGCATCTCGACGGACGGCTGCCCGCCGCTGCCGGACCCAGGCGTGACGTTGAGGTCGATGACGGGCCACGGAGCGCGGTGTGGACGGCACGAACAAGCCCACGCCCGGCGACGCCGAGAAACGGGTCTGGTCGTCGCACCTTGGCGGAGAAAAGCTGGGCGACATGGGCGCGCCGCGCGACGTCGGCGACTGGCAGTGCGTAGGCCAAGCGACTGACAAGCCTGTGCTCGCCGGGCCGACGGTCGCTGCAGGGAACCCGGCCGGCCGGCCCATGCCAAGCATGAGAATGGTGTGCGCTTTGTTGACGATTTCCTCTTTCTCGGCGGCAGCGGCCTTGCGCCGCGCTTCCTCCAGCTCTTCGCGCTGGGCGGCGAACTTGGCCGCGGCGGCAGCGACCTTGACGGCCGCTCTCCGTTGCCTCCTCTTCGCCGATTCCGTGTCCAACTTCGCGATCTCCGCCGGCGTTTACTCCGACCGCGGCTTCCTTGGCGCCGCCTTTTTCTTCACCTTTGCGGGCGGGTCGACGGCCAGGCCGCCGAAACTCGGTGGGGCGTCGGCCATGGACAGGGGAGAGAGGGGGCGGCGGGAGGAACGTGGGAGGGTTTGGGAGAAATGGTGTCAAATGGGCGTGGGGTGGGGTTTTGGTTTCTTCCACCGACAGACGGGCCAGGGGAGGACAAGCGCGCGCGTCCCGCCCGTCCGCGCGCTGTCCGTTTCACCCCAAAACCGGCGCAAACTTGGGCCAGGGATGGATCGAAAGCAGACACAAAGCGGACAAAAATCTGTTTACGCCCGCGCGCTGGGCCGTCTCGTTTGTCCCTTTTACCCTAAACGAACGGTGACGGATAGGATAGGGTCGCACGATGGAGTTGCCCTTAGCTGTGCGACTGCGAGGCACACGTCCGGCTTCGATTGTTCCAACTCGGTGCTGCGTGCGTGCGCCTCGTTCGAACTCGACCGATCGACCATGAAGCTGCACCTAGTCCACAGCAGTAGTACTACTACTGTACTTGCCAACATGCTGTCGCCGTGGAGCGGCCACCGAACGATCGAAGGCGACAGCGGGTACATCCCCGGGCCCGGCCATGCCGCCGCCGCCGCCGTGCGCGTGACATGCGGCCGCACGATATACACCCCCGGCCGTGCTCGCAGCGCCGTTTACAGGCGCTTTTCACCCTTGTCTTCACCCTTTTCAGCATTGGAGTACCCCCGTATGTTTTTTTGTTTCTTTAGAAGTGGAGTACCGCTGTGTGTACGCTTGAGACCATGTTCCAACGCATCGTGGGCTC
This sequence comes from Secale cereale, assembly GCA_902687465.1. NCBI lineage: Eukaryota > Viridiplantae > Streptophyta > Magnoliopsida > Poales > Poaceae > Secale > Secale cereale. The sequence continues at coordinate 624,324,559 of LR738713.1, forward strand.
GTCGTAAGAAGAGGAAGCTCCTAGTAAGCCCATACCTGCATGCATGTATAGGTCCATCGTGTGCACTGCAGTGCAGTGCTCGGGACAGACAGCGAAAGGGCCTCCCTTTCCCTGCCATTTTCACCGTTCGATCCCCATGGATGAAGCCAAAAGAAACAAGATCGACCTACTAGCAGCTTTAGGAAGATTTATTACAGCGACTACCCTTTTTGTTGCACCGTGTTGGCCTTTTTGGAGACGTTCAATAGTCCTTGTGAGTTGTGTGATAAAATGTCATCCCAACACCGGTAGTACATGCCATGTGGGGCAAATTTTCGTGTTTTGACCCTTTTTGATAGAAATTCAGGATCTGACCCTGGTTTAAATTTTTTTCGGGTTTGACCCTTTTTCTACCGCCACTGGCTCTGGCGGTAGGTTGTGGCTGGGTTTTACCGTAAAAACCTTCTGTAACGAAATATGCGGGGGCCCTGGCGATAGGCTGTGTGACCCTACCGTCAGTGTCCTTGGCGGTAGGGCCCTGTGTTTTATTGTTTTAAGTTCATTTGCTTGCTTCTTTTCAAATTCAATATGACAGCAACTTTCACAAATATGACATCAATATCACAGATCTTAAACGATTAAACTTGGGCATCACTTCACATTAACAAAACTTCAAGTGCATAGAACATTTCAAACGAACTTCAACTAATTAGTAATTGGAGTTCCACATATGTTCACAAATAGCAAACACATAGATCCACAAATTGCAAACTCATAGTTCCACGTAGTTTCACAACCGCTAGACAAGTTCAACCAAACGAAGTTCAAACACATAGACAACCCAACTACCAAAGCCAACTATCGAAGAGCATAATCATTTGCTCCTTCCCCTCTTGGAGGTACGGTCCTCGTTACTCTTTGAATGAGTCTCGGTCTTCTTCTTGGGCCGTCGAGGGATCAGTCTCTAGAAAAGTTCCGGACTCAGCAAGTTCTTATTCTTCGAAGGCCTCTTCGGCATCTCAGCTGGTTGAGATGATTGGGTTGGTGGAGGTCCATAATCTTCATCGTACGCCTCCTCCTCGTTGCCCTCATCATCCTCATCCTCCTCCGCCCTTCTTCATATGTGGCCTCCTCCTCCTCCTCCTCCTCCTCCTCCTCCTCCTTCCCATCCTCTTCCTTCTCCTCAACCAACCTAGACGACGAGGGAACATGGCTCGATGAGCCGATGTGACCCTGTGTGGCTGCATGTTGATAAGCTTCAACCGACCCAGCTCCAGCACATCCAAGCAGGCCTACCAGTTTGCGACAACGCTTCACGAGCTTCTGCACTCACAATTAAACTATAGCATATTAAGTATCAGATTTATGATTGCAAATGAACCAGATGCATCTATTCCGAGGAGGCTGAAGTTGTACCTTCATCGTCCCCCTCATATTGTTCTCAGACTTCACGCCTCCGGGGGTATCACCTAGTGTATCTGAGGCTTCAAAGATGCATCTATTCAGCTCACCAGACTGCAAAGGCATACGTCAGTCACGATGATGAATACAATAATTTAAAGGTATAAGTTTGAACGGACTTACCACTCTGTTGACGAGGGGTGCAAACTCCCTAAATTCACTGTGCATGTCTCTGATGTCGGTCTGGTATGCCTCTTCCTTGGGGTCATCCCTCTCCAGCTCCGCGATGTCTTCCGCCATCCACCAAGGCCTGAGACGAAGACGGTGCTTCTGGCCATCATCGTACCACCTCATGTGTCGGCTCTCGTAATCATCCCAGTCGGTCACTCTCCTCTCCCTATCTTTATGGTACCTCCGTTCGTTCCACTCCGTCACATGAGTTTTATGCTGCTCTCCCCAGTCTGTGATCGACTGATTCTTCTGTCGGCTCATCCTACAAGGCATAGGCCACAAAAAACATCATAATAAAGTTGCCACGCAATGAACTCATGTGCATAGAGAACAAAGCGCTCACATGTGGAGCGCGTGGCCGCCGGTATCTGTGGGCAGGCCCGGTGGGGTATGCTGATACATCCCAAACTGCGTGGCCACGCGGTGTGGCAAGTGCCACTCGACGGCGTACACACAGATCATGGGCACGATGCACCGCCAGAGACCACTCTCCGCAGTGCACATCACGTTCAGATCAAAGCCCCGCTCTCGGTCATGATACGGCCACCAGTTTACCTATTACATATACATTGGTAAGTTCCCGCTCTCGGTCGAAAGTGGAATCCATGAGAAAGGTTTTGAGCGAGTTCATATACCTGCGAAATCGTCAAAGCGTCCATCTCGTTGGTGTAGGTCTTGTACGAAGTCTTGTTTAGGCCCCTGTAGAGTTTGACAACGTCCCACTCGTAAGCTACGGTGGGGTTTTAAGTCTCGTCGCCGTCTTCACTATAGGCACCCCATGGGTGTCTTCGCATCTTCTCCGAATGCCCCACCGGCAGCCGCTCCCACATCCAAATGGAGAAGGCCCAGACAAAGCCACCCATATTGGACTTGTCTTCCGTCCTCTGCGTTGCGTCGTCAAGCTGCAAAACATCAAATAAGGATCAAATATAACTAAATGTCATGGACACACTTTCGTAGGTAGGTAGGCAATTAGACACTCTCTTACCGAACGGTATAGGTAGGCGAGAGATGCTGTCCCCCAACTGTACCCTGCCTCCCAGTCCACTAGGAAGAAGATAACAGTTGGCAGAGTTCCCGGAGCTGTCTGGAAACACAACCGCCGAGAGAATGTACCACAGGTAGGCCCTCGCGTACCACTCCACAGTCGCCTTGTCGGCGCCTTCGGGGCATCTGTGACGGTGCTCCGCGAGCCAGATAAACGGCATCATCAAACTAGGGTTCATCATCATATCAACATACATCATAATTTTTTTAACACAAAAAATTATGAACTAGGGTTCTTCAAACTAACATATGAACTATTGATTAGAGTTCATATTCAATACCACTAGTTACTAAAGAACTAAGAACTAGAACTACAATAAACCTAAAACAATCTTTGGTGAAAACTAGCGGGGCCATCTCGATCCGCAAAAACGGTGAAGAATCGGTGAAGATCCGAGGACATCTCAGTCCGCAAAAACGGTGAAGAATCGGTGAAGATTCGAGGGGGAAAGTGGAGGAGATGAGAGAGGGAGAGAGGGGCGACTTGGGGGGAGAAAGAAAGAAGAAACCGACGAGG
>LR738713.1:624327822-624359461 GCA_902687465.1 Secale cereale
CGCCAGGAGCCCTGGCGGTAGGGTGCGACGGAGGGGGGCGGCGGCCGTCACCAAGTGCTGACGTGTATAAGCACCCTACCGCCAAGGCCCCTGGCGGTAGGCCGTCTAACCCTACCGCCAGAGCCAGTGGCGGTAAGAAAAAGGGTCAGATCCCGAAAAAAATTCAAACCGGAGTCAGATCCCGAAAAAATTTCAAAACGGGATCAGATCCTGTTTTTTTTATCAAAAATGGTCAAAACACGAAAATTTGCCGCCATGTGGGACATGTGGTAAGCAATCCAAACAATTAAAAAAACACTAATAGTACATTACTTGATTTATACAACACTAGTTTTTGCATGGCAAAAGGTTAGCGGGGCACGAACACCAGTGCTTGATGTTTACTAGGCAGGTTTTTATATGAACAACTAGGTGACGAGATTCTCACAAATAAAAAGCAGATGACAAAATAAAAAAGAAGTAGATGAGGAAGGCGTGTTTTTTTTATTAAACTAGTTTTTACATGAAGAGGGTGTGAATCTGCAGGGGAGAAGAAGTTTGAAAGGGTCTCGCTTCGGTACACCCCACTAAGCGTATAAAGTGTAATATGAACTTTTAACATATCATATCCACTTTTGTATGTATTATGGGTCGCCCGCTGGGGGCGTATACGCCGTACGTTCGTGCCACACAGTCTGCTCGACTAGGCCAGCCCTTTTCTGCCCGGCGCACCCCCTCCTTCATGGGCTCGGCCTAGTTACTTTGTTTCTGTTGTTTTAAATTTCAAAAAACTAGTGTGGGCAATGGGTCTCGAACTCCACCATTGTAGGTTTATCTCGAGGGGACCTAACCAACTGGACGCCGCTTCCTATTTGGTGCTTCAGGCGGCCGTTTGCATGCATTTCGCAAACGGGCGCACATAACCCTCCATGTTGGGCCCGCCCAACTCCCCTTTTGTTCTCTGTTTTTTTAAATTGGAAAAATTGCACCAGCGGAGTGAATCGAACAAGGAACCTCCTGCATCAATCTATGCAGCACTAACCACACTGCCACTTGGCCCATTGTGATAAGTTCCCATTTTTCGGTATTTTCTTCTTCTTTCTTTCCTTTTTCCCGTTTTCATTTTATATTTTTTTATCTTCCTTATTTGATGAATAATAATAAAATTCTTGATTTTTTTTCAAATTTGATGATTTTCTCCCAAAATTTATGGTTTTATAAAAAAATTGTGAACTTCTTCAAAATCGATGAAATAATTTTCTTGAAGTCGATGAACTTTCATTTTTTGATAAGCTCCTTTTGAAAATCGATGATTTTTTCTTCAAATTTGATGGAATTTTTTGAAATTTGATGAACTTTTTTGAAATATAATTAACCTTTTCAAATTTGATGAGCCTTTTAAATTATTTCCCCCCAAAAAATTGATGATTTTATGTCAAATTTTATCAAATTTTGAAGCTTGTGAAAGTTTATGCAAAATCCATGAATGTTTTTGAATCATGATATTTTCTTTTTGAAAAACAAATTCTAATAATTTTCTTTCAAAAGTCGATGGTTGACTGGTCAACCACGATTGAACAAGTAATGAGCGATCCCATCGAGCACCAGTGAACGAGTGACATGTCGAGCGAGCAAACACCCGTGCTGGGCCTGCCCAAGTTCGGTGTTGCGTGAGCGCCACTTTCCCGAAAAGCCGCCTGAAGGGTTGTATAGGAGCACCCCAACTGGACTGCTTACTAGTTATGCCACTTCCTTCATTTTTTTCCTTCTTGTGTAGTCAATCCATATCGGACCGGACCAACTGTGCCGGTGAGGAAGGATTTCAAGCCGACCTAACCAACTCAAACTACATCTTTTATTTCTGTTTGTCGGTTTCTTTCGGGTTTTTCCATTTTATGCTTCATTTTTTTCCTTCTTTTCTTTTCTTAATTCACAATATTTTTTTGAAACTTTTCCAATTTTCATGAACAATTCCAAATTCGTAAACCTTTTTATAATCCTCAAACTTTTTTTCGAAATTCGTTGATTTTTTAACAATGGCCTTTCTCTGAATGCATGAACTTTCTTGAAATTATCGTAATTTTTGTGAACTATTTCCTTTTTTGTGTTCATGATTTTTTTTTTAAATTTATGAATCAGTTTTCGACGTGCGAACTTTTTCAAATGTGTGCATTTATTAGCCGTTATTTTCTAAATGCATGAACTTTAAGCTCGTGAACCTTTTTCAAATTCACGACATTTTTTCAAATTTCAGGAACTTGTTTTAAAATTGGTGAACTTTTTCCAATTTTCATGAAGTTTTTCCTGAATTCGTGAACTTTTTGCACATCTGTAAACTTTTTTTTCAAAGTCGCGAATCTTTTAGGTGTGAACTAGTTTTCAAATGTATGAACTTTTAGCTCATTATCTATTTTCCAATTTTCATGAACTTTTTCCAAACTAGTGATTTTTTTCAACTTTGTGAACTTTTTAGTCGTGATTTTTTTTTCAAAATCCTTGAAATAAACCCATTTTTTCGACATCCGTCTAATGGCCTCAATTTTTTTTCACGCCCTTGTATGCCCAATTGAAGACACCATGTCAAGTTGTTTGGATTATCTATAATTTTTGCATTTTTAGAGTTTCCTCGAAAAGAGGCCGATAAATGCCTAGATGTGACGCAACGTGCATAAGTTGTCGGAATTCATTCAAAACCAGGAATTAATGCCTACCATGGGCATGCCCACTTGGTGCTAAAACATGCGGTCATTTTATACGTGTCAAAAAATGGACCATGTTCAACTAAGAGTGTTTGGATAGGATCATAGGACAGAAGAGTCCGTTTGAGAGCATGTTATTTCTCTACATCCTTGAAACGACCCCAATTATTTCATGGTATTTAATGGTCGATTCAAGGCTCCATATCAAGTTGTTTTGGTTTTCGATAAATTTTGAATTTTCTATAGTTTTCTTAGTCAAAAAGGACAATAAATGATTGGTCGTGACGTAACGTGGATATTATGTCGAAAGTCGTTTAAACCTGGAATGGAGTCCTACCATGGTCATGCCCACTTAGTGCCAAAAATTGTGGGTCCTTCGATGCATGTCCAAAAATGAACTATGTTCAACAGAGTGTGTTCGAATACTTTAAAATGGTTTGCCTGAGAGCACATTCTTTTCGACATCCATCAAATGTACCTATTTTTTTTTCATTGACCTACATGACCAACTCACGGTACCATGCCAAGTTGTTTAGGTTTCCAATAAATTTCGCATTTTTTGGAGTTTTCTCGATAAAAAAGGTGATAGGTGGCTGGACGTTGTCAAAAATAGTTCAAACCTGAGATGGATGCCTACCATGGGCATGCCCATCTGCTTTCAAAAGTTAGGGTCATTTCAATGATGTCCTAAAATAGACCGTGTTGAAGCTCCGTCTAAGTCCATGTTATTTCTCTACATCCTTGAAATTAACCCATTTTTATGGCCTTTTATGACCAATTTAAGGCTTCATGCCAAGTTTTCTTGGTTTACAATAAGTTTGGAATTTCTTAAGTTTTCTCAGTCAGAAAAGGTTGATAAATGGTCAGACGTGTCGCAACTTGCATACGGGCTCTTATATCATTCAAACTTGGCATGGATGCCTACCATGGATATACCCACCTGCTTGCAAAAAGTTGGAGTCATTTGAAGGATGTCCAATAATAGACCATGTTGAACATGCGGTGTTCGGGTAGGCTAGAAGGCTTCATCTGAGAGAACATTGTTTCTCGACATCCTTGAAATGATTCTAATTTTTATGGCTTTGTATGACCAATTCAAGGCACCATGCTATGTTGTGTGGGTATTTCACGACGTTTGCATTTTCTGGTGTTTTTCAATGAAAAAGGGCTGATAAATGGCCAGGTATGTCCCAATGCACAAATGGTGTCGGAAATCGTTCAAATCTACCTGCCATGTATGCCTCATATGTCGCTACAAGAAGGTTGGGGTATTTATCCATAGCCCAAAAAAACCATCACTTGAACTATTATGTTATTTGCAAGGTACGTCATTAACTAGTTTTGTTCCTAAATTGTTAGTTTTTCTAATAATTATTGAAAATTTTGAACACAAATTGCAAACAACGTACTTTTTCAAAAAATTCGTAACATTTTTGAATTGTAAACATTTTCTTATATTTGTGAACAACCAATTCGTAGACGGGATTTTATTTTAAAAATTTAGACAATATATGAAAACAAGAACATTTTTGCTATTCCAAATAATATTTTACAAAATTGAACACATTTCAAAAAGACTATTAAAGTTTTAAAAATTGAAAAATTTAACCATAAAAAGAAGGAAAACAAAAAATAGAAAATAAAATAAAACACTTAGGCCTCGACCCAATTAGGTGACGGCATCGCTCCCGTCAGCCGCATGTTGTGTGGACCCAATCCGGCAGCCTGTGCGTGGGTTGTTCAAATTTCAAGAAATGTTCGTATTTTGAAATTTTGCTTAGTAATACCCAAATTTTTTGGAAATTTAAAAATTGTTAGCATCCTTTAAAAAATATATCCAAAAATAGAATTAGAAAAACAAATCTATTTTTACATTTTCTTTGCAAATTTAAAAAATGTTCTTTTATTGCAAAAAAGTGTTACCGTTCTGAAAATGCGTTTAAAATTCAAGACATATTCAGTAATTTCACAAAATGTCCAAGTTTTCGAAAAAATGTTCATAATTTCGAAAATGTTTGCGTTTTCATTTTTGTTCCTGTTTTTTAATGTATGTTTGAAAAATGTTCATGTTTTAAATTTTGTTCTTACTTTACTAAAAAAATGAGATTCTCAAATGTGTTCACGTATTCACAAATTTTCAATAGTGTTTGGGAATTCAAAAACAATTCATAAATTATTTTAGGAAATCGGATCCTTTGCTAGTTCATATAAGTTTGTGGAGCTGAATATTCAGTGGGACTTACTTGCTCCACCGGTTGGGAACTCTCTTTATGAGCGTGAGGTCTTGGGGTTCAATTTCTAGCTAGAATTGTTATTTCAACATTTTACTTCACGCACCAACGAGGCTTGCGCAACACAGTCAATGGGCTGGCTCAGAGATGTATTTTTCGAAATGACTATCCTACCCTTTACTTTGAAGGGGTATGGAGAGATCTTCTCCATTAATGTGTTTAGAGGGCTATACTGCATCAGAAGTGTTTAGAAGCACAATTGTATCAAAGCATTATAATGTACTAGTAAGTTGCATGTGCTTTGCACATCAACTATCTTTGCACATATAAGTTACTATACTAAAGGGGGAAAGCTTCCTCTTTTCTTTTTTTTTTTGACTATTTCATGGAAGAATTGCGTGCGTGGGTCACGTGGCCAAGTTTTGACGTGCTTAAATAATTTTCTACTAGCACGTGGAAACCCACCACTTTATCTAGAGCCTTCGTAACATGCATCCCCTCGTGCTCCGCCTATAGCCACTGATTACCTTTGCGCGACCACGGCTCCCTCCTCCACCTCCACCACCACCATAACCTCTCTCCTACCCCTCCTCTCTCTTTCTTTTTTCTCCCCCTGGTGGACGAGATGTGTCGTGGACTACAGCGATGTCATTGACATGGAAGCCGGGAGGTATGCCGATGGACATGACAAGCAACGTCCGCAACAGAATGAGAGGGGAGCAGATGTACCGGTGCGCGATCCACGCTTCACTACGAAGGCCGCGGCGGTCATGTGCACGGTAGGTGGGACCTCGCTGGGGCCAGCGACACGGAGTCGCGCATGCGTTATTGGCCTCTGCGACACAGGCGGCGCGAAGAGGGCAGACGGAGCATGGGTCGCCGAAATGATTGTCGCGGTATGATTCTCTTTCCCACCTCTTGTGTTCCTCTGCCAATTATGCGTGTGGCACTTTCCGTTTTCTTCAATGTGGTACCCCTCCTTGGCTAACCATTAGTGTTGATTTCCCTATGTACTGACAAGTTTGTTGAGGGCGAGTTTCACACATAAGTTTCCTGGATTAGGTAGCCACATGTCTAGAGTGGTGAGCCAAAACTGTTCAGGACTATACATGTTCTTTAGTAAGTAATTGGACCAGTTATGCATTCTTCTTCATGGATACCAACGGTGGCTCCATGTAATGCCCCGGATGTAATACTTTCCCTTTTGGGAATATAATATATCTCTGGCTTCATCAATTCCATTCCGGGTTCTTCGTTTTTCGGGTTTTCGTCGTTTTGTTGTGTGCGTGTGTGGCATTCATTCATATCATGTAGTCATGGGCATCGCATTGCATTTGTGTTGTCGTTTGCATCCAGTCCCACTCGTTCCTTCCCTTTGTCCGTTTCGCGTTTCGGAGCTCCCTCACGTGTCCGTGGCGTCCCGTAGGCCTACTTTGGTGTTTGGTCGTGTAACGTTACCGGTTTGGCGCGAGACTTGTCGTGTGTTGTTGTTTTGGTGTGTGTAACCCGCCTGTCAAATCTCGTCGCGTTTGGAGTCCGTTTGCTACCCCAACAGTTATTCTCGTGGGCTCAAAGTACCTCCACTTTGAGGCCCAAGACACCCTCCAACAGCCCACCAAACCAACCCAAACCCCTCCCTTCATCTAGGCCATCCAATTCTGATCGCGTGGCCGAAAACCACACCCCATTTGGACAACCCTAGCTCCTTGTGCCTATATATTTGTCCACATTCCTCAATTTTTGCCCCAAAAATAAGGAAACCCTAGCCTCTCATCTTCATCCTCCAGCCACCGCCACCTCGCCGGAGCACCTCGCCGGAGGAGCCGCCGGAATCCGCGCCGGAATCCTCACCGGCCGGAGCTCTCCCCGCCGGTCTCCTCCAACCCCGCCGCCGGTCACCGGTCAGGCCCGCCGGGCCCCGCCCCGACCACCCGCCGGCCTGAGCCGCCACCCGCCTGCCGGACCACCGCCTCCTTCCCGCCGGCCAGGCCGCGCGAGGCCACTGCCGGCTCGAAGACCAGCGCCGCCCCAGGCCCGAAGGCTGTAGCCGCCAGGCTGCGCGGGCCCTCTCCTCCGCCAGGCGCCTGGGCTCCGCCACTTCGCCAGCGCTAGGCAGGCGGGCCTCGCCAGCTCCGATCCGGAGGCCCAGCCGCCTCCTTCCGCCCCAACCCGCAGGCGTCGTGGGCCAGGGCGCCGCCGCCCCTCGGGAGGCCGATCCCCTCGCCGCGGCCCAGTTCCCCGGCCCGGATCCGCTCCACCTCGCCAGGCCGCGAGGCCCAGCCGGGCCGAAGCCCACTCCGCAGCCGCCGGCCTCCTTCGACCGGGCCAGATCCGCCGGGGCCCGATCCGCCGAAGCCAGGAGCCCGTGACCCTTTTTTTTTCTTCAGATCTGAGGTTGCCCCCAAATCTCTAAGTCCCCGTGTTACTGTGTGTCTGATGCATTTTTCCAATGATCATAACTTTGTGTGTGTTGCTCCGATTTGAGTGAATGAGATGTCGAGACGTTCGTGGAGACATGTACTACATTTCATTCCTTTATGCCATGCATGTTTGAGATCATCTAGATGCTTAAATATCTGTTCCAAGAGTGCATCTCGTTATAAACTGCTGTTTGTAGTTATTTTCATGCCATCTTTGCATAGTGATAACTTGGTGCTCATTTATCCGAATGATGCAAATGACATGTCCACGTGTTCATCTTATCATGCTCTACATGTTAAATGCTTAAGTTTGCATGATAGAATTAATCTTGCCATGTTTATCTCCGTTGCAAAGTGCTATGTGGCTGTTATGTTGTTAAACTTGTTATGAGATGTCATTTTGAGGAGCTCATTGCTATCATTGTGATTGTCCCCATGATGCATGCTTAGGTGTTTTGGATTCACCATCATGTGTACCTTGTTGTGGTGCTTACCACTTGCCATGTTTAGTTTTGAGGCGACTTAAACTTGCTCTCAAAGATGCCATGATGAAACTGCTGTTTTAACACTTAGTGAAATTTCACTAAGTCTGGAATATGTAATTTCCAGATGCCATGTTTGCTTGTTGTTCTAGGCCAATCCATGATAGTTTTGGGGTGACTCCTGATGATTACTTGTAGTATATATTGTTGGCTATCCATTCATGCTCTCACATGCTTATTTGAGTGGCTGTAGCATATTTAACTTTTGCTCTAAAGTTGCAACAAATTACTGCTGTCAGGATTTTGTTATCAAGTTCTATATGTCATAGCTTGTTGTTATTGATCCGTGACTCCTTTGGGGGTGCACCAATGGACTTATTTTCTGTAGGATATGTCTAGTTTATGTCCATGCTCTTTGCCATGATGTTTGAGTGATGTAGCTTATTTATCTATTGCCCCGAAGTTGCTATGTGACTGTAATTTTCAGCTTGTGCGTATTTGTTGTTTCGGGCATAACTTTTAGCCCGTAGCTCCGTTTTGAGCAAGTCTTATATGAAACTTGATTTATTTTTCGTGTAGATTCATAATATCCTATTGTTATCATGTTTTGAAGCTTTTGCTTGATCACATCTTGTCATGCTCCGTGTGCTCCCATAGTGCATCCGTCATGCATCCAGCATATTTTGTGTGCGCATTGCATCTTGTTGATTTCGTGCCTTGTGTGTTTGTGTTGAGTAGAGCCGGAAGCGGAGTACGAGTACGAGCACGAGGTTACTACCGAGGTTGAGAACGAGGAGCTTTCTTACGATCCTATCGACAACTCTTCAGGCAAGATGACCGAACCCCAATAACATTACTATCTTTGCCTATTGCTAGTAGTCTCGCTCTATAGTTTTGCCTTGATGCCCATGTTTTTCCTGTCAGCCTCCTACTTGTAACCATGAACCTGTTTAACCACCCTACCTATGCAAACCATTGTTTGGCTATACGTCGGCTCGCTAAGCCCCTCTTATAGCATTGCTAGTTGCAGGTGAAGATTGAAGATGCTTGCTTCATGTTGAAGTTTTGTTGGGTTATATCACACTATATAAATGCTTAAATGAAATCATCTATATATTGGCAATGGGTGGAAGGCTAAGCCTTTTGCTTGGTGATTTGTTCCACTCATGCCGCTAGGAACCGTATAAACCAGTGTTATGTTACCTTGATTATGCGTTCCTCACACGGTTGGGGTTATGGGACCCCCTCGATAAACCGCTAAGTGCTAAGTCTTTTCCAGCAAGTCCCAACATTGGTACTATTTGCCTAATAACTAATAAAACTTGCATAGGGAGTAATTAACCCTCTTTCTTAATCAACAACCCGGGCCAGTGCTCCACATGAGTGTTGGTCCAAACTGGGGGTTACGCGGGGCCACCTCGAGGGAACTCAAGGTTTGGTAAAAACCTGTGGGATCACCCATCCGGTCGTGTCCTGAGACTAGATACGCGCAGCTACTATCAGGGTGTCGACACGCCGGGAGGATTTGCTGGATTAGCCTTACCTTAGTTCGGAGTATCTTGAGCACGGGATTCCGAGGATACTCGGGCCTTCCCACCTTGGAGTTGCGACTCCGCGGATCGTGGGCTTGTCATGGGCCAAGTTGGAACAGCCCTGCAGGGTTATGAACTTTCGAAAGCCGTGCCCGCGGTTATGTGGCGGATGGGAGCTTGTTAATATCCGGTTGTAGAAAACTTGACACCATGTTCCAATACACTACCAGCGTGTGTACCGTGACTGTCATTTTCCGAAAGGGTTTCGGGAGATGAACACGGTGGGGTTATGTTTGACTGGCTTTAGTTAGGATCACTTCGTGATCATCTCTCGACCGAGGCACCTTCTCTTCTCGCTCTCTTTACGTAGGCTAGTGCTAGTTGCTGCTGCAGACTCTTGTTCTTTCTTCAGCCTTTCCACACCCAAGGCTTAAATAGTCATGTTACCCGGGAACGGGATTGCTGAGTCCTCTATGGCTCACAGTTATTTCAACACACCAGATGCAGGTACGATGGTGAGCTATTCAGGCGATGGCACTGAGCTAGACTGGGAGTACGACGAGGAGCGTAGCCGTTACTATGTCCGTTATCCCGATGATCAGTAGTGGTTCTTCTACTAGGATTCGATCCGACCTGTGGATTTAAATTATGTTTGGTATCTTGTCATATAGATTTTACCCTTAGATGGGCTGTGATGTTTTATTGAATGATGATTTGGACATGTAACGTATTTGTGTGACGTGGCGAGTGTAAGCCAACTATCTTTTCAGTTTACATCCCCATTTTTACATGAGTTGTGCAAAGATACCAAACTTGCGATCATTCCAGCATGGGGTTATGTCTCTAAGTCGTGCCTCGACACGTAGGAGATATAGTCCCATCCTGGGCATTACAAGTTGGTATTCGGAGCCTTCTCCGACCTAGAAGCCCCCACTGATTGATCGAATCGTTGACGGTCGAGTCTAGGCACACACTTAAAATGTTTTGAGTCCTATATATTATATCGGAGAGTAGGAATTCTTTGCTTCTCATCCCCTTTCACTCTGGTGAGGACTCCTGACGACTATTCTTGCCTCTTCTACTTTCGAAAATTGCACTAATTTTTTTTAGGAATCTCGCGAGTATTGTTGGATTGTTTCGATGTTCTTGTGACGAGAATATTGTTCTCGATGCCTCCTGACATTAGGGGTTGTGGCAGTGTCCCGAGGAGTTGAGCTTCGGGGTATTGTCGTCACAAGCATATCGCGGCAGTACTAAATACTTAAGACGGCCGACATCGAAAATCTCTCCTATACGGTTAGTGGCAAGATAACCCCGACATCACCCAGTACTGGGGAGGTAGTTCGGAGTATTGCCATAGCTTGGTATAGTGGATGCTTTTCGAAGGTCCGAGGTAGACGGTTTCCGAGAAAGACAGGTTATGTGTTGAAGGATGGATACAGCTGGATGTAGGTTTAGAGTTTATTGCGCGGTGCTTCCCCTGTATCCCCAACACCTGATTGCATAACTGGAAACTTTCGGAAATTAATAGGTGGGTTTATCCAGTAGATCGTAGGCATTCTTCCAACGAATGCAGGTTAGCGAGTTCGGGGTTCTACATTGGGTGAAGTGGTTTTATGACCGATGTTCCGATCGGGAGTTGCATCTTAAAGGGTCCTTGGCTATGCTGATCCGGGGATTGCAAAACCCTTTCGTAACGCGTTCATAAGCTTTCAGCACAAAGATGTTAGAACGAAGCTCCTATCTTGTGTTTGTTCCATCCGTACCTTGTTGTTTTTTCTTATTTACCTTTTGTCCTCTATGTGGCTTCCCGTGAAGATTGTTGTTATCATTAAGCTGAGAATTTCATTCGTTCCTCTTGTTCGAATGATTTCATTCGTTCCTATTGTTCGAATGATTCTTGTGAAGACTATGTTGCATTTCAATCCGTTGTTTCAGCTTATACCTTCTTCCAATCAAATTGCTGATTCGTGGTCATCTCTTTCAGGATGGCTCCGAAACGGGTTCCCAACGCTAACCCAGAGGGTGAAGAGGTTCCAGATCATCCTCCTTCCCCTCCTCCTCCGTCTGAGGCTTGGAGAGCGATTATGCAGACTACAAATCAGAACACCCAGATGTTGATGCAGATGATGCAGCAGATGCAAGCTAATCAAGCTAATCAGGGTGTTCCAGGGAACCAAGGCAACTTCTTCAACCAGCAGCACCATGCTACTCTCAACCAGTTCTTGGCCAATCAACCAAAAGCTTTCAGTTACTGTGTCGACCCTCTTGATGCTGAAGATTGGTTAACCGATATCAAGAAGCATTTTGAGTGCAGTAACGTGAAGGAAGAGGACTATGTGAAGTTTGCAGCCTTCCAACTCAAAGACCAAGCAGCTGACTGGTGGCAGCAGTACAAAGACTCCAGGCCAGGTCGTGTGATCTCTTGGGAGGATTTCTGCAAGGACTTTCGCTCTCACCACATTTCAACAAGTGTCATCGAGGGTATGCGTGAGCAATTCCGCAACCTGAAGCAGGGCTCTATGACTGTCTACCAGTATAATGTCAAGTTCCAAAACCTCGCCCGCTATGCTAAGCAAGACATTCCTGATGCCAAGAGCAAAATCTATCAGTTTCGTGGTGGTCTGAAAGATGAACTTCAACTTGCTCTCACCTTGTTCGAGCCCGATGAGATCGACAAATTCTATAACATGGCGCTCAAGCAAGAGGCAGCTCAGCTCAAGATGGAGGCTTCTAAAAAGAGGATTCGAGATGCCGTTCACTCCTCCTCATCTTCTCAAGTCGTCGCGAAGCAACAGAAATTTTGGCTTCCTCCTCCTTCAGTGATTCGAGCTCCTTACAACAACTCCAACAGCAACAAGAACTCCGGTGGTCGTGGTTTCTCCCACCCACCCAACCCGAGCAACCAGTCGAAGAATCAGTTTCAGTCTCAAGGTTCCAAGTCAAGTGGTTCTCATTTCCGTCCTCTCTCAGAAGTGACTTGCAACAAGTGCACTCAGAAAGGTCACTATGCTAACAAGTGCCCCAACCCGAAGCGCCTTCCACCTCCTCCACATGTGAGTTCAGCTATTGTCAAGCATAATCCAAAGTCTGCAAGGGTCAATCTGATGAATGCAGCGCAAGCGGAGAATTCTTCTGATGTGATTTTGGGTAACCTTCCAGTTAACTCTATCCCTGCTAAAGTTTTGTTTGATTCGGGTGCTTCATGCTCTTTCATGTCTCAACCATTTGCATCCAAGTACAATGTTGACATCAAAAGTTTGCCAAGGGAGTTATCAGTTGTTTCTCCGGGTAGATTGATGCATTCTCGTATATATGCTCCGGATGTTTCTATTCGCATGGGTGATTATCGATTTCTGGCCTCTCCGGTGGTTCTCGGCAATTCCGACATTGACCTCATCCTCAGGATGGATTGGCTTTCTCAGCATGATGCTCAAATTGATTGTGCACAAAAGGAAGTCAAGATTACTCATCCCGATGAAGATGTGATTATCTTCGCCTCCAGGGATAACACTATCAGGCTTTTCTCTCTCAATGATAAGGGCGAGATTAATGCCATCTCTCAAATTCCGGTGGTAAACGAATACCAAGACGTCTTTCCTGAAGAACTTCCAGGCATGCCTCCACACCGTCAGGTGGAATTCGTCATTGAACTCGAGCCGGGTACTGAGCCAGCATGTCGGCGTCCGTACAAGCTCTCTCCTGGAGAATTGAAGGAATTGAAGAAGCAGCTTGATGAACATGAACGTTTGGGTCTGATCAGGCCTAGTACGTCTCCTTGGGGCTGTGGTGTCTTATTTGTCAAGAAGAAGGATGGCACGGAGCGCCTCTGCGTTGATTACCGGCCATTGAACAAGAAGACAATAAAGAACAAGTATCCGCTCCCCAACATCAACGAACTGTTCGAGCAGCTCAAAGGAGCTAAAGTGTTCTCTAAGCTCGACCTCCGAATGGGCTATCACCAAATTCGCATTCGCGAGGAGGATATTCACAAGACTGCCTTCAGAACGAGCTACGACTCATACGAGTATACGGTCATGTCCTTTGGTCTCGCCAATGCTCCTCCTACCTTCTCGAGAATGATGCACTACATTTTCAACCCCTACACCGGCGAGTTTGTGCTTGTGTATCTGGATGATATTCTGGTATTTTCCAAGAATGAAGAAGATCACGAAAAGCACTTACGTCTGGTTCTTGACCGACTCCGTGAGCACAAGTTCTATGCAAAGTTCTCCAAGTGCGAATTTTGGCTCGATAAGGTTTTGTACCTGGGCCATATAATCTCCGCTGACGGTATTGCGGTAAATCCCGAGAAAGTTGAAGCAATTGTCAACTGGGAAGCTCCTCAGAACGTCAAGCAACTCTGAAGCTTTCTTGGTCTTGCCAGCTATTGCAGAAGGTTCGTTGAGAACTTCTCCAAGATTGCCAAGCCTCTTTCCAACTTGCTGCAGAAGAATGTCAAGTACTTTTGGTCTCCAGAGTGTGAAGTGGCATTCAAAACTCTCAAAGAAAAGCTCGTCTCTGCTCCAGTTCTAACTCCTCCAGATGAGTCCAAGCCCTATGAAGTATTCTGTGATGCTTCTCTTCAAGGACTTGCTGGTGTGCTTATGCAAGACAAGAGAATTGTGGCATACACTTCCCGTCAGCTGAAGCCAAGTGAGAAGAACTATCCCACACATGATCTTGAACTAGCAGCTGTGGTACATGCTTTGATTACGTGGAGACATCTGTTGTTGGGCAGAAAAGTCGACATCTTCACTGATCACAAGAGCTTGAAGTACATCTTCACACAGCCGAATCTGAACCTCCGCCAGACTCGTTGGGTTGAAATGATCCAAGAGTATGATCCCAGCATCGAATACACACCTGGCAAGGCAAATGTGATTGCAGATGCGTTGAGCAGAAAGGCATATTGCAACAGCCTTCTTATCAAGCCGTTCCAGCCTGAGCTTTGTGAAGCATTCAGGAAACTCAACCTCCAAGTTGTTCCGCAAGGTTTTCTTGCAAATCTTCAAGTTGCTCCTACCTTGGAATATCAGGTCCGTGAGGCCCAACTCAGTGATGCTATGGTGCAGAAAGTGAAACATGGTATTGCAAAGGGTACTCCTAAATACAAGTGTTATCGTGTTGATGAGAGAGATACCTTGTTCTTCGAGGACAGACTCGTAGTTCCCAAAGGTGATCTCAGGAAGCTCATAATGGAAGAAGCACATGATTCTCTCCTTTCTATTCATCCTGGTAGTTCCAAGATGTACCAAGACCTCAAGCAATCTTACTGGTGGACACGCATGAAAAGGGAAATTGCCCAATTCGTGAATGAATGTGATGTTTGCAGAAGAGTGAAAGAAGAACATCAACGTCCAGCCGGTCTTCTCCAACCTCTTCCTATTCCCAAGTGTAAATTCGACCACATTGAAATGGATTTCGTCACTGGCTTTCCGAAGTCCAAGAGAGGGAATGATTCTATCTTCGTGGTGATTGACAAGCTTACTAAAGTCGC
The DNA here is from genome assembly GCA_902687465.1 of Secale cereale. Classification (NCBI taxonomy): domain Eukaryota; kingdom Viridiplantae; phylum Streptophyta; class Magnoliopsida; order Poales; family Poaceae; genus Secale; species Secale cereale. The sequence continues at coordinate 624,342,666 of LR738713.1, forward strand.
TCACTTCCTTCCAGTCAAAGAATCCATCAATGCAGCTCAATTGGCAGAATTGTATACTTCCAGAATTGTGTCTTTACATGGCATTCCTCAAGTTATCTCCTCAGACCGTGGAAGTTTGTTCACATCCAAGTTCTGGGACTCCTTTCAGTCTGCCATGGGCACTAAGATCAGGTTCAACACTGTTTTTCACCCTCAGACTAGTGGTCAAGTCGAGAGAGTGAATTAGATTCTAGAAGACATGCTCAGAGCCTGTGTCATATCTTTTGGCATGAAATGAGAAGACTGCCTTCCGTTCGCCGAGTTCTCTTACAACAACAGCTTTCAAGCAAGTGCCGGCAAAGCTCCGTTTGAAATCCTTTATGGCAGAAAGTGCCGTACCCCTCTCAACTGGTCCGAGACAGGCGAACGTCAACTTCTTGGCAATGACTTGATCTCAGAAGCCGAAGAAATGTGCAAAGTCATACGTGAGAATCTCAAGGCCGCTCAGTCGCGTCAGAAGAGCTACTATGACGGCAAGCATCGTGATTTGGCTTTCAACATTGGTGATCATGTCTATCTCCGTGTTTCTCCTATGAAAGGCACCCAAAGATTCGGTATCAAAGGAAAGCTTGCTCCTAGATACGTCGGGCCTTTCAAAATCCTTGGCAAAAGAGGCGACCTAGCCTATCAACTTGAGCTCCCTTCAAACTTCGCCAATGTTCATGATGTGTTCCATGTGTCTCAACTCCGCAAATGCTTCAAGGCACCTGAACGCATGATTCCATTTGAAGAGATTGATCTTCAACAAGATTTGTCCTACCGAGAGCACCCAGTTGCTATTCTCGAAGAAACCGAGCGCAAGACCCGCAACAAGTCCATCAAATTCTTGAAAGTCAAGTTGTCACATCATACCGACCGAGAAGCTACGTGGGAACGAGAAGATCATCTTCGTTCCGAGTACCCTTCCTTTTTCCAGTCCTAGATCTCGGGACGAGATCTTTTTGTAGTAGAGGAGAGTTTGTAATGCCCCGGATGTAATACTTTCCCTTTTGGGCATATAATATATCTCTGGCTTCATCAATTCCATTCCGGGTTCTTCGTTTTTCGGGTTTTCGTCGTTTTGTTGTGTGCGTGTGTGGCATTCATTCATATCATGTAGTCATGGGCATCACATTGCATTTGTGTTGTCGTTTGCATCCGGTCCCACTCGTTCCTTCCCGTTGTCCGTTTCGCGTTCCGGAGCTCCCTCACGTGTCCGTGGCGTCCCGTAGGCCTACTTTGGTGTTTGACCGTGTAACGTTACCGGTTTGGCGCGAGACTTGTCGTGTGTTGTTGTTTTGGTGTGTGTAACCCGCCTGTCAAATCTCGTCGCGTTTGGCGTCCGTTTGCTATCCCAACAGTTATTCTCGTGGGCTCAAAGTACCTCCACTTTGAGGCCCAAGACACCCTCCAACAGCCCACCAAACCAACCCAAACCCCTCCCTTCATCTAGGCCATCCAATTCTGATCGCGTGGCCGACAACCACACCCCATTTGGACAACCCTAGCTCCTTGTGCCTATATATTTGTCCACCTTCCTCAATTTTTGCCCCAAAAATAAGGAAACCCTAGCCTCTCATCTTCATCCTCCAGCCACCGCCACATCGCCGGAGCACCTCGCCGGAGGAGCCGCCGGAATCCGCGCAGGAATCCTCACCGGCCGGAGCTCTCCCCGCCGGTCTCCTCCATCCCCGCCGCCGGTCACCGGCCAGGCCCGCCGGGCCCCGCCCCGACCACCCGCCGGCCGGAGCTGCCACCCGCCGGCCGGACCACCGCCTCCTTCCCGCCGGCCAGGCCGCGTGAGGCCACTGCCGGCTCGAAGACCAGCGCTGCCCCAGGCCCGAAGGCTGTAGCCGCCAGGCCGCGCGGGCCCTCTCCTCCGCCAGGCGCCTGGGCTCCGCCACTTCGCCAGCGCCAGGCAGGCGGGCCTCGCCAGCTCCGATCCGGAGGCCCAGCCGCCTCCTTCCACCCCAACCCGCCAGGCGTCACGGGCCAGGGCGCCGCCGCCCCTCGGGAGGCCGATCCCCTCGCCGCCGCCCAGTTCCCCGGGCCGGATCCGCTCCACCTCGCCAGGCCGCGAGGCCCAGCCGGGCCGAAGCCCACTCCGCAGCCGCCGGCCTCCTTCTACCGGGCCAGATCCGCCGGGGCCCGATCCGCCGAAGCCAGGAGCCCATTGACCCTTTTTTTCTTCAGATCTGAGGTTGCCCCCAAATCTCTAAGTCCCTGTGTTATTGTGTGTCTGATGCATTTTTCCAATGATGATAACTTTGTGTGTGTTGCTCCGATTTGAGTGAATGAGATGTCCAGACGTTCGTGGAGACATGTACTACATTTCATTCCTTTATGCCATGCATGTTTGAGATCATCGAGATGCTTAAATATCTGTTGCAAGAGTGCATCTCGTTATAAACTGCTGTTTGTAGTTATTTTCATGCCATCTTTGCATAGTGATAACTTGGTGCTCGTTTATCCGAAAGATGCAAACGACATGTCCACGTGTTCGTCTTGTCATGCTCTACATGTTAAATGCTTAAGTTTGCATGATAGAATTAATCTTGCCATGTTTATCTCCGTTGCAAAGTGCTATATGGCTGTTATGTTGTTAAACTTGTTATGAGATGTCATTTTGAGGAGCTCATTGCTATCATTGTGAATGTCCCCATGATGCATGCTTAGGTGTTTTGGATTCACCATCATGTGTACCTTGTTGTGGTGCTTACCACTTGCCATGTTTATTTTTGAGGTGACTTAAACTTGCTCTCAAAGATGCCATGATGAAACTGCTGTTTTAACACTTAGTGAAATTTCACTAAGTCTGGAATCTGTAATTTCCAGATGCCATGTTTGCTTGTTGTTCTAGGCCAATCCATGATAGTTTTGGGGTGACTCTTGATGATTCCTTGTAGTATATATTGTTGGCTATCCATTCATGCTCTCACATGCTTATTTGAGTGGCTGTAGCATATTTAACTTTTGCTCCAAAGTTGCAACAAATTACTGCTGTCAGGATTTTGTTATCAAGTTCTATATGTCATAGCTTGTTGCTATTGATCCGTGACTCCTTTGGGGGTGCACCAATGGACTTATTTGCTGTAGGATATGTCTAGTTTATGTCCATGCTCTTTGCCATGATGTTTGAGTGCTGTAGCTTATTTATCTATTGCCCCGAAGTTGCTATGTGGCTGTAATTTTCAGCTTGTGCGTATTTGTTGTTTCGGGCATAACTTTTAGCCCGTAGCTCCGTTTTGAGCAAGTCTTATATGAAACTTGATTGATTTTTCGTGTAGATTCATAATATCCTATTGTTATCATGTTTTGAAGATTTTTCTTGATCGCATCTTGTCATGCTCCGTGTGCTCCCATAGTGCATCCGTCATGTATCCAGCATATTTTGTGTGCGCATTGCATCTTGTTGATTTCGTGCCTTGTGTGTTTGTGTTGAGTAGAGCCGGAAGCGGAGTACGAGTACGAGCACGAGGTTACTACCGAGGTTGAGAACGAGGAGCTTTCTTACGATCCTATCGACAACTCTTCAGGCAAGATGACCGAACCCCGATAACATTACTATCTTTGCCTATTGCTAGTAGTCTCGCTCTATAGTTTTGCCTTGATGCCCATGTTTTTCCTGTCAGCCTCCTACTTGTAACCATGAACCAGTTTAACCACCCTACCTATGCAAACCATTGTTTGGCTATACGTAGGCTCGCTAAGCCCCTCTTATAGCATTGCTAGTTGCAGGTGAAGATTGAAGATGCTTGCTTCATGTTGAAGTTTTGTTGGGTTATATCACACTATATAAATGCTTAAGTGAAATCATCTATATATTGGCAATGGGTGGAAGGCTAAGCCTTTTGCTTAGTGATTTGTTCCACTCATGCCGCTAGGAACCGTATAAACCGGTGTTATGTTCCTTGATTATGCGTTCCTCACACGGTTGGGGTTATGGGACCCCCTCGATAAACCGCTAAGTGCTAAGTCTTTTCCAGCAAGTCCCAACATTGGTACTATTTGCCTAATAACTAATAAAACTTGCATAGGGAGTAATTAACCCTCTTTCTTAATCAACAACCCGGGCCAGTGCTCCACATGAGTGTTGGTCCAAACTGGGGGTTACGCGGGGCCACCTCGAGGGAATTCAAGTTTGGTAAAAACCTGTGGGATCACCCACCCGGTCGTGTCCTGAGACTAGATACGCGCGGCTACTATCAGGGTGTCGACACGCCGGGAGGATTTGCTAGATTAGCCTTACCTTAGTTCGGAGTATCTTGAGCACGGGATTCCGAGGATACTCGTGCCTTCCCACCTTGGAGTTGCGACTCCGCGGATCGTGGGCTTGTCATGGGCCAAGTTGGAACACCCCTGCAGGGTTATGAACTTTCGAAAGCCGTGCCCGCGGTTATGTGGCAGATGGGAGCTTGTTAATATCCGGTTGTAGAAAACTTGACACCATGTTCCAATACACTACCAGCGTGTGTACCGTGACTGCCATTTTCCGAAAGGGTTTCGGGAGATGAACACGGTGGGGTTATGTTTGATTGGCTTTTGTTAGGATCACTTCGTGATCATCTCTCGACCGAGGCACCTTCTCTTCTCGCTCTCTTTACGTAGGCTAGTGCTAGTTGCTGCTGCAGACTCTTGTTCTTTCTTCAGCCTTTCCACACCCAAGGCTTAAATAGTCGTGTTACCCGGGAACGGGGTTGCTCAATCCTCTGTGGCTCACAGTTACTTCAACACACCAGATGCAGGTACGATGGTGAGCTATCCAGGCGATGGCACTAAGCTAGACTAGGAGTACGACGAGGAGCGTAGCCGTTACTATGTCCGTTATTCCGATGATCAGTAGTGGTTCTTCTACTAGGATTCGATCCGACCTGTGGATTTAAATTATGTTTGGTATCTTGTCATATGGATTTTACCCTTAGATGGGCTGTGATGTTTTATTGAATGATGATTTGGACATGTAATGTATTTGTGTGACGTGGCGAGTGTAAGCCAACTAACTTTTCAGTTTACATCCCCATTTTTACATGAGTTGTGCAAAGATACCAAACTTGCGATCATTCCAGCATGGGGTTATGTCTCTAAGTCGTGCCTCGACACGTAGGAGATATAGTCCCATCCTGGGCATTACACTCCAAGCGATGAAGTATGAGGATTTACTTATATATTGTTAGCTAATATCTATATCCACAGAGCTAAGATTAATGCAAATAGTTGTCTCTCCATTTTGTCTGTTACCTTTTCCTACTATGCTTATATGAAATCATTAACGAAGGACATATACTGATGGGGAACGTAGTATTTTCAAAATTTTCCTACGATCACGCAAGATCTATCTACCAGATGCATAGCAACGAGAGGGGAGAGTGTGTCTACGTACCCTCGTAGACCGGAAGCGGAAGCGTCTAGTGACGCGATTGATGTAGTCGAACTTCTTCGCGATCCAATCGATCAAGTACCGAACGTACGACACCTCCGTGTTCAGCACACGTTCAGCTTGATGACGTCCCACGAGCTCTTGATCCAGTTGAGCTTCACGAGAGAGTTTCGTCAGCACGACGGCGTGGTGACGGATATGATGAAGTTACCGTCGCAGGGCTTCGCCTAAGCGCTGCAACGATATGACCGAGGGGTGTTACTGTGGAGGGGGGCACCGCACACGGTTGGGACAGATCAACTGATCAACTTGTGTGCCTATGGGGTGCCTCTACCCCCGTATATAAAGGAGTGGAGAAGAGGGAGGGCCGGCCCTCTCTATGGCGTGCCCTAGGGGAGTCCTACTCCCACCGGGAGTAGGATTCCCCTTTTCCTAGTAGAACTAGGAGCCCTTCCAGGTAGTAGGAGTAGGAGAGAAGGAAAGGGAAAGAGAAGAGAAGGAAGGAGGGGGCGCAGCCCCTCTCCCTAGTCCAATTCGGACCAAGCCATGGGAAGGGAGCAGCCTCCTCTCTCCCTTTCCCCTAAAGCCCAATAAGGCCCATATACTCCCCGGCGAATTCCCGTAACTCTCCGGTACTCCGAAAAATACCCGAATCACTCGGAACCTTTCCGATGTCTGAATATAGTCGTCCAATATATCGATCTTTACATCTCGACCATTTCGAGACTCCTCGTCATGTCCCCGATCTCATCCGGGACTCCAAACTACCTTCAGTACATCAAAACACATAAACTCATAATACCGATCGTCATCAAACGTTAAGCGTGCGGACCCTACGGGTTCGAGAACTATGTAGACATGACCGAGACTCATCTCCGGTCAATAACCAATAGCGGAACCTAGATGCTCATATTGGCTCCTACATATTCTACGAAGATCTTTATCGGTCGAACCGCATAACAACATACGTTGTTCCTTTTGTCATCGGTATGTTACTTGTCCGAGATTCGATCGTCGGTATCACCATACCTAGTTAATCTCGTTACCGGCAAGTCTCTTTACTCGTTCCGTAATACATCATCTCGTGAATAAATCATTAGTCATTTGCTTGCAAGGCTTATTATGATGTGTATTACCGAGAGGGCCCAGAGATACCTCTCCGACACTCGGAGTGACAAATCCTATTCTTGATCTATGCCAACACCACAAACACCTTCGGAGACACCTGTAGAGCATCTTTATAATCACCCAGTTACGTTGTGATGTTTGATAGCACACAAGGTGTTCCTCCGGTATTTGGGAGTTGCATAATCTCATAGTCATAGGAACATGTATAAGTCATGAAGAAAGCAATAGAAGTAAAACTAAACGATCACAGTGCTAAGCTAATGGATGGGTCTAGTCCATCACATCATTCTCCTAATGATGTGATCCCGTTGATCAAATGACAACTCATATCTATGGTTAGGAAACATAACCATCTTTGATCAATGAGCTAGTCTAGTAGAGGCATACTAGGGACACTCTGTTTTGTCTATGTATTCACACATGTACTAAGTTTCCGGTTAGTACAATTCTAGCATGAATAATAAACATTTATCATGATATAAGGAAATAAATAATAACTTTATTATTGCCTCTAGGGCATATTTCCTTCAGTCTCCCACTTGCACTAGAGTCAATAATCTAGTTCACATGTCCATGTGATTTAATACCGATAGTTCACATCGTTATGTGAATAACACCCATAGTTCACATAGCCATGTGACCAATACCCAAAGGGTTTACTAGAGTCAATAATCTAGTTCACATCACTATGTGATTAACACCCAAGAGTAATAAGGTGTGATCATGTTTTGCTTATGAGAGAAGTTTAGTCAACGGGTCTGTTACATACAAATTCGTATGTATTTCGCAAATTTCTATGTCTACAATGCTCTGCATGGAGCTACTCTAGCTAATTGCTCCCACTTCCAATATGCATCCAGATTGATACTGAGAGTCATCTGGATTAGTGAAAAGCTTGCATCGGTGTAACTCTTATGACGAACTCTTTATCACCTCCATAATCGAGAAAATATTTCCTTAGTCATCCAGTAACTAAGGATAATTTTGACCGCTGTCCAGTGATCTACTCCTGGATCACTTTTGTACCTCATTGCCAAACTCATGGTAAGGTACACAACAGGTTTTGTACACAGCATGACATACTTTATAGAACCTATGGCTGAGGCATAGGGAATGACTTTCATTCTTTCTCTATCTTCTGCCGAGGTCGGGCTTTGAGTTTTACTCAGCTTCATACCTTACAACTCAGGCAAGAACTCCTGCTCTGACTGATCCATTTTGAAATACTTCAAAAACTTGTCAAGGTATGTACTCATTGAAAAAACTTATCAAGCGTCTTGATCTATCTATAGATCGTGATGCTCAATATGTAAGAAACTTTACCGAGGTTTTTCTTTGAAAAAACTCCTTTCAAACACTCCTTTATGCTTTCCAGAAAATTCTACATCATTTCTGATCGACAATATGTTATTCACATATACTTATCAGAAGGGAATCGTTTGGCAACGGGGCATCGGCCGAAGCTTCGGCCGGTCGCATCCACGCGCAAACGCGCCCAACGACCCGCCTAACGACACGTAGGATGAGGGGACCGCCCATGTGCGTCTTCTCCTTCCTGCCCTTTCTCTTCTTCCTCTCGGTCATCTCTCTCTCCTCTCTCCCCGTTGCCATGGTCAACCTGTCGCCCACGCCGGAGGCCTCCCAGGGACGCCGTCGTCATGGGAATCAGCTGATCTGGCCACCCTCGACCAGATCCGTGCGGATCCGCATGCATCGGAGCTTTGCCTACCTCGCCGGACCCGGCCACACCGGAGGTGCAGCAAGCCATGGCAGACTACACCCCGCGGCGATTTTTTGCTGGAGCCAGTTGTAGCAAATTCAATCATCGGTGGTAGCGAAAATCTACTACGGTTGCAGCAAAACGACGATGGCCATGGGCAGGCATGGGAGCTCGGCGGAGCAGCACAAGTAGCTGTGATAATGGTTGTAGCAAATTTCAACGCCGTTTGTAGCAAAACCAAACTATGGTTGGAGCAAAATGGCATCATCGTCATCGCAGGTTCACAGCTAAGACAATAAGTTTGAAGCTTTTTTCATTGCCCGTTGTAGCTTTTGTAACCGTCGGTTGCAGCTTTTTCGTTTGTCGTCCATGGGTACGGCTCCATAGTTGAAGCTTTTTTCATTGTCGGATGAAGCTTTTTTCGTCGCGAGATGAAGCTTTTTTTGTCACCGGTTGTAACTTTTCTTTGGTCGTTCATAGTTTCCGTCGTACGAGTTGAAACTTTTTTCATAGCCAGTTGAAGCTTTTTTCGTCAGCGATTGTAGCTTTTTTCGTCAGCGACTGAAAAATGCTACATCCGGCAACCAAAAAAGCTACATCCGGCTTTAGAAAAAGCTTCAACTAGATATGGGGTAGATCGAGGTCGGCCACCGCGCAGCGCAAAAAGCTGCAACCGGTGACGAGAAAAGCTACAACCCGCTTCTAGAAAAGCTTCAAACCGAAAACAGCTAACTAGCAATGGCGGCCGGCGAAGATGAAGCTGTGTGGCCGGTCGCCGGCGAGCTGCTACGGGCTCGCGGCGGGCTGCAACCTCGACCGGCCATAACCATGGTCGCACGCTGCTGCATCCATGGAGGTTTCAGAAACACACGAAGACGACATAGGTGAGGGCGGGCGACCAGCGGCGAGGACGGCGACCGTAGGCGATCGACGACGAGGGGAGACCGGCGGTGAGGAGGCGAGGTGAGGCGGTTGGCGCGTGCTGGGGCGTCGACGCGCATGAGGGGGCTCGTCCTTTTTCCCGTGCGGGAGGTTGAAGAAGGAGGTGAGGGGAGGAAGGGATCTGACGGTGGCAGGGGACCAGATCTAACGGCTGGGGCTAGACCGGCCCAACTGTTGGGCCGGTGCGCCGGCGTAGATCACTGCCAGTGCTCCCACTCACTTTCTCTTAAATACAAGCTTCACCGCAAGTCTGTATAAAACTATATGCTTTGATCAACTTATCAAAGCGTATATTCCAACTCAGAGATTCTTGCACCAGTCCATAGATGGATCGCTGGAGCTTGCACACTTTGCTAGCACCTTTAGGATCGACAAAAACCTCTTGGTTGCATCATATACAACTCTTCTTTAAGATATCCATTCAGGAATGTAGTTTTGACATCCATTTGCGAGATTTCATAATCATAAAACGCGGCAATTGCTAACATGACTCGGACAGACTTAAGCATCGCTACGGGTGAGAAAGTCTCATCGTAGTCAACTCCTTGAACTTGTTGAAATCCTTTCGCAACAAGTCGATCTTTGTAAACAGTAACATTACCGTTTGCGTCAGTCTTCCTCTTGAAGATCCATTTATTTTCGATGGCTTGCCGATCATCGGGCAAGTCAACCAAAGTCCATACTTTGTTCTCATGCATGGATCCCATCTCAGATTTCATGGCCTCAAGCCATTTTGCGGAATCTGGGCTCATCATCACTTCCTCATAGTTCGTAGGTTCATGATGGTCTAGTAACATGACTTCCAGAACTGGGTTGCCGTACCACTCTGGTGCGGAACGTACTCTGGTTGATCTACGAAGTTCAGCAGAAAATTGATCTGAAGTTTCATGATCATCATCATTAGCTTCCTCACTAATTGGTGTAGGAATCACTGGAACTAGTTTCTGTGATGTACTACTTTCCTATTCGGGAGAAGGTACAATTACCTCATCAAGTTCCACTTTCCTCCCACTCACTTCTTTCGAGAGAAACTCCTTCTCTAGAAAGGATCCATTCTTAGCAACGAATATCTTGCCTTCGGATCTGTGATAGAAGGTGTACCCAACAGTCTCCTTTGGGTATCCTATGAGGACACATTTCTCCGACTTGGGTTCGTGCTTATCAGGTTGAAGCTTTTTCACATAAGCATCGCAGCCCCAAACTTTAAGAAACGACAACTCTGGTTTCTTGCCAAACCACAGTTCATAAGGCGTCGTCTCAACGGATTTAGATGTTGCCCTATTTAACGTAAATGCAGCTGTCTTTAATGCATAACCAAAACGATAGTGGTAAATCGGTAAGAGACATCATAGATCGCACCATATCTAATAAAGTACGGTTACGACGTTCGGACACACCATTACGTTGTGGTGTTCTGGGTGGCGTGAGCTGTTGATGGGCCTCGAACCCCTCGTTGGTTACCCCAAGTGGAAGGTGTAAGATGCAGTAAGTAGAAGTGTTTTCCCTTAGCAAAGATGCCAAGGATCGAAACCCCAGAGATTCCTCGGTTCAACAAGTAGGTGTCAACTACTAACGGCGCAATTAGCAATCAACGTGGACCTGCACACAGATACAAATAACTTTGCTCCCAACGAGTACAGAGAGGTTGTCAATCCCTCCGGCCTTGTAGTTCACAAAGGGTTAAAAGCAATGATAGTAGTGATAGATAGTTTTTGCAATAGTAAGTAAATAACAGAAAGTAAATAGTGGATGTGATCAATGATGGTAATATGGACCGGAGTCTCATGATGTTCACTAGTGATTTCTCTCTCCCAAAAGACGATAAAACAGCTATGTGAGGTAAACAAATTACAGCTGGGCAATTGACAGGACCACGAACGCAAACCAATGCTGACTACATTGCAAGAAAGGTTGAGGTTCAAAGCATGGGCGGTACGCCAAAGTAAGTAGACCGAAATCCATCAATATCTACTACTAATCATCCACCTTGAGATATCTATCCAGAACATCTCGCTGGTATTAAGTTGCGAGTCCCACCCATAGTGTAAACTCAATGCAACAGACAACTGCATTAAAAGAACTTTAAGTAAAGTAAACAATCCTTGCACCCGCGGGCACAAGCACCGTTGTTTTCCCCCTTGTGGCAACAACACATCCCCTAGACTCATGTTTCTGTCACTCAAGCTAGTCATCGAGGGGCATGAACCCACAATCAAGCATAACGTTCCCTCTTGGAGTCACTACCTACTACTCGGCCAAAGCAATAAATAACAACGGAGAACATGCAAGAATTACTTATGAACTAAAATATAAAAGAGGTGAATCAAATATATTACTCAAGATCAATCTGAACATAATCTCATAATCCATCGGATCCCAGCAAACTCAACATAGCAACAGCATAAGGATTACATAGGTGCCTTGATCATGTAGGGCAGCTCACGAGGACTAATTAGTGAAGCACAAGAACGGGAGGAGAACATCACATAGCTACTGGTCATGGACTCATGGTCCAAGGGAGACTACTCACGAGTCATCCGGGAGGCGTCCATGGTGGTGGAGAAGCTCCCGGTGGTGATCCTCCCCTCCGACAGGGTGCCGGGAAGAGTTCTCCTGGTGCTCCCGATCTTGGAAGCGGCGGCGGCGATGGAACAGAGATGGGATCGCGAAAAGAAGTCCTGTTCTGAGGGTTTCGGAGAGTCCTTTAAATATATGCCAAAGTAGGGCACTGGGGGAGCCTCGGGGGGCCCAGGGGGGGGGGGCGCCCACAGGGCGCCTGGAGCCCCTGTGGCCCCCCAGGCTGCCCTTCGGACGCAGTGTTGTTTCCGAAACGCTGATTTTTTATATAATTTTTCTGGATTTTTCTGGGCAGTTCTCGAAATATGAAAACCTGAAATACAAAAACAGCCGAAAACAGAAACTGGCACTGGGGTGCACTGGATTAGTAAGTTAGTCCAAATATGATCAAAAGTGTATGGAAGTGTATGAATATCATAGCAATATCACCCAAAAGTGGCATGGAGCAAGCAGAAATTATAGATACATTTTGGACGTATCAACATCCCCAAGCTTAATTCCTGCTCGTCCTTGAGTAGGTAAATGATAACAAGAATAATTTCTGTGGTGACATGCTATTAACCATATAAGACTTTCTCATAGTCATATGACAAAAGCTTACTGAGACAATGATTCTAAAGTAATTAAGTTGTCTCAAGAGAAAATCACAAATGACTGAAAGTTTTACAACATGAAACTGAAACATCAAAAAGATTTGCAATGAACATGATGTGCAAATATGATAAAGTGATATCTAGCTTGCCCCCTTTAGTGATGCAAAACATAAATGCAAGGGCACCTTCAAGGTTTAAGTGATGACTAGATACAATCATTTCAGAATAAACGATATCACAATCATACAAAAGACAATGTTACTTTGGAACAATGCACATTACACTCAGAATGACAATCATGCTCTCAGTAGTTGGTGCTTCAACATAAAGGTAAAAGAAAGGTTAAGTGCTAGAGCGTTTTATTTGAAAACATGGAAGCAATTGTGTCAACGGTAGTAGTACTTCATATGTGTCATGCATAAAACATCCTATAAGTTGCAAGCCTCATGCATCGAATACTAATAGTGCTCGCTCCTTGTCTTAATTAGCTCGGATCCCCATGGGTTATCATTGCATTACATATGTTTTAACCAAGTGTCACAAAGGGGTACCTCTATGCCACCTGTACAAAGGTCCAAGGAGATAGATCGCATTTGATTTCTCGTTTTTGATAGATCTCAACTTGAGCACATCCATACCGGGACAACATAGAAAATATATGATGGACTCCTCTTTAATGCATAAGCATATTCTCATGAGAGATTGAGGATTAAGGTCCAAGCTAAAACTTCCACCATGATGCATGGCTTTGGTTGGCGGCCCAATGTTCTTCTCTAACAATATGCATATTAATTCAACCCACGGTAAATCACCCTTACTTCAGACAAGACGAACATGCATAGCAACTCACATGATATTCAACAAAAGTGTGACAGTTGATGGCGTCCCCAGAAACATGGTTACCGCTCAGCAAGCAACTTATAAGAAATAAGATACATAAGCAACATATTCTTTACCACAATAGTTTTTAGGCTAGCTTCCCATGAGCTATGTATTGCATGGTTAGTTTGCTTAGTACAGGTGGAGGTTAGCAAAAAGACTGGGAGCGACCAACTAAGAGAGCAATGACGGTCATAATCATGCAGAGCGACAAAGCAATATTGAATCAGGCATGGTAGTTATATCGCTACTTAGAAACAAAAGATCATCAAGGCTTGACAGACTTTCTTTACAGTCTTAAATATGCGTGAGCATACGCCAAGTCAATCAAAATAAATTCTCGAAGGAAGATATTACTAAACCATACCACATCATAGGCAAACAAACCAAGTTGGTACTCCAATAACACATTGGGAACCCCCCAGCTATTTGAGATTAACCATAAGAAAACCTGAACTACTAAGCACCATCATGAAAGTAGCATCTTTATCATAGACACATTAACCCATGCAACGGAAGCAAACTCTCTTAATAAGGTGAGCATGGTAATTAAAGAGAGTTCAAGCAACCAACTAAATAAGAGCTCTTGAAAAGATAAGCATGAATACTAAGAGCAGAGTATGATAGTAGCTATTAAAAGACAAAGAACACACACAACATAGATAGACATGAAAATTCTATGTAATGTTCTAGGTAGAGGTGGAGCGTGTTTCTCTCCCACATAAAGGAATGCTGAGTTCCGACTCGTTATGAAAAACTAAAAAGAAAACTAAAAGCAAGACGCTCCAAGCATAGCACATAACACATGAAGTGATAAAAATATAGCGGAACGAAAGACGAACTGATAATGTTGATGGAGAAGGGGATGCACGGGGCATCCCCAAGCTTAGACGCTTGAGTCTCCTTGAATATTTCTTGGGGGTGCACGGGGGCATCCCCAAGCTTGAGCGCTTGACACTCCTGAATCTTTTTATCATCTTCCCTCGCACACTTGAAAACTCCCTTCATACATAACTCATCATAATCTGATTAGCGAGGTTAGTACCCTTAATAAAATAATTATACCTTGCTGGAAATAAGGATATTCTTGAAGTTCTACAGTTTCTTAAGATTGCCAAAAGGTTTTTGCAAAGAAAAAGCAAGTTCTTAATTTGCAAAGTGAAGATAAGGCAAAACAGGACAGAATCTGTGAAAAACAGAACAGCAGGCAGTAATTGACCTGTTCGGGATACTTCTGCAACTCAAATCAAAAAACTCAGAACTGACGCACGGAAGACAATTATATAGAGAACGCTGTAGAAAAAATTCAGACCAAAAAGATGAACTGGTGATTTTATACGAATTTTTCTATCCAAGGACATAATCTGTTTCCTGGACAGCACCTCACAACTTTTGAACTTTCTAGCAATCAGAGGCTATACTTGGCACAAATATGAAAAGCAAAGATACAATGATGATGCTACAGCAGTAAACAACATCAAGACACAACAAAAGCAAAAATTTATTCATGTGGGCTGCCTCCCAAAAGCGCTTTCTTTTATGCCTTTAAGCTAGGCATAATGCATAGATCAAGTTGTATCAATTGAACCATCATCAAGATCATCAAAAAGCTCTTCAATAATACAACTAGTCTTAAGAGGAATCTCAAACAAAGGCCTCGTAGAGATACTTCTAGGTAGAAGACCAAAAGGATAAAATTCAAGGGAAGATTCATTTATAAATTCATCAACGATAGGTGTTTCTTCCAAAGTCTTAACATTTTCAACCCCTTTGGCAATAGGTGGATTGCTTTTAGAACGGGGAGCCTTTGGAACGTGAACGAACTTAGGCTCCCTCTTTGCCGGAGTTTCTACCTTTTCGGTTTTGATCGAGGAGAAAGTAGTTCCTAAGGTATCAAATATTTCCTCAATCTTGTCCATCCTAGAAGAGTCAGAATCATGGAATTTGACGGTGTCCAAAATTTTGAAAATTTTATGCATGGAGCTATCAAGTCTATTCAAATTCCCTTGGATCTTACGATCCAACTCATTCATCTTATTAGTGCTTGGCATCTCTAGCTCTATTTTTTCAAGTTTTTTCATAATGTGAGCTAGGGTGATGTCCTCTCGAATGCTAACAACAGGGGGACTCCCAACAAGATTTTCAATAATACTAAGAGACTCCCAAACTGGGGCCTCCAGGAAATTCCCATTGATAGCAGTATCTAGAATAAACCTATTCCAAGAAGTAATTCCAACATAAAAATTTCTAAGTAAGATAGTAGTAGGTTGCTTCTTGGTGGCTCTTTTTTGTGAATCATTAATTCTATACCAAGCATCTTTCAAACTTTCCCCACCTCTTTGTTTAAAGGTGAGAACTTCTGCCTCGTCAAAGACAAAAGGACCCGACATAATGATAACTAAAGAACAAGATAACTATTTTTGTGATTTTTCGATAAAAGGAACTAAAGCAAAAAATGAAAGGTAAACTAACAAGACTAAAAGACAAAGGTAAAAGATAGCATGCAACTCCCCTATCCTAAAGAGCGGAGTCCCCGGCAACGGCGCCAGAAAATACTCCTTGATGGGCCTCGAACCCCTCGTTGGTTACCCCAAGTGGAAGGTGTAAGATGCAGTAAGTAGAAGTGTTTTCCCTTAGCAAAGATGCCAAGGATCGAATCCCCAGAGACTCCTAGGTTCAACAAGTAGGTGTCAACTGCTAACGGCGCAATTAGCAATCAACATGGACCTGCACATGGATACAAATAATTTTGCTCCCAACGAGTACACAGAGGTTGTCAATCCCTCCGGCCTTGTAGTTCACAAAGGGTTAAAAGCAATGATAGTAGTGATAGATAGTTTTTGCAATAGTAAGTAAATAACAGAAAGTAAATAGTGGATGTGATCAATGATGGTAATATGGACCGGAGTCTCATGATGTTCACTAGTGATGTCTCTCTCCCAAAAGACGATAAAACAGCTATGTGAGGTAAACACAAATTACAGCTGGGCAATTGACAGGACCACGAACGCAAACCAATGCTGACTACATTGCAAGAAAGGTTGAGGTTCAAAGCATGGGCGGTACGCCAAAGTAAGTAGACAGAAATACATCAATATCTACTACTAATCATCCACCTTGAGATATCTATCCAGAACATCTCGCTGGTATTAAGTTGCGAGTCCCACCCATAGTGTAAACTCAATGCAACAGACAACTACATTAAAAGAACTTTGCGTAAAGTAAACAATCCTTGCACCCGCGGGCACAAGCACCGTTGTTTTCCCCCTTGTGGCAACAGCACATCCCCTAGACTCATGTTTCTGTCACTCAAGCTAGTCATCGAGGGGCATGAACCCACAATCAAGCATAACGTTCCCTCTTGGAGTCACTACCTACTACTCGGCCAAAGCAATAAATAACAACGGAGAACATGCAAGAATTACTTATGAACTAAAATATAAAAGAGGTGAATCAAATATATTACTCAAGATCAATCTGAACATAATCTCATAATCCATCGGATCCCAGCAAACTCAACATAGCAACAACATAAGGATTACATAGGTGCCTCGATCATGTA
>LR738713.1:624359610-624447847 GCA_902687465.1 Secale cereale
CACAGGGCGCCTGGAGCCCCTGTGGCCCCCCCAGGCTGCCCTTCGGACGCAATGTTGTTTCCGGAACGCTGATTTTTTATATAATTTTTTTGGATTTTTCTGGGCAGTTCTCGAAACGTGAAAACCTGAAATACAAAAACAGCCGAAAACAGAAACCGGCACTGGGGTGCACTGGATTAGTAAGTTAGTCCAAATATGATCAAAAGTGTATGGAAGTGTATGAATATCATAGCAATATCACCCAAAAGTGGCATGGAGCAAGCAGAAATTATAGATACGTTTTGGACGTATCAGTTGTGAAACTATTCCACATTGTTTTAAATGAAGACCAAACTCGTAACTCAAATATTCACCTCCACGATCAGATCGTAGAAACTTTATTTTCTTGTTACAATGATTCTCTACTTCACTCTGAATTTTTTTGAACTTTTCAAATGTTTCAGACTTGTGTTTCATCAAGTAGATATACCTATATCTGCTCAAATCATCACTGAAGTTTAGAAAATAATGATACCCGCCGCGAGCTTCAACACTCATCGGCCCACATACATCAGTATGTATGATTTCCAACAAATCTATTGCTCGCTCCATTGTTCCGGAGAACGGAGTTTTAGTCATCTTGCCCATGAGGCATGGTTCGCAAGCAGCAAGTGATTCATAATCAAATGATTCCAAAAGTCCAACACTATGGAGTTTCTTCATGCGCTTTACACCAATATGACCTAAACGGCAGTGCCACAAATAAGTTGCACTATCATTATTAACCTTGCATCTTTTGGCTTCAATATTATGAATATGTGTATCACTACGATCGAGATCCAACAAACTATTTTCACTGGGTGTATGACCATGGAAGGCTTTATTCATGTAAACAGAATAACAATTATTCTATGACTTTAAATGAATAACCGTATTGCAACAAACATGATCAAATCATATTCATGCTAAACGCAAATGCCAAATAACATTAATTTAGGTTCTACACTAATCCCGAAAGTATAGGGAGTGTGCGATGATGATCATATCAATCTTGGAACCACTTCGAACACACATCGTCACTTCACCTTTAACTAGTCTCTGTTCATTCTGCAACTCTCATTTCGAGTTACTAATTTTAGCAACTGAACTGGTATCAAATACCCAGGGGTTGCTATGAACACTAGTAAAATACACATCAATAATCTATATATCAAATATACCTTTGTTCACTTTACCATCCTTCTTACCCGCCAAGTATCTAGGGCAGTTCCACCTCCAGTGACCATTTTCCTTGCACTAGAAGCACTTAGTTTCAGGCTTGAGTTTAGCTTTGGGTTTCTTCACGGGAGTGACAACTTGCTTGTCATTCTTCTTGAAGTTCCTTTTCTGTCCCTTTGCCCTTTACTTGAAACAAGTGGTCTTGTTAACCATCAACACTTGATGCTCTTTCTTGATTCCTACCTTCGCCAATTTCAGCATCGCGAAGAGCTCAGGAATTACTTTCGTCATCCCTTGCATATTATGGTTCATCACGAAGTTCTACTAACTTGGTGATAGTGACTAGAGAACTTTTTCAATTACCATCTTATCTGGAAGATTAACTCCCACTTGATTCAAGTAATTGTAGTACCCAGACAATCTGAGGACATGCTCACTGGTTGAGATATTCTTCTCCATCTTGTAGGAAATGTACTGTAAGAGGTCTTATACCTCTCGACACAGGCATGAGTATGAAATACTAATTTCAACTCTTGTAACATCTCATATGCTCCGTGGCGTTCAAAACATTTTTGAAGTCCCGGTTATAAGCCGTAAAGCATGGCGCACTAAACTATCAAGTAGTCATCATACCGAGCTTGTCAAACATTCATAATGTCTGTATCTGCTCCTGCAATAGGTTCGTCACCTAGCTGTGCATCAAGGACATAATACTTCTGTGCAGCAATGAGGATAATCCTCAGATCACGGACCTAGTCCGCATCATTGCTACTAACATCTTTCAACTTACATTTCTCTAGGAACATATAAAATAAACGGGGAGCTATATCGCGAGCTATTGATCTACAACACAGATATGCTAATACTACCAGGACTAAGTTCATGATAAATTAAAGTTCAATTAATCATATTACTTGAAGAACTCCCACTTAGATAGACATCCCTCTGGTCATCTAAATGATCACGTGATCCAAATGAACTAAACCATGTCCGATCATCACGTGAGATGGAGTAGTTTTCAATGTTGAACATCTTATGTTGATCATATCTACTATATGATTCACGCTCGACCTTTCGGTCTCCAGTGTTCCGAGGCCACATCTGCATATGCTAGGCTCGTCAAGTTTAACCCGAGTATTCTGCGTGTGCAAAACTAGCTTACACCCGTTGTATTTGAACGTAGAGCTTATCACACCCGATCATCATGTGGTGTCTTGGCACGACGAACTTTTGCAACGGTGCATACTCAGGGAGAACACTTATACCTTGAAATTTTGTAAGGGATCATCTTATAATGCTACCGTCGTACTAAGCAAAATAAGAAGCATAATAAGATAAACATCACATGCAATCAAAATATGTGACATGATATGGCCATCATCATCTTGTGCTTTTGATCTCCATCTCCAAAGCACCATCACGATCACCTTCGTCACCGGCGTGGCACCTTGATCTTCATCGTAGCATCGTTGTCGTCTCGCCAACTATTGCTTCTACGACTATCGCTACCGCTTAGTGATAAAGTAAAGCAATTACATGGCGATTGCATTTCATACAATAAAGCGACAACCATATGGCTCCTGCCAGTTGCCGATAACTTTACAAAACATGATCATCTCATACAAAACCGTATAACTCATCATGTCTTGACCATATCACATCACAACATGCCCTGCAAAAACAAGTTAGACGTCCTCTACTTTGTTGTTGCAAGTTTTACGTGGCTGCTACGGGCTTAGCAAGAACCGTTCTTACCTACGCATACAAAGAACACAACGATGTTTCGTCAAGTATGTGTTGTTTTATCATTCACAAGGACCGGGCATAGTCACACTTGATTCAGCTAAAGTGAGAGAGACAGACACCCGCCAGTCACCTTTAAGCAACAAGTGCTCATAACGGTGAAACCAGTCTCGCGTAAGCGTACGCGTAATGTCGGTCCGGGCCGCTTGATCTCATAATACCGCCGAAGCAAAGTATGACATGTTGGTAAGCAGTATGACTAGTATCGTCCACAACTCACTTGTGTTCTACTCGTGCATATCATCAACACATAGACCTGGCTCATGATGCCACTGATGGGGAACGTAGTATTTTCAAAATTTTCCTACGATCACGCAAGATCTATCTACCAGATGCATAGAAACGTGAGGGGAGAGTGTGTCTACGTACCCTTGTAGACCGGAAGCGGAAGCATCTAGTGACGCGGTTGATGTAGTCGAACTTCTTCGCGATCCAACCGATCAAGTACCGAACGTACGGCACCTCCGCGTTCAGCACACGTCCAGCTTGATGACGTCCCACGAGCTCTTGATCCAGTTGAGCTTCACGGGAGAGTTTCGTCAGCACGACGGCGTGGTGACGGATATGATGAAGTTACCGTCGCAGGGCTTCGCCTAAGCGCTGCAACGATATGACCGAGGCGTGTTACTGTGGAGGGGGGCACCGCACACGGTTGAGAGAGATCAACTGATGTCCGAATATAGCCGTCCAATATATCGATCTTTACGTCTCGACCATTTCGAGACTCCTCGTCATGTCCCCGATCTCATCCGGGACTCCGAACTACCTTCGGTACATCAAAACACATAAACTCATAATACCGATCGTCATCAAACATTAAGCGTGCGGACCCTACGGGTTCTAGAACTATGTAGACATGACCGAGACTCATCTCCGGTCAATAACCAATAGAGGAACCTGGATGCTCATATTGGCTCCTACATATTCTACGAAGATCTTTATCGGTCGAACCGCATAACAACATACGTTGTTCCTTTTGCCATCGGTATGTTACTTATCCGAGATTCGATCGTCGGTATCACCATACCTAGTTAATCTCGTTACCGACAAGTCTCTTTACTCGTTCCGTAATACATCATCTCGTGACTAAATCATTAGTCATTTGCTTGCAAGGCTTATTATGATGTGTATTACCGAGAGGGCCCAGAGATACCTCTCCGACACTCGGAGTGACAAATCCTATTCTTGATCTATGCCAACACCACGAACACCTTCGGAGACACCTGTAGAGCATCTTTATAATCACCTAGTTACGTTGTGACATTTGATAGCACACAAGGTGTTCCTCCGGTATTCGGGAGTTGCATAATCTCATAGTCATAGGAACATGTATAAGTCATGGAGAAAGCAATAGCAGTAAAACTAAACGATCACAGTGCTAAGCTAACGGATGGGTCTAGTCCATCACATCATTCTCCTAATGATGTGATCCCATTGATCAAATGACAACTCATGTCTATGGTTAGGAAACATAACCATCTTTGATCAATGAGCTAGTCTAGTAGAGGTATACTAGGGACACTCTGTTTTGTCTATGTATTCACACATGTACTAAGTTTTCGGTTAATACAATTCTAGCATGAATAATAAACATTTATCATGATATAAGGAAATAAATAATAACTTTATTATTGCCTCTAGGGCATATTTCCTTCATATGCCAGTAGGGATAAAGTTCGAAAACTTTGTTTCCTAGGAACTGTTCAAGATTGATTTCAGAACATTTAGTGATGTTGGCTAAATTTCGATGACAGTAAAAATTACATTGCAAAGAAGCTCTCATGTCAGTGAAAAGGAAAGGTTTCTTCTTATTTCAAAATTCTGTTCTTAGATGCATGTGAAGAATGTCAGAGAGTATCCAATCTTTACATTCGCTTATTGATGCGCTCGCATTTTATCACCAAGATCGGGGTCTCGAATTATGTTGTGGAGATTGATCTAAGCAATTTCTATTGGTTCTGGTGACCACCCCCAAGGGTTGCTAATTGTATGTGTTCGATGACCGCCCTGAAGGGTCCCTTAGTGGAATCACAACATCTTGCATTGTGTGGGGGTGTGAGGAGATTACGGTGGCCCTAGTTGCTTCTTGGGGAGCATTGTGCCTCCACAACACTCCAAACGGAGATTAGCATCCGCAAGGGTGTGAAATTTGGAACACATCGTCGTCTCCGCGTGCCTCGGTTATCTCTTACCCAAGCCCTTTACTTATGCACTTTACTTTGTGATAGCCATAGTGTTACATGATATATCCCTTGCTATACTTAGTTGTTTATCTTGCTTAGCATAAGTTGTTGGTCCACATAGGTGAGCCTAGTTCATTTAGGTTTTGTGTTTGACAAATTAAACGCTAGTTTTATTCTGCATTTGTTCAAGCCTACACCATAATTATTTTAAAGCGCCTATTCACCCACCTCCCTCTAGGTGACATCCACGAACTTTCAGATACATATTTCACTGAGGTGGATGGTTTGTTTGGAGGTTTAGTAGGATCTTTGGGGACCCAAGGGCAGATGAAAAAGAAAATACTTGATGGCTGTTGAGCAATTTGAAGCATCACAACAACAAACCGTGGTTATGTATGGGTGACTTTAACGAGATCTTATATGGTTGGAGAAGGAAGGGGCATATCAAGAACGCAAAGATGCATGGACCGATTCAGGTTGACCATAGAGTCGTGTGAGCTAAAGGATATTGGTTTCATTGGGAATATTTTTACATGGCGAAACCACAACCATAGCGCAGATCGATACATCACAGAGCGTCTCGATATGGCAGTAGCAATGCAAAATTGGTGTGATCGATTCCTGGCCTTCAAGGTAATCAATAGGGACCCTCAACACCCTGACCCCATACCAGTAATAGTGGGTATGCATGGTATGGCAACAAAGGGATGCAATTCGGCTCCGAGTTTGATGCCAAGGTTTGAAGCAACGCGACCGGAGGACGAAAACTACAAAGTGATTGTGGCGAATGCTTGGAATAAGGGAACCAATATAGAGTAGAAGGATGTGATGTGAGCGGTGAAGATTTTCCTGGGCGAGCTAATGGACTGGAGTAATTTTGTTTGGGGGGGGGGACCTGGAGAAGAGTATTTTCATAACCAAGAAAGAACTAGAGAAGTGTAGAAGATTTAGTATAGGAGCTGGTGATACGTCTCCAACGTATCTATAATTTTTGATTATTCCATGCTATTATATTATCTGTTTTGGATATTTTATATGCATTAATATGCTATTTTATATTATTTTTGGGACTAACTTATTAACCTAAAGCCCAATGCCAATTTCTATTTTTTCCCCTTGTTTTTGAGTTTTGCAGAAAAGGAATATCAAACGGAGTCCAAACGGAATGAAACTTTACGATGATTTTTCTTGGACCGGAAGACACCCAGGGGACTTGGAGTCCAAGTGAGAGAAGCCTCGAGGTGGCCACAAGGGTGGAGGTCGCGCCCAGGGGGTAGGGCGCGCCCCCTACCTTGTGGGCCCCTCACAGCCCCCTGACCTACTTCTTCCGCCTATATATTCTCAAATGTTCTAGAAACTCTAGATGAGGCATCAAAACCGCTTTTCCACCGCCGCAACCTTCTGTACCCGTGTGATCCCATCTGGAGGCCTTTTTCGGTACTCTGTTGGAGGGGGATTCAACCATGGAGGGCTTCTACATCAACATCATTGCCCTTCCAATGAAGCGTGAGTAGTTTACCACAGACCTATGGGTCCATAGCTAGTAGCTAGATGGCTTTCTCTCTCTCTCTCTCTCTCTCTCTCTCTCTCTCTCTCTCTCTCTCTCTCTCTCTCTCTCTCTCTCTCTCTCTCTTTGATTCTCAATACCATGTTCTTCTCGATGTTCTTGGAGATCTGTCCGATGTAATCTTCTTTTGCGGTGTGTTTGTCGAGATCCGATGAATTGTGGATTTATGATCAGCTTATCTATGAATATTATTTGAATCTTCTCTGAATTCTTATATGCATGATTTGGTATCTTAGTAATTCTCTTCGACCTATAGGTTTGGTTTGGCCAACTAGATTGGTTTTTCTGGAAATGGGAGAAGTGCTTTGCTTTGGGTTCAATCTTGTGGTGTCCTCACCCAGTGACAAAGTAGGGGTAGCGAGGTACGCATTGTATTGTTGCCATCGAGGATAAAAAGATGGGGTTTTCATCATATTGCTTGAGTTATTTCCTCTACATCATGTCATCTTACTTAAGGCGTTACTCTGTTCTTCATGAACTTAATACTCCAGATGCAGAATCGTTTCGGTCGATGTGTGGAGTAATATATAGTAGTAGATGCAGAATCGTTTCGGTCTACTTGACACGGACGTGATGCCTATATTGCATAATCATTGCCTTAGATATCTTCATAACTTTGCGCTTTTCTATCAATTGCTCGACAGTAATTTGTTCACCCACCGTATTATTTGCCTTCAATAGAGAAGCCTAGTGAAACCTATGGCCCCCGGGTCTATTTTCCATCATACTAGTTTCTGATATATTATTTTGCAATCTTTCACTTTCCAATCTATAAACCAAAAACCCAAAAATATTTTATCTTTTGTTTATCTATCTCTATCAGATCTCACTTTTACAAGTGACCGTGAAGGGATTGACAACCCCTTTATCGCGTTGGGTGCAAGTTGTTTGATTGTTTGTGTAGGTATTGCTGATTTGTGCGTTCATCTCCTACTGGATTGATGCCAGCTTGGTTCTCAAACTAAGGGAAATACTTATCTCTACTTTGCTGCATCACCCTTTCCTCTTCAAGCGAACAAACCAACGCAAACTTAAGAAGTAGCAGGAAGATTTTCTGGCGCCGTTGACGGGGAGATCTACGCCAAATCAAGACATACCAAGTACCCATCATTAAGCTCTCATCTCTTGCATTAAATTATTTGCCATTCACGTCTCATGTTCCTCTCCCCCACTTCTAAAACGTTTTCAGAAAAACACAAAAATATTTGCCTTCTTTTCGTTTGCCCTTTTCTCGTTCGATCTTATGTTTGCTTTTGTTGCCATGTGCCTTCTATTTGCTTGCATCTCCGCTTGCTAAAAATCTATTTATGGATCCTCATCCAGTTGCTAATATTTTTAAAAGATCCAATTATGATGAACTAATTGCTAGTGATTTGAGTGCACTAGATTATCTTTATGAGGTTTTGCTTGAAATCTGTGAATCTGAAACTTTTGATGAAGTGTTGAAAGAAGAAAATTGTAAAGTGATTCACGACAGTGCCTTGAATGAAAAGCATGATTGCAATGATGTTATTATAAATTATACGAGTGACAATTGTGCTAATGATATGCAAAACCCTAAGCTCGGGGATGCTTATTTTTGCTATGCCCACTACTTGTTGCAATGATCATGATTGGGGTGATGCTTCTTACGATCTTGAAAAAATTATTTCAAACCCCATGATGAATATGAGATTGGCAATAATGTTTGCAATACTATTGGAAGTGGGTTTGAAAGAATGTCAACTTTTGACCCCACTACTTTGGAGATTGATCAATCTTATGGATTTTTTGATAAAGGTGGGGTTGGAGAAGTAATGACTTTGTTCTATGTTAATCCCACTATTTTGAAAGAGTGTCAACTTTGCACGCATGTGGATCATGTAGAGAATATTATATGTGATAGCTATATTGTTGAATTTTATTATGATCCTGCATGTAATTATTATGAGAGAGGAAAATATGGTTGTAGGAATTTTCATGTTACTAAATTACCTCTCGTTATGTTGAGATTGCTATTGGCTCTTTCTTCTTCCTTGCATATGCTAGAACTTGCTTCTCTTGCTAATTTATTTTCCTATAAAATGCCTATGCATAGGAAGTATGTTAGACTTAGATGTGATTTTCACATGCTATATGATGCTCCTTTTGTGCTTCAAGTCTTGTCTTTCATGTGTGCATCATTAAAAATTTCAACGCCTAGCTAAAAGGCTTTAAACAATAGCGCTTGTTGGGAGGCAACCCAATTTTATTCTTGTTTTTGGTTCTGTTTTGCTTTGATTTTTTCATATAACCTATGGTTAGAGAAGTTTTTAAAGTTTTATTAGTGTTCGTGCCAAGTAAGACCTTTGGGATGATGTGGAAAATAGTAGATTGGTTTTGCTGAAAAATAGAAACTTTTGCGTCTAGTATTAGAATTGTTTCTGGTTACTGGAGTGCGATAAATTAGTGAGTTTTTTTACATGTTTCTGATCTAAAAATTTCCCACGTTGTCCTAATTCTCAGAATTTTTAGAGTTACACATGTTTTACATCAATTCACATCTTTACAAACTGTTCTGTTTTTGACAGATTCTGTTTTCTTTGTGTTGTTTGCTTATTTTGATGAATCTATGGCTAGTATCGGGGGGTATGAACTGTGGAAAAGTTGGAATACAGTAGATATTACACCAATATAAAATAAGAATGATTTCGCAACAGTACCTACAAGTAGGGATTGAATTTGTTTTACTAACGGATCTCACGAGTTTTCTGTTGAGTTTTGTGTTGTGAAGTTTTCAAGTTTTGGGTAAGGATTTGATGGACTATGGAATAAGGAGTGGAAAGAGCCTAAGCTTGGGGATGACCAAGGCACCCCAAGGTAAAATTCAAGGACAACCAAGAGCCTAAGCTTGGGGATGCCCTGGGAAGGCATCCCCTCTTTCGTCTTCGTCTATGGGTAACTTTACTTGAGGCTATATTTTTATTCACCACATGATACATGTTTTTCTTGGAGCATCTTGTATGATTTGAGTCTTTGCTTTTTAGTTTGCCAAAATCATCCTTTCTGTACACACCTTCTGAGAGGGACACACTTGAATCGTGATTTATTAGAAAACTCTATGTGCTTCACTTATATCTTTTGAGCTGGGCAATTTTGCTCTAGTGCTTCACTTATATCTTTTTAGAGCATGCCGGTGGTTTTATTTTATAGAAAGTTTTGAAATCTCTTGCTGCACTTATATTATTTTGAGAGTCTCTAAACAACATAGTAATTTGTTTAGGTTGTGAATTTAGCCCTAATATGATAGGCATCCAAGGGAGATATAATAAAAACTTTCATAGATAGAACATTGAATGCTATGATAAGTTTGATTCCTTATGATTATTTTGAGATATGAAGATGGTGATATTAGAGTCATGCTAGTGAGTAATTGTGGATTGGTAGAAATACTTGTGCTAAAGTTTGTGATTGTAGTAGCATGCACGTATGGTGAACCGTTATGTGATGAAGTCGGAGCATGATTTATTTATTGATTGTCATCCTTTGTGTATAGGTCGGGATCGTGCGATGGTTAATTCCTACCAACCCTTCCCCTAGGAGCATGCGTCTAATTCTTTTTTCGATGGCTAATAAATTTGTACAATAAGTATGTGAGTTCTTTATGACTAATGTTGAGTCCATGGATTATATGCACTCTCACCCTTCCACCCTTGCTAGCTACTCTAGTACCGCGCAACTCTCACCAGTGCATTGAACCACCTTACACCCTTCCTCAAAACAACCACCATAACTACCTGTGATGGCATTTTCATAGCCATTCCAAGATATATTACCATGCAACTTCCACCGTTCTGTCATATGAGTTTTCACATTGAGTTGTAAGTAAATAAAAGTGTGACGAGTATCATCATTAGAACATTGCCCCATGTGAGGTTATCAAAATAAAAAAGGCCAAAGAAGCCCACCAAAAAAATGAAAGAAAAAGGGAGAAGGGACAATGTTACTATCTTTTTCCACACTTGTGCTTCAAAGTAGCACCATGTTCTTCATGATAGAGAGTCTCCTATGTTACCACTTTCATATACTAGTGGGAATTTTTCATTATATAACTTGCTTTGCATACTCCAATGATGGGCTTCCTCAAATTGCCCTAGGTCTTCGTGAGCAAGCAAGTTGGATGCACACCTATTTAGTTTCTTTTTGAGCTTTCATAAACTTATAACTCTAGTGCATCTGTTGCATGGCAATCCCTACTCACTCACATTGATATCTATTGATGGACATCTTCATAGCCCATTGATACGCCTAGTTGATATGAGACTATCTCCTTCTTTTTGTCTTCTCCACAACCACCATATCCCATTCCACCTATAGTGCTATGTCCATGGCTCACGCTCATGTATTGCGTGAAACTTGAAAAAGTTTGAGAATACTAAAGTGTGAAACAATTGCTTGACTAATAATGGGGTTGTGCATGATTTAATACTTTGTGTGATGAAGATGGAGCATAGCCAGACTATATGATTTTGTAGGGATAACTTTTTTTGGCCATGTTATTTTGAGAAGACATGATTGCTTTATTACTATGCTTGAAGTATTATTGTTTTTATGTCAATATTAAACTTTTTTTTGAATCTTATGGATCTTAACATTCACGCCACAATAAAGAAGAATTACATGGATAAATATATTAGGTAGCATTCCACATCAAAAATTCTATTTTTATCATTTACCTACTTGAGGACGAGTAGGAATTAAGCTTGGGGATGCTTGATACATTTCCAGCATATCTATAATTTTTTATTGTTCCATGCTATTATATTATCTGTTTTGGATGTTTTATATGCATTAATATGCTATTTTATATTATTTCTGGGACTAACTTATTAACCTAGAGCCCAGTGCCAGTTTCTGTTTTTTCCTTGTTTTTGAGTTTCACAGAAAAGGAATATCTAACGGAGTCCAAACGGAATGAAACTTTACGATGATTTTTCTTGGGCCGGAAGACACCCAGGGGACTTGGAGTCCAAGTCAGAGGAGCCTCAAGGCGACCACAAGGGTGGAGGGCGCGCCCAGGGGGTAGGGCGCGCCCCCTACCTTGTGGGCCCCTCGCAGCCCCCCTGACCTACTTTTTCTGCCTATATATTCTCAAATATTCCAGAAACCCTAAAGGAGGCATCGAAACCTCATTTCCACCGCCGCAACCTTCTGTACCCGTGAGATCCCATTTGGAGGCCTTTTCCGGTACTCTACCGGAGGGGGACTAAACCATGGAGGGCTTGTACATCAACACCATTGCCCTTCCGATGAAGCATGAGTAGTTTACCATAGACGTACGGGTCCATAGCTAGTAGCTAGATGGCTTCTTCTCTCTCTTTGATTCTCAATATCATGTTCTCCTCGATGTTCTTGGAGATCTATCGGATGTAATCTTCTTTTGAGGTGTGTTTGTCGAGATCCGATGAATTGTGGATTTATGATCAGCTTATCTATGAATATTATTTGAATGTTCTCTGGATTCTTATATGCATGATTTGGTATTTTAGTAATTCTCTTCGAACTATCGGTTTGGTTTGGCCAACTAGATTGGTTTTTCTTGCAATGGGAGAAGTGTGTCGATGGAAACGACACCTATGGGATCACTGGAATCCCTTCTACGGTTGGTGGGCGTGAGGTTGTGCAAAGAGCGGGTCTAAGAGTCAGTAGAGGGTCATTTACCCAGGTTCGGGCTGCGGGAATGCGTAATACTCTAGGCCTGCTTTGGTGTGTATTTGAGTGTTCCCGAGTTCTTGATCTAGATACAGTGCATGTCTAGCCCAAAAGATCCGAATCCTTCTCTAGTATGCCTCGGGCCTCCTTTTATAATCCAAAGGGGCTGCCACAGTGCAACACAAGAGGTGGAAAGGTGTACAGTGCACTGGCTTATCTCATGCCATTACGGGACAAGACACATTAAATGCGCTACTTAAGTGTCCACTTGCTTTATCAGGGATGGAAACGAGGCCCGTCCCGTCCGTGGCCGCTCCGTCTGGTTGCGACGCGCGTCCAGGCCAGCGGGGCACGCAGCTGAGATGGCGTGGTGGTAGGGTCTTCACAAAGATTTGCATGCCACCACGCAGGTGCTTAACCAGCTGGACCAGGAACCACGTACCACCACGTGGGTACCTGCCTGGGCTAGTGGGCCGGCTGCCGAGCTGGGGCGACGATGGGGCGGCCAGGGCTTGCCGCGGTCCTGCATCTGTTCCCGGCAAGGGTCTTGCCGGGGCCTCTGTGAGCTTTCTCGGCAAGAGGCTTACCGGGCTTCTGCGAGCGTCCTCAGCAAGAGGCTTGCCGAGGCCTCGGGGTGTCTTCGGCGAGGAGCCTTGTCGGGGCCTCATGGGCATCCTCGGCAAGGAGCCTTGCGATTGCCTTGTCGTCTGGTTCTCATCTTGGGAGTCGTAGACCTTTGTCTTTACAAAGATCTGCATGCCATCCTGTGGGCGCCTCCCGAGCCATGGTTCCAATGCCACCGATGATGTTGGAGCTCCTAGGCTAAAGGGTGGTTGCAACGGAGGCGTTTGGGTGAGTTTCCCGGCAAGGGTTCTTGCCGGGGGTGTGCAGGCCGCCCCGGCAAGAGGCTTGTCCGGGAAGATCTTGTCTTCTTGCTTGGCCTTCTTGTGCCACCATCTTGGCGTTGCTCTGGTAACTTTGTGTGTCTGGCTTCCCTACTCTGCCTTCTTATGTGTGGTCGCAGGCATGGCTCTGACTGCCCGTACACAAGTAAGGGGTATAAAAGAGCGCCCCTACTTTTGTACACCGACAGGATCCCCCGAGCCTGGGTCATACATAAGCGCGACGCGTTGTTGGGCTAGGCCCAGAACAGTGCGCGGGCAGTGGGGTTGGATCCTTTTTACCGCAGTAACTCCTCCGGTGGTTGCGCTTCCCCATGATCTATGCTGACGTGGGAGTCATGCGTGGGATGACCGCATCATGCTTGCATCATCTCATGGTTCCCAACAGACAAAGAGATGGTTCGCGTTCTCCTCATAAAAAATAGAGGAATTTGCGGGGGCGCGGCTCATTCACTAAGCGGACTCGGGTCTCCCCACGATCACGAGGTGTGAAAACGGTCATACAACGTGCCATCTGAACCCCGATATGCCCGCCACGTGCCCCTCATGCATCGGGGAGGGCAGGCGGCGGACGCAGAGGGTGCGGGCTTTAACGCCGGGGGAGGGGGCCGGGCGCCGCTGATTGGAGCAGCGGGTCGGTCTTGTTTTCTTGTGCCTCCGGCGCTTGGACTGGTTGATTCAGGCAGTCGCCCTTCTATAAAGAGGGGGGAGAGGGACGGTGCTTCCCCCCTCCACTCATCCTCTTCCAGTTCGATTCCTTTCCTCCCCAAGATATGCCGAGAGGGAGTGGCCGTGGCCGTGCCCCTGCGGAGGCGACCAGGTCGTCCTCCTGTTAGAGGGTGGCGGCGGTCAACGAAGAGCCGGATGCCCAGGACGAGGGGCATGCTGGAGGTAGAGGCGCCGGCCGGGGTCGTGGTCGGCGAGGCAGTCGAGGCAGGGGTGGACGAGGTCGGGGGACATCCGTGCCGTCATCATCTCTGTCTCCATCTCCTTCGTCGTCTCCTCCTGCCTCCTCACGTGGCCATGTCAGGGACACGTCGCTGGAGTTCATCTTGCAACTGCGCGAGCCGCCGCGCAGTCGCCTCTGGCTTCCTGAAGCGTTCGCGAGGGTGTTGGAGGTCGACCAACCATCAAGGTTGAGGCTTCACATGGAGGGGTGTTGCCATGACGCCATGTGGGTGAACACCAAGTTCCACGCTCTTCATGTAATGCTCCTCCGTCGGGGGTGGAAGAACTTCGCGCGTGCCCACTGCTTTGATGAAGGGCACGTCCTCTGCTTCAGGTTAGCAGAGAGCGATTTGCTCTCCGTCAAGGTCTTCGGGCGCTCGGGACACAGGCTAGAGTGCTGTGCGGAGAGCTGGATCGACGACGAAAACTCCTCCCCGAGTGAGAGAGATGGGGAGCACAGCGACAGCGACGACGAGGGCAGCGGGCAGGAGGATGACGGGTCCGACTAGGCGACATATACGCCGTCCCTGGGCAATGCCGGCAGCACCATCATCTGCATCGCCAGCCCCTCGAACTTTTCGGGGTCGCCTCCTTGGGCGGCTGGCGTTGGGAGGCCGAAGAAGACGAAGAAGGTGGGTGGCGATCATCATGACGAAGTACGCGGGCATCAACTCACGCATTGCCGGCCCGCTGCCCCACCTTTCGGCTCTTCTCTCGGCGCCATCATCGCCAGCCTTTTCCAGGATGGCCACCGGGATGTTCTCTTGGTGCTTTCCGCTGCCCGCGCTTCACTTAGGCGCTCCCTTTGCCCTTTGCCATCTTGTTCCATTTCCCGAGGAGAGGGACAAGAAAGGGATTACGTGCATCTTATCTCTTTTTAGTTTTTAAGCCTATGGGCCTTTGTAAGATTTAAATCTTGTAACCCCCTCACTCATGTATGCATTCCGTACGAATTGTACTTGTTTACAACATATTAATGAAGAGAAGGGTGTTCGCCGGGTTTCTTTTGTGCGCGGGCAGGAGCCACACCAAGGAACGTATCCTTGTTATCTTAAGATAAACATCGTGCCCCGGTAACAGGCCTTGCCCCCCCTCCCGCTCCATAGCTCGACCATATTCACACCCTTGGCGGAAGTAGGAGTAGAGTAGGATTAGGCCCCTCGTCTGCCCTCTTCCCATCACACTACTACCGAGTTTCGGTCCAAAACAAAGTTGGTTGGACATAGGGAAAAAGGGAGCATGATGGCATAAGAGCAAACGAAGTCTCGTACATTCAAGTTTCATACAGAAGTAAGGAGTGGGGGATGAAAGACTTATCTGGCCTTGTAGCTCCCGGTAACTTTGTTTTGCCATGGCCTGACCCTTGGTCCTGCAGCCCCCCGGAAACCTTGGTTTTGCCGGGGTTGGAGCGTCGGCTCATTCTCTTTCTTCCAAACAGCTCAACAGAAATGTCCACGCATCATGCGAACAAGAGGATGGAAAGGAAATAGAGAGACGCAAACTCGACCTCTATGCTAAGGGTTAGCCGCCGTCAAGCACTATCAACCCCAACAGAGAAAGAGACTCAACCTAGCATGCATGCTAAAACTTAGGGCGCCAGCGCTTCATTTATTTATGCTCGGGGTCTGCGCCTGGCTTTGTACGAAGGGTTACATGCCTTGCCGGCAAGGCTTGTACGAAAGGGTGGCTTGTCGGAAGCCCGGCAACCGCGCCTTATGGGTAAAACTTGCGAAGATGTTCGATGTTCTAGG
Organism: Secale cereale; assembly: GCA_902687465.1. NCBI lineage: Eukaryota > Viridiplantae > Streptophyta > Magnoliopsida > Poales > Poaceae > Secale > Secale cereale. The sequence continues at coordinate 624,375,632 of LR738713.1, forward strand.
AGTTACTCACTGGAATACCATCTTCGGTCTCTAGGCGGACTGCGCCAGGCCAGGTGACTCGTATTACCCGATAAGGGCCTTCCCACTTTAGTGCCAACTTGTTGGAATTCTTGGCCGACTGAACTGCTGAAGAACAAGGTCGCCTTCCTCAAAGCTTCGGGCATGAACCTTGCGGCTATGATAGCGGTGCAAGGCTTGCTGGTAGCACGCTGCTCACATAGCCGCCCGAAGACGATCTTCCTCAAGGAGCATTGCGTCATCTTGGTGCAGCTGCTCTTGCTCAAGCTCATCATAAGCAAGCACTCAGGGTGACCCGTATGTGAGTTCCTTGGGGAGAACTGCTTCCGCCCCGTAAACGAGGGAGAAAGGTGTCTGGCCGGTGGCTCGATTTGGTGTTGTTCTGATTGACCAAAGAACCGCCAAAAATTCATCAATCCAGCGCCTTTCGCACTTGCGCAGTTTGTCGAAAGTTCTTGTGTGGAGGCCTCGCAGTACTTCAGCATTTGCCTTCTCCGCCTGGTCGTTGCTCCGAGGATGCGCAACAGAAGCAAAACAGACCTTGCTACCGAGATCTTGAATATACTTCATGAAGGTGTGGCTCATGAACTGTGTTCCGTTGTCGGTGATGACTCTGTTTGGTATCCCAAATCGACAGACTAGGCCCTTGAAGAACTTGACGGCTGATTGCGCTATCACCTTTCTCACTGCTTCCACCTCTGGCCACTTTGTGAACTTGTCGATTGCAACGTACAAGTACTCAAAGCCCCCGACAGCACGGGGGAAGGGGCCCAGTATGTCGAGCCCCCAGACCGATAATGGCCAGGAAAGAGGGGTTGTTTGGAGGGCTTGAGCTGGTTGATCAAGCTTCTTTGAATGGAACTGACACGCTTCACACTTGGTTACTAGTGCCGTTGCATCCTGGAGGGCAGTGGGCCAGAAGAAACCTTGCTGGAATGCCTTGCCGGCGAGGGCCCTCAACCCTATGTGGGAGCTGCATATGCCTCCGTGTATCTCTGCTAGCAGCTCCAGTCCTTCCTCCCAGGGAATGCACTTCCATTTCACACCGTTTGACCTTTTTCTGTACAAGACGTCGTCGACGAACTAGTACATGGCGGACCGACGGGCTACTTTCTCCGCTTCTTCCTGCTCCTCGGGAAGCTCCCCGGTTTGGTGGAATTGGATGGTATGCTGTGCCCATGCCGGAGCCCGGGGCTCGACGGCAAGGACCAAAGGCATCTCCTCTGCCACGGGAGCGATTCTCTTCACGGTTAGGGCTTGACGCCCTGCCGGAGTCTGTTGCCCTATGGCAGGCTCAGCGTCCCCGGCAACATCTTTGCCGGTGACCCCTGGGGGCTCGGCGGGAAAGTACTTGCTGGGGCCTGATTTCCTTCGCTTGTTCTGCTCGGTCGATGGTTCAACGGATGGCTGAGTTAATCGAAGCACAAAGGTACCTGGATCCACAGGCAGTTTGAGGGCGGCGCATTTTGACAAGTAGTCAGCGACGTCGTTCTCCGCTCGGGGACCATGCTCTGCTTGTATACCATCAAAACGCTCCTCCAGCGTCCTCACTTCATCCACGTAGGCCTCCATCAACAGGCTGGACTCGTCGTCCTCATCTTCTCGCTTCTTGTCGCGGCCCCGGGCGGGCCTTTCTTGTTGGTTATTGATACGTCTCCAACGTATCAATAATTTTTTATTGTTCCATGCTATTATATATGATGTTTTGGATGTTTAATGGGCTTTATCATACACTTTTATATTATTTTTGGGACTAACCTATTAACCCAAAGGCCCAGTGCAGATTGCTGTTTTTTGCCTATTTCAGGGTTTCGCACAAAAGGAATATCAAACGGAGTCCAAACGGAATGAAACCTTCGCGAGAGTTATTTTTGGAACGATATCAACACAGAAGACTTGGAGTACATTTTAGGGAACGAAGGAGGCGACCACGAGGGTTCAGGGCGCGCCCCCCACCCTCGTGGGCCCCTCTGGCTCCCCTGATGCCCTCCTTCCTCCTATATATACCCATATACCCTGAAAACATCGAGGCAACATAGAAAACCCTAATTCCACCACCGCAACCTTCTGTTTCCATGAGATCCCATCTCGGGGCATGTTCCGGCGCTCTGCCGAAGGGGGGATGTTCCACGAAGTGCTTCTACATCAACACCATTGCCTCACCATGAGTTGTGAGTAGTTTACCACAGACCTTCGGATCCATAGTTATTAGCTAGATGGCTTCTTCTCTCTTTTTGGATCTCAATACCAAGTTCTCCCCAGTCTTCGAGGAGATCTATTTGATGTAATCTTTTTGCAGTGTGTTTGTCGAGATCCGATGAATTGTGGGTTTATGATCAAGATTATCTATGAGAAATATTTGGTTCTTTTCTGAATTCTTTTATGTATGATTATAATATCCTTGCAAGTCTCTTCGAATTATCGGTTTGGTTTGGCCTACTAGATCTATAGTTCTTGCAATGGGAGAAGTGCTTGGCTTTGGGTTCCATCTTGCGGTGTCCTTTCCCAGTGACAGCAGGGGCAGCAAGGGACATATTGTATTGTTGCCATCGAGGATATAAAGATGGGGTTTATATCATATTGCTTGAGTTTATCCCTCTACATCATGTCATCTTGTTTAAAGCATTACTCTGTTCTTATGAACTGAATACTCTAGATGCATGCTGGATAGCGGTCGATGTGTGGAGTAATAGTAGTAGATGCAGAATCGTTTCGGTCTACTTGTCACGGACGTGATGCCTATATATAATGATCATGCCTAGATATTCTCATAATTATTCGCTTTTCTATCAATTGCTCGACAATAATTTGTTCATCCACCGTAGAATTCTGCTATCATGAGAGAAGCCACTAGTGAAACCTATGGCCCCCGGGTCTATTCTCAACATATCAATCTACAATCTACTTTACTTTGCTGTTTTTACTTTCCGTTCTTATATCCAAAAATACCAAAATATCAAACTATCATATCTATCAGATCTCACTTTCATAAGTGACCGTAAATGGATTGACAACCCCTTATCGCGTTGGCTGCAAAGTTCTTATTTGTTTGTGCAGGTGCGAGGGACTCGCGCGTGGTCTCCTACTGGATTGATACCTTGGTTCTCAAAAACTGAGGGAAATACTTACGCTACTGTGCTGCGTCACCCTTTCCCGTTCGAGGGAATACACCGCAAGCTCGAGAAGTAGCAAGAAGAATTTTTGGCGCCGTTGCCGGGGAGACTTACGCAAAAGTCATATACCAAGTACCTATCACAAACCCTTATCCTTCACATTACATTTATTTGCCTCTCGTTTTACTCTCCCCCACTTCACCCTTGCCGTTTTATTTGCCCTTCTTTTTGCCATGTGTTTACCGTTAGCTTGCTTCTTGTTTGCTTGTGTGTTGGATTGCTTGCTTGTCACTATGGCTTAGAAGAAAACTAAATTGTGTGACTTCTCCAATACCAACAATAATGATTTTATTAGCACTCCTATTGCTCCTATTGCCGATGCCGAATCTTGTGAGATCAATGCTGCTCTGTTGAATCTTGTCATGAAAGATCAATTTTCCGTCCTTCCTAGTGATGATGCCGCTACCCATCTGAACAACTTTGTTGATTTGTGTGATATGCAAAAGAAGAGGGATACGGATAATGATATTGTTAAATTGAAGCTATTTCTGTTTTCACTTAGAGATCGTGCTAAAACTTGGTTTTCCTCTTTGCCTAGAAATAGTATTGATTCGTGGAATAAGTGCAAAGATGCTTTTATCTCTAAGTATTTTCCCCCTGCTAAGATTATCTCTCTTAGAAACGAGATTATGAATTTTAAGCAACTAGATCATGAGCATGTTGGACAAGCTTGGGAGAGAATGAAATTAATGATACGTAATTGCCCTACACATGGTTTGAACTTATGGATGATTATACAAAACTTTTATGCTGGCTTGAATTTTGCTTCTAGAAATCTTTTAGATTCGGCCGCAGGAGGCACTTTCATGGAAATTACGTTAGGAGAAGCTACCAAACTCCTAGATAATATTATGGTTAATTATTCTCAATGGCACACCGAAGGATCTACTAGTAAAAACGTGCATGCTATTGAAGAGATTAGTGTTTTGAGTGGAAAGATGGATGAACTTATGAAATTATTTGCTACCAAGAGTGCTTCTTATTATCCTAATGATATGCCTTTATCCATGTTGATTTAAAATAATAATGAATCTTTGGATGTGAATTTTGTTGGTAGGAATAATTTTGGTAACAATGCTTATAGAGGAAACTTTAATCCTGGGCCTTTCCCTAGTAATTCCTCTAATAATTATGGTAATTCCTACAATATCTCTTATGGAAATTTTGGTAAGATGCCTTTTGAATTTGAAACTAGTGTTAAAGAGTTTATGAATTCGCAAAAGAATTTCAATGCTTTGCTTGAAGAAAAATTGATTAAGATTGACGAGTTGGCTGGAAGCATGGATATAATTACTCTTGATATTGATTCTTTGAAACTTATATCTATTCCACCTAAGCATGATATCAATGAGTCTCTCAAAGCCATGAGAATTTCCATTGATGAATGCAAAGAAAGAACCGCTAGGATGCGTGCTGAAAAAGCGTGCTTTATGAAAGCGTGTTCGCCTAGTTATCATGAAAATAAAGATGAAGATCTGAAAGTTATTGATGTGTCTCCTATTAGATCCTTGTTTTCTAGTGTGAATCTTGATAAAGATGGGACTGGAGATGAGTCTACTTTAATTAAAAGGCGTCCCAATGATTTGGAGTTTTTAGGTCTTGATGCTAAAATTGTTAAAAGTGGGATTGAAGAGATTAAAACTTTGCATAGTGATGAACCCACCACTTTGGATTTCAAGGGATTCAATTATGATAATTTCTCTTTGATTGATTGTATTTCCTTGTTGCAATGCGTACTAAATTCTCCGCATGCTTATAGTAAAAATAAAGTTTTTACCAAACACATAGTTGATTCTTTGATACAATCTTATGAAGAAAAACTTGAACCAGAAGTTTCTATCCCTAGAAAGCTTTATGATGAATGGGAACCTACTATGAAAATTAAAATTAAGGATCTTGAATGCTTTGCTTTGTGTGATTTGGGTGCAAGTGTTTCCACTATCCCAAAAACTTTGTGTGATTTGTTAGGTTTCCATGAGCTTGATGATTGTTCTTTAAATTTGCATCTTGCGGATTCTACTATTAAGAAACCTATGGGAAGGATTAATGATGTTCTTATTGTTGCCAATAGGAATTATGTGCCCGTAGATTTCATTGTTCTTGATATAGATTGCAATCCTTCATGTCCTATTATTCTTGGTAGACCTTTCCTTAGAATGATTGGTGCAATTATTGATACGTCTCCAACGTATCTGTCATTTTTTATTGTTCCATGCTATTATTTATGAAGTCTTCGATGTTTAATGGACTTTGTCACACACTTTCATATCATTTTTGGGACTAACCTACTAACCCAAAGGCCCAGTCCAAATTGCTGTTTTTTTGCCTGTTTAAGGGTTTTGCAGAAAAAGAATATCAAACGGAGTCCAAACGGAATGAAACCTTTGCGAGAGATATTTTTGGAGAAAATCACGCACAGGGGACTTGAGAACCATGTCAGGGGAGCCTCGGGGTGTCAACAAGGGTTGGGGGCGCACCCCCTGCCCAGGGCGCACCCCCTGCCTCGTGGGCCCCTCGAGCACCCCCCGGTGTCCTCCTTCCTCCTATATAAGTCTACGTACCCCGAAACCTTCGACAACAGAGAGAAAACCCTAATTCCACCGCCATAACCTTATGTTCCCGTGAGATCCCATCTTGGAGCCTGTTCCGGAGCTCCACCGGAGGGGGATCCATCACGGAGTTCTTCATCATCATCATCATCGCCCTCACCATGAGTTGTGAGTAGTTTACCACAGACCTTCGGGTTCATAGCTAGTATCTAGATGGCTTCTTCTCTCTCTCCGAATCTCGATACAAAGTTCTCCTCGGTCTTCGAGGAGATCTATTCGATGTAAACTCTTTTTGCGGTTTGTTTGTCGAGATCCGATGAATTGTGGGTTTGTGATCAAGATTATCTATGAGAAATATTAGGTTCTTCTCTGAACTTTTTATGTGTGCTCATAATATCCTTGCAAGTCTCTTCGAATTATTGGTTTGGTTTGGCCTACTAGATCTATAGTTCTTGCAATGGGAGAAGTGATTGGCTTTGGGTTCAATCTTGCGGTGTCCTTTCCCAATGACAATAGCGGCAGCAAGGCACATATTGTATTGTTGCCATCGAGGACAAAAAGATGGGGTTTATATCATGTTGCTTGAGTTTATCCCTCTACATCATGTCATCTTGCTTAAGGCGCTACTCTGTTCTTATGAACTCAATACACTAGATGCATGCTCGATAGCGGTCGATGTGTGGAGTAATAGTAGTAGATGCAGAATCTTTTCGGTCTACTTGTCTCGGACGTGATGCCTATATACAATGATCATGCCTAGATAGTCTCATAATTATTCGCTTTTCTATCAATCGCTCGACAGTAATTTGTTTACCCGCCGTAGAATACCGCTATCATGAGAGAAGCCACTAGAGAACACTATGGCCCCCGCGTCTATTCTCAACATATCAATCTACAACTACATTACTTTTATCGCTTTTATTTGCTGTTCTTATAAACCAAAAATACCAAAAATATAAGCTATCATCTCTATCAGATCTCACTTTCATAAGTGACCGTAAAGGGATTGACAACACCTTATCGCGTTGGCTGCAAAGTTCTTATTTGTTTGTGCAGGTGTGAGGGACTCGCGCGTGGTCTCCTACTGGATTGATACCTTGGTTCTCAAAAACTGAGGGAAATACTTACGCTACTGTGCTGCATCTCCCTTTTCTCTTCGAGGGAATACAACACAAGATCGAGAAGTAGCAAGAAGAATTTCTGGCGCCGTTGCCGGGGAGGCTTACGCAAAAGTCATATACCAAGTACCTATCACAAACCCTTATCCTTCGCATTACATTTATTTGCCTCTCGTTTTCCTCTCCCCCACTTCACCCTTGCCGGTTTATTTGCCCTTCTTCCGCCGTGTTTTTGTCGTTCGCTTGCTTCTTGTTTCGCAAACACTCATGACATTTATACACCGAATTTAATTCAAGCAGGCTCAAAGCCAGAATTCATTACACCCAAATACACCCAGTGGGTGGGGTGGACCTGCTACCTAACAGAAAGTTCTACAAAGAATCAAAGCAGGCAGCCTTAGGCGTCCTCCTCGGCACCCGTCGGGCCCGCCGAGGTGCCGGTGTCTCCGACATCGGCACCCGTGTCGTGGTAGACACCCGTATCCTCGGAGCTGCCATCCTGATCGTTCAGGAGCAATCCGAAGTCGTCGACAGGCACGACTCCGCCTTCTTCCGTCCGCTCTGGCCGGAACTCATCGTGGAAGGAGAACCCGATGATGTAGCTCGCCCGGGCAGTGATCCGACAGGCCTCCGCCTACAACTGGGTCTCTGAGCCGGCTCGTTGGCCCATCAGTGCCTCCGGCGATAGGTCCGGATGCCAGGACATCGCGAACCTAAGTGCCATCTCGGCACCAGCACGGGCGATGGAAAGGCGCCAGTCATGGAGCCGATCCGGCCCTGCCTCAAGCCACCGCGCGAGCCGCGAGAAGTTGGTCGGAGCAGCAGAGCCTGGCCAGAGAGCTGTCGTCATCGCCATGCCGGCCTCAGAGAGCCGCGCCATCTGCACGCCCAAGACTTGCAGATGAGCCTCGGCGGCGGCCATGAGCTCCGGGAAGGTCCTGGCCACATTCAGATCATTACCGGAGCCGACAACGCCCTCCAGATCACGCTAAAAGCAGACCACCTCCTCCGCCAGCTCAGGCGTCTCCGGGAAGACCCCTGTCGAGAAGAGAATTAGAAGAAAGTCGCTATTAAAAGAGAAGCCGAAACCCCAGCCCGGCAAAAGACCCAAGGAAAGCACTTACTGGAGAAGCACTCTTCCAAATGTTGCGCTTCGAGCAACGTACCGCACCACTCCTGGTCGTTGGCGCGGTCGCGATCCTTGACCGCTGCCTCCAGTTGGGCGACCTTGGCATTGGCCTCCTTCAGCTCGGCGTCCTTGTCCGCGGCCGCCTTCTCGGCCTCCTCGCGGCGCCGTGTTTCCCCCCGTGGGCCTCCTCCGTGGCGGCCAGCAGCCCCTTCAGGCGCTCTACCTCGGCCTGGAGCTGACCCTTGTCGTCGGCCAGCTTGCCGCGCTGCTGGTCCGCCTCGGCAAGGGCCCACTGCGTCTCCACGACCTTAGCGGCTTCCGCTCAGAGGTGCTCCACCTTGGCCTCGAGGCGGCTCTTGTCACCCGCCACCTATTTCTACAGCTAGCCGGCTTCGTCGAGCGCTTGCCGGGCTGCCGTCACCTCCTCCCTCGCCCGCTCCAGCGCGGCTGCGGAAGAACGACTCAGGAACAAAGCACTGACTCGAAGATTCGCAAGAAAGAGAGGGAAAAGCACATGGAAAGTACCTGCCACGATGCGGAGCTCTTCCTCCTTGGCGGCAAGCTGCTCCTTGATCTGCTCGTGCGCCTCAAGGAGACGGCTATGGACGCTGACCCAATAGGAGTCCAGTTGCTACAACAAAACAATGATCAGCGAGAAAGACAACAATTTGAAGATTCGACCCAACGGCTACGCAGTTGGCCCAAATCTCGGGGACTACACCTAGTGGGTGGGCTGGCGCGCCCCCGCTAAGAAGAAGCAAGAAGCAAGCAACAAGAAAGAAGAAAATAGGACTTACAAGCATGGCGGGCTCCAGCTCCCGCGCCTTCTCTAGCTCGGCCTGGGCAAAGGCCTGGACCCGGTCCGCCCGCCCTCGCAGGTGCCGGGTCACCGCCGCCATCGCCGCCTCCTCCTGGGTCGGCGACCCGAAGAAGACCTCACCGAATCCGTGCCGCGGCGGCTGCGGCCCGACGGACCGATGGCCCCGGGCCGGAACTCCAGGGCATGCTCACCGCTGTCCACCTCCCCTGTGGCCGGTGTCCTCTCTGGCGCCACCAACAGCGCAACGGGTGGAGGGATCCGCGGTACCCCCGCCGGCGCCCCTTGCGGCGCTATCCGCGGCGCCTCCCCCAAGGCAGTGTCACCGCCGCCTCCGTCGGCCCCCGCCCGCTCGGCCACGTCGGCCCGCGGCGGGGTCCCGTCCCCGATGACCACGACCTCCCGGTCGAGGTCCATCACATCCGCACGGCCGCCCTGGTCGTGCTCCTCCTCCAAAGACGGCACGAAAGCCGTCCCCGCCACCGTCGTCCCGGCCGGCATCTCCGTCCATGCCGACTCGCGCCCACGCCTCTGCGGCGCTGGTCCAAGCCCGGGTCGACGCCGCCTTCAGCTCGACCTCGGCCCGGTCCCGGTCCCGCTAGGCCCGGCCTTCCGTGTTGGAACCAAGGTCCGGATCCGCCCGCCTCTCCTCCTCGCCCCGATCGATAGTGTCGGACTGGCTCCTCCGGAACCCGGCACCCTCGAGGGACGCGGCCTCCGCTGCCGCCAGCGCCAACGAGATCGGCGACCTGAAAATCAAGACAGGTAAATACATAATAGCTCAACGGAGCCACCCGGCCACTCGGCTCGAGCCAAGAAAAACTCACCCCCGGCAGCACCAGAACGGCACACCTCGGCTGCGGGGCGACGCGCCTCCTCTTAGCGACTGGCTTTGCGCCCCCAGCCGCGCCCGCCGCGCGCTTCACGGTCGGAGCCGGCAGTGCGACGTTGCCCTTCCCGTGCGGCTGGCTCACCGCTGGCACCGCCCGAGATGACCCGGCACCAGTCGCGCCGCCGCCTCGCTCGTCCGTCGCCGTCAACGCCGACCGAGGTGACCCGGCTCTAGCCGCGCCGCCGCCTCGTCCACCCGACGTCGCTACATCAACAACTCTCATCTGCACCTTCGGCGCCGCCCCGTAACCGGCGACTCAAGTAAGAAACATGGGCTCGCCTGCTCGATGCCCTGCGCCCGCCTCGGCGGCCGCTCCCTCCCCTTCGCTGTGGGCCTCGGGCTCCTCCGAGGCAGCATGCACAACCTGCGTCCCCGCCCGGTCGTATGGATGCCGAATGGCATTCAGAAGCACCTCCCGGGTCGCGTCCGAACGGATAAGAAGATGTGAGGCAGCGAAATATGGAGACCAGGGACTCACCATCGGTGCCGGGTTCGCGTGACTATACGGGGCCTTCCCGTAATGCCAGTCGTCTGGTAGGTTGGCCTTGGAGATGTCGTTGACCCGGCGCGCGACCTGGTCCACCCTCAGCCGCAGGTTCGACATGCGGTCGGGGTCCTCAAGGCCGGTCATCTCGCCGATGAGATGGACGCGCTGCTGCAGCGGCAGCACTCGCCGGGCGATGAAGGCAGTGATGAGGTCGTTGCCGAAGAGGCCTTCCCGCTCCTTCATCACCGCCACCCGCTCGCATAGGTTGAGTACCACCTGCGACGGGCACTTGGGGTAGTACGACCAGTTCTGCTTCACCCACGGGGGCGAGTTGATGAAGGGCGGCATGTTGATGCGGTCCGCGCCCAGATTGCGGACGTAGAAAAAATAATTCTGCCACTTCTTGGCAAAATCCTCCAGCAGCACCTTGGGGCACTCATCCCCCGGCTGCCTGTAGATGACGGTGGCCCCACACTCTGACATCTCCCCGGCCTTCGGCCCTTGCTGCTTCAAGGTGAAGAGGCGCGCGAAGAGGTTGAGGGATGGCTCGACTCCGAGGTACGCCTCGCAGAGCATGACGAAGCCTGAGAGCTGCACGATGGCACCAGCCCCAAGATGGAGGGGCTGGAGCCCGAAGAATTCCAGGAACTCGTGGAAGAAATCACTCGCGGGCAGCCCGAACCCGTGCTTGAAGTGCGGGAAGAAAACCACGCACTCCGCGCCCTCGGGGCATGGTTCCCGCTCGTTCCCCGGCAGGCGCACGGCGACCTCCGTTTCCGGCGGTAGATGCCTGGTGGTGCGGAGTTAGGCGATGTCATCCTCGGTGACGATCGAGCCCATCCAAGAGCCCGACGGCAACGCCATCAGCGAGAATGTGGAAGAAAGAGGAAGAAGATGGCCTCTGCTCGAAACGATGGGCGTCGCGGCGCGCGGCGGTCGCAAGAAGCAAAGGAGGCAAGCGAAGACACGGGCGCGAGCGAGAATGATCTCCGCCCCCCCTCGACCCAAATTTATAAGCCACGACTCGAACGTGGGGGGGGGGTGGGATCGTTTGCGCTTGCCTTTCCCACTTCCCCACAATAAATGCGCATGTACATGCGCCTTAACTGCCCCCAGAATGGCAACCGGTTTGCAGACGCCGCAATAAATCCGCACGCGTGGGCCAAGGCCGTGCGGCCATGGGCCCCAGCACGTCGCCCCATCCCGTCGTGCGCGTGGCCTATCAGGCCTCTTCGGCTTCCGGGCACCACATGGCGCCCGGGCGAAAACCAAAAGATCGCCCAAGATTCGGCGGACTCCTCAGTTTCCCGCCGCTGCCAGGACGCCGCAATCCGGCTTCCGGAAGCCGGCATATAGCGGGTGTTGCCGGACCCGGCAGCCACAAGTTTGCCTCCAAGGAAAGGAAACTACGAAGGCCCTTTCACCCGAAGACAACGGACCTTCATAGCTTCGGGGACTACTGTCGGGGGGATGAACCCCAGGCAGGCAACGGAAGCCGGATCCTTTTCAAAAACAACGGGACCGGCATGGCCCCGCAATCTGGCTCTTGCCTTGCCGGGTCGCTCGACCCGGCCAGGACCCACGACCTGGCTAAACTCTCCAAACAGGCCGACTCCCATGATCCGGCCTCAACGGCCTGCTCAAGGCATCCAGATCCGGCGCGCCAAGACATCTCCAACAAACCAGTCCGGCCCATGGCGTGTTCCCCAATCCGGCCACGGGTCAGCTCCCGTCCCATCCCAGCCATACGATGGGACGAGACGCCACCTACTGATGACCAATGCAACAGTACCTCACCCATGCCCCTAGTCAGCCGAGGCGTGGCAACAGTGCAATCATCATTACCCATGATGCCGACAGACGGTGACATGACGGAACGCACTGTAACTGACTCAACCCGGCCACTCCCTGGCGAACAACAAGACGGCACACAGTGCCCCCGTACCCGGTGGGCCCCGCACCTGAAGAAGCCGGCGAGCCCTGTACCCGGCGGGTCCCAGCGCCGGCTTCCCGGACAATGACAACCTGGCCCAACGGCCTTGCAACATTACCATTGTATGCCCGGGGGGTTGGCCTATAAAACCCCCCAGAGCCCTCATGCATACGGGCGTGCACATTAGAGAGAACATGATAGACACACACCTCAGGGGGAAGCAGCCTAAGCCCTGGGTTGTCTTCCTCCTTCCCTCATATAGCTCGAGGAGCAACTCTGTACTGATAAAACATCAACCACGCTCGGCAAGATTAGGGGTGTTATCTCTCCGGAGAGCCCCGAACCTGGGTATGTCTTGCGTCCCACGCTCGCTCATGCCAACCTCACCTCTGAAGCCCACCAGTGCCCTCGAGCCGCCTCCTATCTTTAGCCATCCCTTGGCATCTGCCGTGCGCCCACAACGAGAAGTCATGTTATTTTTGAAGCTTTGTAGATTGCTCTTGATATGCTTGAAGTATTACTGTTTTGATATTGATAAACTCTTATTTTGAGTCTTATAGGATCTCAACATACATGCCACAATAAAGAAGAATTGCATTGATAAATATGATAGTTAGCATTCCACATCAAAATTCTTTTTTTATCATTTACCTACTCAAGGACGAGCAGGAATTAAGCTTGGGGATGCTTGATATGTCTCCAATGTATCTATAATTTTTCATTGTTCCATGCTTTTATATAATCTGTTTTGGATGTTTTATATGCATTATTATGCTATTTTATATTATTTTTGGGACTAACCTATTAACATAGAGCCCAGTGTCAGTTTATTTTTTTCCTTGTTTTTGAGTTTCATAGAAAAGGAATATCAAACGGAATCCAAATGGAACGAAACCTTCGCGATGATTATTCTTGGTCCCGAAGACACCCCAGAAGCTTGAGAACCAAGTCAGAAGAGCCACGAGGCGCCCACAAGGGGGGAGGACGCGCCAAGGGGGTAGGGCGCGCCCCCACCCTTGTGGGCCCCTCGTGAATCCACCGACCTATTTCTTCCGCCTATATATTCACATATATTACAGAGACCCTATAGGTTGCATCAAAACCACTTTTCCACCGCCGTAACCTTCTGTATCCGCGATATACCATCTGGAGGCCTTTTCCTGTACTCTCCCGGAGGGGGATTCGACCACGGAGTGCATCTACACCAACCCTATTGCCCTTCCGATGAAGCTTGAGTAGTTTACCACAGACCTATGGGTCCATAGCTAGTAGCCAGATGGCTTCTTCTCTCTTTTTGATTCTCAATACCATGTTCTCCTCGATGTTCTTGGTGATCTATCCGATGTAATCTTCTTTTGCGGTGTGTTTGACAAGATCCGATGACTTGCGGATTTATGATCAGCTTATCTATGAATATTATTTGAATCTTCTCTGAATTCTTATATGCATGATTTGATATCCTAGTAATTCTCTTCGAACTTTGGGTTTGTTTGTCCAACTAGATTGGTTTTTCTTGCAATGGGAGAAGTGCTTTGCTTTGGGTTCAATCTTGCGGTGATCTCACCCAGTGACAGAAGGGGATGAGACACTTATTGTATTGTTGCCATCGAGGATAACAAGATAGAGTTTTCATCATATTGCTTGAGTTAATTCCGCAACATCATGTCATCTTACTTAATGCGTTACTCTGTTATTCATGAACTTAATACTCTAGATGCAGGCAGGAGTCAGTCGATGTGTGGAGTAATAGTAGTAGATGCAGGCAGGAGTCGGTCTACTTGTCACGGACGTGATGCCTATATTCATGATCATTGCCTTAGATATCGTCATAATTATGCGCTCTTCTATCAATTGCTTGGCACTAATTTGTTCACCCACCGTAATATTTTCTATCTTGAGAGAAACATCTAGTGAAACCTATGGCCATCGGGTCTATTTTCCATCATATAAGTTTCTGATCTACAATATTAGTTTCCTATTTACTCTTTTTGCAATCCTTTACTTTCCAATCTATAAACCAAAAATACCAAAAATATTTACTTTATCATTTATCTATCTCTATCAGATCTCACTTTTGCAAGTAACCGTGAAGGGATTGACAACCCCTTTATCGCGTTGGGTGCAAGTTGTTAATTGTTTGTGCAGGTATTTGGCGACTTGCGTGTTGTCTCCTACTGGATTGATACCTTGGTTCCCAAACTAAGGGAAATACTTACTCTACTTTGCTGCATAACCCTTTCCTATTCAAGGGAAAAACTAACGCAAGCTTAAGAGGTAGCATAGGGCAGGGGCCCTAGGGGCCAGCGGCCAGCCCTAGGGCATGCCTGGATGCCTCCCTGATGGCTGCTAGAACTACGTCGTTTTTTCCCCAAAGAGGAAGGGATGATGCAGTATAGCAGCGGTAGGTATTTCCCTCATTGATGAAACCAAGGTTATCGAACCAGTAGGAGAACCAAGCAACACAACGTAAACAACACCTGCACACAAATAACAAATACTGGCAACCCGATGTGTAAAAGGGGTTGTCAATCCCTTTCGGTTAACGAATGTGATAGACTTGTAAATATTGATAGATCGAACGCCAAATAAGATAAATTGCAGCAATGTATTTTTGGGTTTTTGTATTAATAGATCTGAAAATAGAATCAAACGAAAATAGACCGCAAAGGCAAATACTATGAGAAAGAGACCCGGGGGCCGTAGATTTCACTAGTGGCTTCTCTATAGAAAATAGCAAATGGTGGGTGAACAAATTACTGTTGGGCAATTGATAGAACTTCAAATAATCATGACGATATCCAGGCAATGATCATATATAGGCTTCACGTCCAAGATTAGTAGACCGACTCCTGCCTGTATCTACTACTATTACTCCACACATCGACCGCTATCCAGCATGCATCTAGTGTATTAAATTCATGGGAAACAGAGTATGTAATAAGAACGATAACATGATGTAGACAAGATCTATTTATGTAGAAATAGAACCCATCATTTTATCCTTAGTAGAAATGATACATATGTGTCAGCTCCCCTTCTGTCACTGGGATCAAGCACCGTAAGATCGAACCCACTACAAAGCACCTCTCCCCTTTGAAAGATAAATAGATAAAGTTGGCCAAACAAAACCCAAATATCGGAGAAGAAATATGAGGCTATAAGAAATCATGCATATAAGCGATCAAAGAAGACTCGAATAAATTTCATGAATATAAAAAGATAGATCTGATCATATACTCAAAGTTCATCGGATCCCAACAAACACAACACAAAAGTGTTACATCATATGGATCTCCAAGAGACCATTGTATTGATAATCAAAAGAGAGAGAGAGAGAGATGAATCTATCTAGCTACTAACTACAGACCCGTAGGTCTACAAGGAACTACTCACGCATCATGGGAGAGGCACCAATGGAGATCGTGAACCCCTCCTTGATGGTGTCTAGATTGGATCTGGTGGTTCTGGACTTCGCGGCGGCTGGAATAGAATTTCATCGACTCCTCTAGGGTTTCTGAATATCTGAGTATTTATAGAGCAAAGAGGCGGTGCGGGAGGCCACCGAGATGGGCACAACCCACCTGGGCGCGCTAGGGGGGCCTGGCGCGCCCTGGTGGGTTGTGCCCCCCTCGGGGCACCCCCAGGTGCAGCTCTGGCCCATTGGGTGTCTTCTGGCCCATAAAAAATCTCCAAAAAGCTTCGCGGTGTTTGGACTCCGTTTGATATTGATTTCCTGTGATGTAAAAAACATGCAGAAAACATCAACTGACA
The DNA here is from genome assembly GCA_902687465.1 of Secale cereale. Classification (NCBI taxonomy): domain Eukaryota; kingdom Viridiplantae; phylum Streptophyta; class Magnoliopsida; order Poales; family Poaceae; genus Secale; species Secale cereale. The sequence continues at coordinate 624,391,519 of LR738713.1, forward strand.
CTTGGCATTATGTCTATAGGTTAGTACCAAAAAATGATATAAAATGACTATAAAATGATTGTAAAACATCCAAGAATGATAATATAACAGCATGGAACAATAAAAAATTATAGATACATTGGAGGCGTATCAGCATCCCCAAGCTTAATTCCTGCTCATCCTCAAGTACGTAAATGGTAAAAACAGAATTTTTGACGTGGAATGCCGGCTATCATGTCATACCATATTCTTTTCTTTATAGCATGGACATTTGGACTTTTATATGGTTCAAAGCAATAGTCTAGTTTTGACATGAGATTTAAATACTCAAACTTATCAACAAGGAACCATGTCTTTCAAAATATCAATGCTAAAATAAGTTATCCCTAGCCCATCATGCTCAACCATTGATCCATTCATGAAACACATTCGCATATTAGTTACATCCAATGCTCAAGTACGATCATAGTGTTTCCTAGTTGGTGATTTATAAGAGAAGATGGAGAGTCAAATTCAAAAATAAAAATTGCATAAGTAAAAGAAAGGCCCTTTGTAGAGGGAAGTAAGGATTTGTAGAGGTGCCAGATCTCAAAGCTTAAATTGAGAGATAAATTTATTTTGGGAGGTATACTTTCCCCACCAACGAAAATGACTTAAGGTTCCCAACACTTTCCATGCTAGATATAGCATAGGAGGTTCCCAAACATAAAATAAAGTTTATTCCTTTTCCACCAAACTTTCACAAGCCATGGCTAGCCGAATCCACGGTTGCCTTCCATACCAACCCTTTCCAAGGAATTTATTATTTGACAACATAAAGTAAATTTGTTTTTCATTTCGGGAATGTGCATCCCTAATACCTTTGCCTTACTCTCGTGCAATGACAAATGAATAAACACTCATCATGAGAATAACACATGTAGCATGGGAAATATTGGCCACCCCTCACCACCAAACGAGCAGTACGAGCACACAAAAGGGAAATTTATTTTGAAAATTAGAGATGGCACATACAAATTTTCTTAGAACGGCAAGGGAATACCGTATATAGGTAGGTATGGTGGACTCATGTGGCAAAACCGGGATAAAGGATTTTGGATGCATAAGTAGTGATCATACTTAGTGCAAAATGAAGGCTAGCAAAAGACTGGGAAGTGACCAACCATGAAACAAATAATCTCATAAGCGAGCATCGAGCATAAATAACACCGAATAATGCATCACAAGTAGGATGTAATTTCATTGCATGATTATTGACTTTCGTGCTTGCATAGGGAATCACAAAATTTAACACTAATATTAGTACTAAAGCATAATTACTCATTAACATGACTCACATGTCGCATCATCATGTCTCAACACTATTACAAGGAATCAAGTATATTTTGTCCAATGATCTTCATGAAAGTTTTTATTATATCCTTCTTGGATATCTATCACTTTGGAACTAATTTTCATGTACTGCCTTTGCTAAGCTCAAACAAATATAAGTGAAGATCATGAGCATAATTTTTTCTTTCTCTCGAAATAATTTAAGTGAAGCAAGAGAGAATTTCTTAAAAATTTACTAACTCTCAAATAAATCTAAGTGAAGCAAGAGAGTATTTTTTCAAAAGTACTAATGCACACCGTGCTAAAAAAGAGATAAGAGAAGCACTAGAGAAAATCCATAGCTCATAAAAATTTAAGTGAAGCATAGAGAGCTATTCTAACAAGTCATGGTATAATTTTGGCTCTCTCTAATAGGTGTGTACAGCAAGGATTGATAACTTAAAAAGCAAAACAAAACAAGCAAAGACTTATATCATACAAGATGCTCCAAGCAAAACACATATCATGTGACGAATAAAAATATAGTTTCGAGTGAAATACCGATGGTCGTTAGAAAAAAGAGGGGATGCCACTCGGGGGCATCCCCAAGCTTAGTTGCTTGATTCTCTTTTAGATAATGGCTTGGGATGACGGGGTGTAATGCCCAGGATGGGACTATACCTCCTACGTGTCGAGGCACGACTTAAAGGTATAAGCCCATCCTAGAATGATCTCAAGTTTGGTATCTTTGCACGACTCATGTAAAAGAGGGATTAAAATGCAAAAGGAGATAGTTGGCTTACACTCGCCACTTCACACAATACAATACATAAGCAATACATCATTCAAAACATCACAACCCGACTACGGGTGAAGAATCAAGGAAAGATACCAAAACAACAACAGAAAGCCACAGGCCAAGATCGAATCCTAGTAGAAACCACTACTGAACATCGAAACGTCACAAGCAAACGGGCACACTCTTCATCGGGCTCCCGGTGAAGAACTTGAACCAGCTCCTGCATCGAACTCGGCTGAACCTGCATCTGGTGTGGTGAAGTAACTGTGAGCCACAGAGGACTCAGCAATCCCGTTCCCGGGTAACAAGACTATTTAAGCCTTGGGTGAGGACAAGGCTGAAGAAAGAATATGAGGTGAAGGAAACAAAACAAGAGTCTGCAGCAGCAACTAGCACTAACTTACGTAAAAGAGAGCGAGAAGAGAAGAGCATCGGTCGAAAGATGATCATGAAGTGATCCTATCTAAAGCCGGTCAAACATAACCCCACCGTGTTCAACTCCCGAATCCCTATTCGGAAATTGACAGTCACGGTACACACGCGGGTAGTGTATTGAAACATTGTGTCAAGTTATCTACAACCGGAATTAACAAGCTCCCATCTGCCACATAACCGCGGGCACGGCTTTCGAAAGTTCAAACCCTGCAGGGGTGTTCCAACTTGGCCCATCACAAGCCCACGATCCGCGGAGTCGCAACTCCATAGTTGGGAAGACCCGAGTATTCTCGGAATCCCGTGCTCGAGTTAAACCGAACTAAGGTAAGGCTAATCCAGCAAATCCTCCCGGCGTGTTGACACCCTGATAGTAGCCGCGCGTATCTAGGTCTCAGGACACGACCGGATGGGCGATTCTACAGGTATACCAGATACCTCGGGTTGCCCCAAGGCGGCCCTGCAGACTCCCCGTTTGGGACCAACACCATCGGCACTGGCCCCCCCTGCTATGTAGAAATAAAGGATCCTCGAGGGAGCGACCCTCTATGCAAATTTTAATTAATTAATTAAGTTGTTATTATGAGGCAAATAGTACCAAATGTTGGGACTTGCTAGAAAAGACTTAGCACTTAGCGGTTTATCAAGGGGGTCCCATACACCCCAACCGTGTTAGGAACGCAAAATCAAGGAACATAACACCGGTTTATACGGTTCCTAACGGCATGAGTGGAACAAAACACCAAGCAAAAGGCTTAGCCTTCCACCCTGCCAGTATATAGATGATTTCATTTTTAAGCATTTATATAGTGTGATATAACCCAACCAAACTTCAACATGAAGCAAGCATCTTCAATCTTCACCTGCAACTAACAATGCTATAAAAGGGCTGAGCGAAGCGTACTTAGCCAAACAACGGTTTGCGTGGGTAGGGTGGTTAAACATGGCAATTGGTTACAAGTAGGAGGCTGACAAGAAGAACATGGGCATCGAGGCAAAACTATAGATCGAGACTACTAGCAATAGGCAAAGATAGTAATGGTATCCGGGTTCGGTCATCTTGCCTGGGATTCCACAGAGGGAGAAGAACAGATCCAAGAAGAAGTACGAAGAAGAAGCCTCACAACTCCGGAACGAAACCGAAGCTAACAAGAGAAGCAACCGGAAAGAAAACAACAACACGGTAAACACACAAGCATCAACATGGCATACGATGCACAAACAAGAATGATGCATGTCCGGTTTAAATATGCAAGGCATGGCAAAGTGCACAAACAACACTACAAGTTAAGTGGAGATCAATATGCAACGAGTTGCATATTGACGAAACACCACAATAATTATTTAGTTGACTCTAGTTATTAACAAGACAAGATTAATTGTTTGTTAACATGGCAAGAGGTGAAGCATAAAGAAACTACACTAATAGGCAATTTAAATGAGGCCGGAGAAATAACAACAACATATCCGGAAAATCCCCATGAGCATGTTTAAAATTATAAGCAAACAACAATTTAACATATAGTGTTGTTAACATGATGCGGATGACATGATCAAGTTTATGCAAGTTTTATTAAAAGGGTTGACATTAAAAAGATATAGAAGCATTTGTCACCGTGGTGGAAAGAAAAGAGTGCCACGGCAACGATTCCGAAATTGATGCCACGGCAACAATTCGGTTCCGGTATCTCGTTGAGAGTCCGGTGTAAAAGATGAAGGCAGTGTGAACGAGTCAAACGAGAAGAAAGGTGGAGTGATCCCGTTACCGGGTTCCCACGAGTCGGCGACGAGGCAACCGAGGAACATGACAAAAGGTGGAACGGGCACGAAGCACACAACGGAGACATTCATACAACACAACAAGCATGCACGGTTCAACCACGGGGTCGTCTCGGTATACCTTCGAAGCGTGCGTTTCGGGGCGGTTCGAGCTCGTCGAGGGACGTAGTGGTAGTAGAGGAAGTAGTGGTTCACGTCAACGTGTCGTGGTACTTGGCGAATTCCTCGTTTCCGGGCGACGGTAGTGGTACTCGTGGTGACGGTAGAGGAAGTAGTGGTACTCGGCGACGGTAGACGTTCGGCCGTAGATGTACATGTCGAGGGTAGACGTTCGGGCGACGGTAGGGGTACTCGTTCCGTTCGTTCGTAGAGGTACTTGAGGTTTCGGCGACGGTTGTGGTACAAGGTGCTTCCGGGCGTCGGTATTCATTCACGATCGTGTCGTGGTACTTGCAACGTCGGGGTACTTGGTCGAAGATGTTCGTAGGGGTACACGGGTCTCCTGTCAAACATACGGCACAGGCAACAAAACAAACAAAAGAAAAACTACAGGAGCTAAACAAAAGGCTGCACGGCGACGAGGTTGCAGCAGCAGCAGGAGTTCGCCGGAAGACGGGACGAAGTGGAGGGGCGCCAACGGAGCTTCGGGCGAGGAGAGGTGCAGCGGCGCGGCTTCTGGACAGCGTCGTGGCGAAGGGAGGAACGGAGTGAGCAGCTCCGGCCGCGGCTGCGGTGCTGGCCGGCGGGGCAGAAGGCGCCGGGGCCACATGCCTTGGGGGCTTCTCGTGCGGGGAACGCGGACGAGGCCGGCGAGCTCGCGAGGGAGGCGTCGGGTGGCTCCTGGCCTTGGGAACGGAAGGGCGCGCTCGGGGCGTCCAGGAAGGCGACGAGGGAGAAGGACGGCGCGGAGGGGCGCTCGCGGTCGCGGGCCTTGGGAACGGAGGGAGCGCTCGGGCCGCTCGAGAGGAGGCCAGGGAGGCGGACGAGGGAACGGGAAGATGGGGCGAGGCGACGGGGATCGAAGGGGAACGAGGGAGATGCTGCGGGACTTGGGAGAGGGAGATCGAGGCTGGGAGGTGAGCGATGGGTTCGAGGGGTGAGTGCGGCGGCTGAGGGAGGAAACGGGGAGAGAGGAAGCTGCGCCTAGGGTTTGCTGGGGAGTTGGGCTGGAGTCGGGCTGGTTAGGGGAAACCGGGCCGCGGGGAGGAATTGGGCCAGGGTGGCCTGGCCTAGTGGAGGGAGGAGGAGAGGCCTGGATGGGCCGGCGGCCTGGGCTAGAATGAGGCACAGCTTTCTCCCTCTCTGCAATTAAGACAACAACAAAACAAAAAAAACAAAGAATTGAAAGGAAAAGGAAAGAGAGGTTAGGAGAGAAGTAGGCATGAGGGAATATTTTCCCGGGCTCGTAAAAATGAGCACGACCGGAGAAAATACAAAAGGCCAAGACGGGAAATAATTCAAACATATTTGAATTTTAATTCAAATAGTTTGAACTAAGACTTGATTATTGAAGTGTCCAAAAATGTTCAAAATTTTGGAGGAACCTCGAAACAACGGAAAAGAATTATTGGCAAGATTTAGAAGGTGAAACTCGAAGTGAAAAGACATGGGGAAATTATGCAAGTGTGTTATGGTGATTCCGAAGCAATGGAATATTTATTAATATAGCTCCATATTTATTAGGAGGCTTTTATATGTTATAAAGAGAAGACATCCTCCCTCGATTTAAATGGACCGAAGGTCCACACGATTTATTTGGTTGAGATGCAAAAAAATAAAAAATAAAAAAAGACATGATGACATGATGCAATGCAAAAAAATAAATAACACAAGCTCAAAAGAACACACGGGCAACCCGGAACGTCTGGAAGCTTCGAGAATCTTCTGGGACGTCGGTCTCGGGCATCACAACTCTCCCACACTAACAGAGGATCTCGACCCGAGATCCTAGAGATATCACCGGGTAAAAACGGAAGAGGAAGAGGTAAAACAAAGTTGCTCCTTTGACAGACGAGTGAAACCAAAGAACCTGAGAGGTTGAACAAGAAGAAAGAAGAATACAACGGAGATGAACGAAGATGAAACACTCCGTTAGAAAAGAGGAACAAGGAGCGTTATAAGAACCTTGCAGGTTGAAAGACATGAAACAAGAGCTCACGGATCAAAAGAATAAGAAACCGCAATGGTATAGCCAAGGAATAAGAATGACAAAATTCGGGCAGCACTCCGTCTGAAAATGGAAGGAAATAACAAGAATTAGAGAAGATGAAGTGATACTTGATGAAAAGAACAACACATTGCCTCCGAAACAATTGAAAGAATGGCACAAGAGGTAAGAAATATTCAGACAGCACTCCGGTTAAAAGAGAGGCAAAACATGAAAAGGTGAGAGAATTAAAATGGAGGACACAACACTCCGGTTAAATGATAAGCAAGGGAAAGAACATGATCTCGATAAAACGAGATGATGGTTTGAAGAGAGCAATATCAGAATGCCTCCGGAATGAAAGAATAGCATAGGTCGTTGGAAAGAAAAGAACGGAGAAGAAAAAGACAACTTCTCTCAAAATGAAATTTGAAAGAGCATCCTTACGAAGAAGGGTTGAACAGAGTTGAAGGAAAATCAACAACGAAAAGGAATAAGCTTCACGTGGGCTTATGGAAAACATCTCAAAATTATGAGGTGACAACCAGCCACTAACTTAAACAATTGATTGGATAGAGATCAACAAGGAGACGAAAAACTTATTTCACCAGAATGATAAATGAAGAACTTGGGTCATTTATAAGCACCATAATAGCAACAATCCTTAGGGAAAGCTTTAGGTGAAATACAACCCAAGATAACTCCAGAGATAAAAGAGGGGTTGAAAGGATCTCCTAAAGAGAAGAAATGATGGTTTTAAATAACTCATTCTTGACAACTTGTGAATCATGAAACATGAAGGAATTGTCAAGAATGACATAACACCATCTGAAAGGATAGGGTAGAAGGATTGCAATTGGAATGCATGATGAATAATGCATGATCTCCAACAAGAATCCTGATGAAGACTTCGAGGATGAATTAAAACATGATGAACCACCAAGAGAACTCCGGTAATGAAAGCATGAGAAGTGAAAGATGAAAAGAATAAGATTCAAGGCCTTTGTTGAATTAGATTGAGCTTTGGAATGATAATTGAAATAACATGGAGCTCCGGAAAGAAGATGAAAAACTTAGAACCAAGGATATGATAAGATGAACAAGCTCCAGACAAAACTATTAAATCACCTTGAAGGAATAAGAATAAGAATTATGTCATGCATCTCCTTCACCAATTTAAATTGATGACAACCAAAGGATTTGGCATACTACTTATTCTCGTTTGAAAGGATTAAGAGAGAACTAGCACAAGCTCAGCTAATTATTCAACAAAGCACCGGTAGAATTGTGAAAAGAAGAAATGAATTGATACGATAACAACGGAAGAGTAAACTTGAAATAACCACCGTAAGAATATGGAGACGAACGAAGAGACATCGATGAAGAATATTTGGAGGACAAAGTTGAAAACTGAGAACGAAGAAATATTCTGAAATGATGGCCTTCGGAGGATCACAAGGAAAAGAATTCATGAAATGCTCTGGACGAGTATAAAAGAATTCCTCACAATCGGAACAATAATGAGGATGGCAAGAAGCTAGAACCACGAATCTTCAAGAGAACGGGTCAAAATTTAAGAGAAAAACTTCTCCGGTCTCCAAATGCTGAGAATAAAGACGAGAAATGCCATGAAGAATTGTTGAGGCACTCCGGATGAAGAATTAAAAGGTTGAACCAATGATAAAAAGAATTTGAAAGCGATCTTGGGGAAGGCATGTGACTGATGTAAAATCATTCTTACGTCACACTTTGAAAAGAATTTGAGAATAACTCCGGAATAATTAGAAGAGTCAGGTAAGATCCTGGGAAAAGACCTGTGGGTTAGGGCCCACTCAAAGAAAATCACCGTTGGAAACGATAGCTTAAGAGATATGGCACCGGTTGAATTAAATGACTTGAGTAAGATAACAATCCTCAAAATAATTTGAACGGGTTAAGAAAGGAATTATGAATCTTCAGCACTCCGGATATGAATAGCAAGAGGAGAATGATTAATTGGTGCACCGGAATAAGAATGCATTATGAAATGAGGAAAATGATAAGATCAACACCGAAATCTTGAATTATATCCACCGGAAGAATATTGGAATTAAGAATAATGAACTTGAAGCTCTTGAGCATCTTCACGATAAATCACCGGATAAGAACATTGAAGGAAATGAATGAAGAAACATCACATGAATAAAATGGATACTTCATCTGAGAATTCTTGCTCTGAGAAGAAGAAGGGTGGGAGGGTGGGAAAAACAAAGACAACTTGAGATGAGCAAAGGACACCGGTTGAAAAAGAATTTAACATGACCATCTTGATGGTCAAGAAGAATTAGCACTCCCATAGAAATATGAGAACACCGATTATGAAAGGTATGGAATCAACATTTGACATCGAAGCAACTCGAATACCAGAATCCAAACGAAACAAAGGGGTAGATGTGCAACATGATCTTCACAAAATCATTCGAACAGAGGATCGAACGAATGAATTCTGTAGGTACATCAACTTGACGAGAAGCCACTTGGAGAACAAAAGATAAATAAAAAGGAACAAGGATCAGATAGAACAAATACAAGATAGAAGCTTCGTTCGACACCTTCGTGCTGAAAGCTCATGGAACGTGTTACAAAAGGGTTTTGTCATCCCCGGATCAGCATAGCCAAGGATCCTTTAAGATGCAACTCCCGATCAGAACAAGTCCATAAAACCACTTCACTCAATGTAGAACCCCGAACTTCATATCGAGCATCCGTTGGAAGAATGCCTAGAACTACTTGATGAACCCACCTATAGATTTCCGAAAGATTCCAGTTATGCAATCAGGTGTTGGGGATACACGGGAAGCACCGCGCAATCAACTCTAAACCTACATCCAGGTGTATCCATCCTTCAACACATAACCAGTCTTTCTCGGAAATTGTGTACCTCGGACCTTCGAAAAGCATCCACTATAACAAGCTATGGCAATACTCTCGAACTACCTCCCCAGTACTGGGTGATGTCGGGGTTATCTTGCCACTGGCCGTATAGGAGAGATTTTCGATGTCGGCCGTCTTAAGTATTTAGTACTGCCGCGATATGCTTGTGTCAATGATACCCCGAAGCTCAACTCCTCGGTAACAGGAGGCATCGGGAACAATATCCTTGTCACAAGAACATCGAAACAATCCCAGAATACTCGCGGGATCCTAAAAAAAAATTTGGTGCAATTTTTGAAAGTAGAAGAGATAAGAGTAGACGTCAGAAGTCCTCACCAGAACGAAAGGGATGAGGAGCAAATAGAAATCCTACTCTCCGATATAATATAGGACTCAAAAAATTTTCAGTGTGTGCCTAGACTCAACCGTCAACGATTCGATCAATCAGTGGGGGCTTCTAGGTCGGAGAAGGCTCTGAATACCAACTTGTAATGCCCAGGATGGGACTATACCTCCTACGTGTCGAGGCACGACTTAAAGGTATAAGCCCATCCTAGAATGATCTCAAGTTTGGTATCTTTGCACGACTCATGTAAAAGAGGGATTAAAATGCAAAAGGAGATAGTTGGCTTACACTCGCCACTTCACACAATACAATACATAAGCAATACATCATTCAAAACATCACAACCCGACTACGGGTGAAGAACCAAGGAAAGATACCAAAACAACAACAGAAAGCCACAGGCCAAGATCGAATCCTAGTAGAAACCACTACTGAACATCGAAACGTCACAAGCAAACGGGCACACTCTTCATCGGGCTCCCGGTGAAGAACTTGAACCAGCTCCTGCATCGAACTCGGCTGAACCTGCATCTGGTGTGGTGAAGTAACTGTGAGCCACAGAGGACTCAGCAATCCCGTTCCCGGGTAACAAGACTATTTAAGCCTTGGGTGAGGACAAGGCTGAAGAAAGAATATGAGGTGAAGGAAACAAAACAAGAGTCTGCAGCAGCAACTAGCACTAACTTACGTAAAAGAGAGCGAGAAGAGAAGAGCATCGGTCGAAAGATGATCATGAAGTGATCCTATCTAAAGCCGGTCAAACATAACCCCACCGTGTTCAACTCCCGAATCCCTATTCGGAAATTGACAGTCACGGTACACACGCGGGTAGTGTATTGAAACATTGTGTCAAGTTATCTACAACCGGAATTAACAAGCTCCCATCTGCCACATAACCGCGGGCACGGCTTTCGAAAGTTCAAACCCTGCAGGGGTGTTCCAACTTGGCCCATCACAAGCCCACGATCCGCGGAGTCGCAACTCCATAGTTGGGAAGACCCGAGTATTCTCGGAATCCCGTGCTCGAGTTAAACCGAACTAAGGTAAGGCTAATCCAGCAAATCCTCCCGGCGTGTCGACACCCTGATAGTAGCCGCGCGTATCTAGGTCTCAGGACACGACCGGATGGGCGATTCTACAGGTATACCAGATACCTCGGGTTGCCCCAAGGCGGCCCTGCAGACTCCCCGTTTGGGACCAACACCATCGGCACTGGCCCCCCCTGCTATGTAGAAATAAAGGATCCTCGAGGGAGCGACCCTCTATGCAAATTTTAATTAATTAATTAAGTTGTTATTATGAGGCAAATAGTACCAAATGTTGGGACTTGCTGGAAAAGACTTAGCACTTAGCGGTTTATCAAGGGGGTCCCATACACCCCAACCGTGTTAGGAACGCAAAATCAAGGAACATAACACCGGTTTATACGGTTCCTAACGGCATGAGTGGAACAAAACACCAAGCAAAAGGCTTAGCCTTCCACCCTGCCAGTATATAGATGATTTCATTTTTAAGCATTTATATAGTGTGATATAACCCAACCAAACTTCAACATGAAGCAAGCATCTTCAATCTTCACCTGCAACTAACAATGCTATAAAAGGGCTGAGCGAAGCGTACTTAGCCAAACAACGGTTTGCGTGGGTAGGGTGGTTAAACATGGCAATTGGTTACAAGTAGGAGGCTGACAAGAAGAACATGGGCATCGAGGCAAAACTATAGATCGAGACTACTAGCAATAGGCAAAGATAGTAATGGTATCCGGGTTCGGTCATCTTGCCTGGGATTCCACAGAGGGAGAAGAACAGATCCAAGAAGAAGTACGAAGAAGAAGCCTCACAACTCCGGAACGAAACCGAAGCTAACAAGAGAAGCAACCGGAAAGAAAACAACAACACGGTAAACACACAAGCATCAACATGGCATACGATGCACAAACAAGAATGATGCATGTCCGGTTTAAATATGCAAGGCATGGCAAAGTGCACAAACAACACTACAAGTTAAGTGGAGATCAATATGCAACGAGTTGCATATTGACGAAACACCACAATAATTATTTAGTTGACTCTAGTTATTAACAAGACAAGATTAATTGTTTGTTAACATGGCAAGAGGTGAAGCATAAAAAAACTACACTAATAGGCAATTTAAATGAGGCCGGAGAAATAACAACAACATATCCGGAAAATCCCCATGAGCATGTTTAAAATTATAAGCAAACAACAATTTAACATATAGTGTTGTTAACATGATGCGGATGACATGATCAAGTTTATGCAAGTTTTATTAAAAAGGTTGACATTAACAAGATATAGAAGCATTTGTCACCGTGGTGGAAAGAAAAGAGTGCCACGGCAACGATTCCGAAATTGATGCCACGGCAACAATTCGGTTCCGGTATCTCGTTGAGAGTCCGGTGTAAAAGATGAAGGCAGTGTGAACGAGTCAAACGAGAAGAAAGGTGGAGTGATCCCGTTACCGGGTTCCCACGAGTCGGCGACGAGGCAACCGAGGAACATGACAAAAGGTGGAACGGGCACGAAGCACACAACGGAGACATTCATACAACACAACAAGCATGCACGGTTCAACCACGGGGTCGTCTCGGTATACCTTCGAAGCGTGCGTTTCGGGGCGGTTCGAGCTCGTCGAGGGACGTAGTGGTAGTAGAGGAAGTAGTGGTTCACGTCAACGTGTCGTGGTACTTGGCGAATTCCTCGTTTCCGGGCGGCGGTAGTGGTACTCGTGGTGACGGTAGAGGAAGTAGTGGTACTCGGCGACGGTAGACGTTCGGCCGTAGATGTACATGTCGAGGGTAGACGTTCGGGCGACGGTAGGGGTACTCGTTCCGTTCGTTCGTAGAGGTACTTGAGGTTTCGGCGACGGTTGTTGTACAAGGTGCTTCCGGGCATCGGTATTCATTCACGATCGTGTCGTGGTACTTGCAACGTCGGGGTACTTGGTCGAAGATGTTCGTAGGGGTACACGGGTCTCCTGTCAAACATACGGCACATGCAACAAAACAAACAAAAGAAAAACTACAGGAGCTAAACAAAAGGCTGCACGGCGACGAGGTTGCAGCAGCAGCAGGAGTTCGCCGAAAGACGGGACGAAGTGGAGGGGCGCCAACGGAGCTTCGGGCGAGGAGAGGTGCAGCGGCGCGGCTTCTGGACGGCGTCGTGGCGAAGGGAGGAACGGAGTGAGCAGCTCCGGCCGCGGCTGCGGTGCTGGCCGGCGGGGCAGAAGGCGCCGGGGCCACGACCTCTTGGCCGCGCGACGGGGCTCCGGCCCTGGACGACGGGGCTGCAGGCCTTGGGGGCTTCTCGCGCGGGGAACGCGGACGAGGCCGGCGAGCTCGCGAGGGAGGCGTCGGGTGGCTCCTGGCCTTGGGAACGGAAGGGCGCGCTCGGGGCGTCCAGGAAGGCGACGAGGGAGAAGGACGGCGCGGAGGGGCGCTCGAGGTCGCGGGCCTTGGGAACGGAGGGAGCGCTCGGGCCGCTCGAGAGGAGGCCAGGGAGGCGGACGAGGGAACGGGAAGATGGGGCGAGGCGACGGGGATCGAAGGGGAACGAGGGAGATGCTGCGGGACTTGGGAGAGGGAGATCGAGGCTGGGAGGTGAGCGATGGGTTCGAGGGGTGAGTGCGGCGGCTGAGGGAGGAAATGGGGAGAGAGGAAGCTGCGCCTAGGGTTTGCTGGGGAGTTGGGCTGGAGTCGGGCTGGTTAGGGGAAACCGGGCCGCGGGGAGGAATTGGGCCAGGGTGGCCTGGCCTAGTGGAGGGAGGAGGAGAGGCCTGGATGGGCCGGCGGCCTGGGCTAGAAGGAGGCACAGCTTTCTCCCTCTCTGCAATTAAGACAACAACAAAACAAAAAAAACAAAGAATTGAAAGGAAAAGGAAAGAGAGGTTAGGAGAGAAGTAGGCATGAGGGAATATTTTCCCGGGCTCGTAAAAATGAGCACGACCGGAGAAAATACAAAAGGCCAAGACGGAAAATAATTCAAACATATTTGAATTTTAATTCAAATAGTTTGAACTAAGACTTGATTATTGAAGTGTCCAAAAATGTTCAAAATTTTGGAGGAACCTCGAAACAACGGAAAAGAATTATTGGCAAGATTTAGAAGGTGAAACTCGAAGTGAAAAGACATGGGGAAATTATGCAAGTGTGTTATGGTGATTCCGAAGCAATGGAATATTTATTAATATAGCTCCATATTTATTAGGAGGCTTTTATATGTTATAAAGAGAAGACATCCTCCCTCGATTTAAATGGACCGAAGGTCCACACGATTTATTTGGTTGAGATGCAAAAAAAAAAAAGACATGATGACATGATGCAATGCAAAAAAATAAATAACACAAGCTCAAAAGAACACACGGGCAACCCGGAACGTCTGGAAGCTTCGAGAATCTTCTGGGACGTCGGTCTCGGGCGTCACATGGGGCATCCCCAAGGCTCTTCTTACTCCTTATTCCTTCATCCATCGTAAGATAACCCAAAACTCGAAAACTTCAATCACACAAAACTCAACAAAACTTTCGCGAGATCCGTTAGTATAAGTAAACAAATCACTACTATAAGTGCTATAGAAAACCAATTCATATTTTGTATCTGTATTATATCTAGTGTATTCCCCTTTTCTATGGCAAAAACTCATCAAAGAAAACCATAGAAGCATCAAAACAAGCACATAACACAATAAAAAACAGAATCTGTCAAAAACAGAACAGTCTGCAGTAATCTGAAAGTTTCGAATATTTATGTTACTCTAAAAATCGTGAAATAAATACGGACACGTGGGCAATTTGTATATTAATCTTCTGCAAGAGAATCAACCAAAAAACACTCTTCTGTTAAAAATGAGAATTTTTCTCGTGAGCGCAAAAGTTTCTGTTTTTCAGCAAGATCAAATCTACTAACACCCAACATGATCCTAAGGCTTTGCTTGGCACAAACCTTTATTCAAACCACAAAAACACATCTAAACAGAGGTATTTTATTGAAAACATCAAGAAAATCAAAAAGCACAAAGATACAAGTTGGGTTGCCTCCCAACAAGCGCTATCGTTTTACGCCCTTAGCTAGGCATGAGGCAAAGATCTAAGTTTTGTCATCCTTGTTTTCCAATTCCTTAATCACACATTTGTTAAAGACTTAGCATATAATTCTTCAACAAAGATACTTCTAGGGACAAGATCAAAGAATTTGCTTTTGTAAAGAGGTCTTTCTATTATTTCAATAAAATTGGGGTGAATACTAATCATTTTTTGATCCCCTTTGTTATTACTAGAAGAAGCCCCTGTATTCTTATGACCTTTTACGAGAGTTTTCTCAATAGTGTTGATGGAAGAAAAAGTGGTACCCAAGTTACTAAGAATTTCTTCCAATTTATCAATCCGAGAAGGACTCTCTTCTATTATTTCATTAACTACGAGTTCCTTCTCTTTTAGCAATTTAAAAACCTCACCCGCCTTAGATCCAAATTTATTAGCAATATTATGCATCTTTTTGTCTAAATTTTCAATATGATCTTTAGTAAGCATCCCCTTTTCAATAGCATCTATTCTTTTCATAACATGCTCAAGAGTCAAAGTTGTTTCATTAACGATAATAAGAGGAGATCCCATTAAACTTCCCATGGCATTCAAGGCATCAAGAGGGGGGCAACTTAAGAAATTTCCTCCGGTAATGGTATCAAGAAGAAATCTAAACCAAGTAGTGATTCCCACATAAAAATTTCAAAGAAGAACAATAGTGGATTGCTTGTGAATATATCTATCTATTATTAGCATTGCAAATCCGGTACCATGCATCTTTTAGGCTTTCTCCTCCTCTTTGCTTAATGTTGAGAACTTCGTTCTCGGGGGTGAAAATGATGAGGGGATGAGTAGCCATGATGACAAGAAATCAAATAGATCCAGCAAGAAAATGGCGAACGAAAAAAAGGGTGAATAAAAACGGCAAATGTTTGTGAAGTGGGGGGGGGGATGAAAAAGAGAGGCAAATGAAAAATAATGTAAATTGTGAGGAGATGAGATTTGTGATTAGGAACCTGGTATATGTTGAAGGTGCTCCCCAGTAATGGCGCCAGAAAATTCCTTTTGATGGCTGCTAGAACTATGTTGATTTTTTCCCCAAAGAGGAAGGGATGATGCAGTATAGCAGTGGTAGTTATTTCCCTCGGTGATGAAATCAAGGTTATCGAACCATTAGGAGAACCAAGCAACACAACGTAAACAACACCTGCACACAAATAACAAATACTCGCAACCCGACGTGTAAAAGGGGTTGTCAATCGCTTTCGGGTAGCGGATGTGATAGCCTTGTAAATATTGATAGATCGAACAGCAAAGAAGATAAATTGCAGCAAGTTATTTTTGGGTTTTTTGTTTAATAGATATGAAAATAAAAGGAAAGGAAACTAGATCACCAAGGCAAATAATATTAGATAGAGACCCGGGGGCCGTAGATTTCACTAGTGGCTTCTCTCTAGAAAATAGCAAACGGTGGGTGAACAAATTACTGTTGGGCAATTGATTGAACTTCAAATAATCATGACGATATCCATGCAATGATCATTATATAGGCATCACATCCAAGATTAGTAGACCGACTCCTGCCTGCATCTACTACTATTACTCCACACATCGACCGTTATCCAGCATGCATCTAGTGTATTAAGTTCATGGAAAAACGGAGTAATGCAATAAGAATGATGACATGATGTATACAAGATCTATTTATGTAGAAATAGACCCCGTCATTTTATCCTTAGTAGCAACGATACATACGTGTCGGTTCCCTTTCCGTCACTTGGATCAAGCATCGTAAGATCGAACCCACTACAAAGCACCTCTTCCCATTGCAAGATAAATAGATCAAGTTGGCCAAACAAAACCCAAATATTGGAGAAGAAATACGAGGCTATAAGCAATCATGCATATAAGAGATCAAAGAAGACTCAAATAACTTTCATGGATATAAAAATATAGATCTGATCATAAACTCAAAGTTCATCGGATCCCAACAAACACACCACAAAAGAGTTACATAATATGGATCTCCAAGAGACCATTGTATTGCTAATAAAAAGAGAGAGATGAAGCCATCTAGCTACTAACTACGGACCCGTAGGTCTACAAGGAACTACTCACGCATCATCGGAGAGGCACCAATGGAGATGGTGAACCCATCCGTGATGGTGTTTAGATTGGATCTAGTGGTTCTGAACTTTGCGGCGGCTGGAATAGAATTTCGTCGACTCCTCTAGGGTTTCTAGAATATCTGAAAGTTTCGCTGTGTTTGGACTCCATCAGATATTGATTTCATGTGATGTAAAAAACATGCAGAAAACAGCAACTGGCACTTGGCACTATGTCAATAGGTTAGTACCAAAAAATGATATAAAATGACTATAAAATGATTGTAAAACATCCAAGAATGATAATATAACAACATGGAACAATAAAAAATTATAGATATGTTGGAGACGTATCACTCCCCTCCCCTCCCACCTATATATATATATATATATATATATATATATATATATATATATATATATATATATATATATATATATATATATATATATATATATATATATATGAGGAGGGGGCACCACACAATTCCCCAGAACATTGTCTTGGCCGTGTGCGGCGCCCCCGTCCACTGTTTACACCCTCAGTCATATTTTCGTAGTGCTTAGGTGAAGCTTCCCAGCGATAGCTTCACCATCACCGTCACCATGCCGTCGTGCTGCCAGAACTCATCTACTACTTCGCCCGTCTTCCTAGATCAAGAAGGTGAGGACGTCATCGTGCTGAACGTGTGCTGAACGCGGAGGTGCCATACGTTTGGTACTTGATCGGTTGGACCGTGAAGAAGTTCGACTACATCAACCGTGTTGTCTAACGCTTCCACTTATGGTCTACGAGGGGACGTAGACACACTCCCCCCCTCTTTGTTATGCATCTCCATGGATAGATCTTTGCGTGTGCGTAGAATTTTTTTTGTTTTCCATGCAATGTTTCCCATGAGTGGCAGCAAGAGCCAAGTATATGCCTAGATGATATGCACGAGTAGAACAAAAATTGTTGTGGACGATGATGGTCATACTGCTTACCACCAACGTTTTATTTTGATTCGGCGGTATTGTAAGATGAAGCATCCTGGACCAACCTTACATGTCCACGTACATGAGACCGGTTCCACTGACAGACATGCAACTTGTTTTGCATAAAGGTGGCTGGCGGGTGTCTGTTTCTCCTACTTTAGTTGAATCGAGTTTGACTACGGTCGGTCCTTGAGGAAGGTCAAAACAGTAAACTTGATAAATCACCGTTGTGGCTTTTGTTGTAGGTAAGAACGGTTCTTGCTAGAAGCCCGTAGCAGCCACGTAAAACTTGCAACAACAAAGTAGATGACGTCTAACTTGTTTTTGCAGGGCATGTTGTGATGTGATATGGTCAAGACATGACGAGTTATACATTATTGTATGAGATGATCATGTTTTGTAATATCGACAACCAGTAGGAGCCTTATGGTTTTCTCTTAATTATTGTATGAAATGCACACGCCACATTGCTTTACTTTATCGCTATGAGTTAGCAATAGTTGTACAAGCAATAGTTGGTGAGACGACAAAGACGTAACGATGAAGATCAAGGTGCCGAGCCAGTGACAATGGAAATCATGACGATGCTTTGGAGATGGAGATCAAACGCACAAGATGATGATGGCCATATCATGTCACATATTTTGATTGCATGTGATGTTTATCCTTTATGCATCTTATTTTGCTTAAATCGATGGTAGCATTATAAGATGATCCATTCTCTTAATTTCAAGATAAAAGTGTTCTCCCTGAGTATGCATCTTTGCTACAGTTCGTCGTTTCGAGACACCACGTGATGATCGGGTGTGATAGACTCTACGTTCACATACAACAGTTATAAGCCAGATTTTGATGGAAATATGCCCTAGAGGTAATAATAAAATTATTATTACTATATTTACTTAATCATGATAAAGGTTTATTATTCATGCTAGAATTGTACTATCCGGAAACCTAAATACATGTGTGAATACATAAACAAATACCGTGTCCCTAGTAAGCCTCTACTAGACTAGCTCGTTGATCAAAGATGGTTAATGTTTCCTAACCATAGAGATGAGTTGTCATTTGATAACGGGATCACATCATTAGGAGAATGATGTGATGGACAAGACCCATTCGTTAGCTTAGCATTTGATCGTACAGTTTTTGTTACTGCTTTCTTCTATGTCAAATGCATATTCCTTTGACTATGAGATCATGCAACTCCCGGATACTGAAGGAATGCCTTGTGTGCTATCAAACGTCACAACATGATTGGGTGATTATAAAAATGCTCTACAGGTATCTTTGAAGGTGTTTTGTTGGGTTGGCGTGAATCGAGATTAGGATTTGTCACTCCGAGTATCCGAGAGGTATCTCTGGGCCCTCTCAGTAATACACATCATAATAATCCTTGCAAGAAAATGACTAATGAGTTAGTCTCGGGTTGATGTATTAGGGAATGAGTAAAGAGACTTGCCGATAATGAGATTGAACTAGGTATAGAGATACCAACGATCGAATCTCGGGCAAGTAACATACCGACGAACAAAGGGAATTGTGTATGTTGTCCTAACGGTTCGATCGAGAAAGATCTTCATAGAATATGTAGGAGCCAATATGGGCATCTAGGTCTCGCTATTGGTTATTGACCGGAGAGGTGTCTCGATCATGTCTACATAGTGCTTGAACCCGTAGGGTTCGCACGTTTAACGTTCGTTATTGATATAGTGTTATATAAGTTATGTGATTTAGTGACCAAATGTTGTTGGAGTCCCAGATAAGATCACAGACATGACGAGGAGTCTCAAAATGTCCGAGAGGTAAAGATTGATATATAGGACTATGGTATTCGGACACCAGAAGTGTTCCGTAGGGTATCGGGTACTTATCGGGTCACCGGAAGGGGATGCGGACACCGCTGTAAGTGTATGGGCCTAATGGGCCATATTGTAGACAGATCAGCCCCTGGTGCGCCCCTTCCTTGGACATCAGACCCTAGGGGCAAGAAAGGGGAGGGGAGGACCCTCCTTCCTTTCCCTCCTCAAGTGGGAAAGGAAGGGGGGCGCTACCCTTCCCTGCCTTTTCCCCGCACTTATACAAGGCAGGGGGAGGGCGCGGCTTGGGAGAGACCCCAAGTAGGATTCCTCCTACTTGGGCGCCCCTTTGGTTGCCTCCTCACCTCTCCCACCTATATATATGTGGGGAGGGGGCGCCACACAAGGACACAACATTGTCTTAGTCATGTGCGGTGCCCCGTCCACCATTTACTCCCCCGGTCATATTTTCGTAGTGCTTAGGCGAAGCCCGTGGAGATCACTTCAGCATCACCGTCACCATGCCATAGTGCTGCCGGAACTCATATACTACTTCGCCCGTCTTTCTGGATCAAGAAGGTGAGGACATCATCGAGCAGAACGTGTGCTGAATGCAGAGGTGCCGTACGTTTGGTGCTTGATTGGTTGGATCGCGAAGAAGTTCGACTACATCAACTGCGTTACTAAACGTTTCTGCTTTCGGTCTACAAGGGTACATATACACACTCTTCCCCTCGTTGCTATACATGCATCTCCATGGATAGTTCATGGTGTGTGCGTAGTTTTTTTTAAATGCAACGTTGCCCAACAGTGGTATCAGAGCCAGGTCTATGCGTAGACGATATGCACGAGTAGAACACAAAGAGTTGTGGGCGGTGATCGTCATACTTCTTACCACCATCTTATTTTTATTCGGCGACATTGTAAGATGAAGCGGCCTGGACCAACCTTACATGTCCACGTACATGAGACCGGTTCCACCGACAAACATGCAACTTGTTTTGCATAAAGGTGGCTCGCGGGTGTCTGTTTCTCCTACTTTAGTTGAATCGAATTTGACTGCGGCCAGTCCTTGAAGAAGGTTAAAACAGCAAACTTGATAAATCACCGTTGTGGCTTTTGTTGTAGGTAAGAACGGTTCTAGCTAGAAGCCCATAGCAGCCACGTAAAACTTGCAACAACAAAGTAGAGGACGTCTAACTTGTTTTTGTAGGGCATGGTGTGATGTGATATGGTCAAGATGTGATGAGTTATACGTTATTATATGAGATGATAATGTTTTGTAATTTATTGGCAATCGGAAAGAGCCTTATGGTTGTATCTTTATTGTTTGAAATGCAAACGCCATGTAATTGCTTTACTTTATCACTATGCGCTAGTGATACTTGTAGAAGCAATAGTTGGTGAGACGACCACGATGCTACGATGGAGATCAAGGTGTCGAGCCGGTGACGTTGGAGATCATGACGATGCTTTGGAGATGGAGATCAAAAGCACAAGATGTTGGAGATCATGTCACATATTTTGATTGCATGTGATGTTTATCCTTTATGCATCTTATTTTTCTTAGATCGATGGTAGCATTATAAGATGATCCCTTCACTAAATTTCAAGATAATAGTGTCCTCCCCGAGTATGCACCGTTGCTACAGTTCGTCATTTCGAGACACCAAGTGATGATCGGGTATGATAGACTTTACATTCACATACAATGGGTGTAAGATAGTTGTACACACGCAGAATACTTGGGTTAAACTTGACGAGCCTAGCATGTACATACATGGCCTCGGAACACTAGAGACCGAATGGTCGAACATGAGTCATATAGTAGATATGATTAACATAGAGATGTTCACCATTGATGACTACTCCATCTCACGTGATGATCGGACATGGTTTAGTTGATTTGGATCATGTATCACATAGATAACCCGAGGGATGTTGATTTAAGTGGGAGTTCATTAGTAATTTGTTTAATTGAACTTAAGTTATCATGAACTTAGTCCAAAATGTCTTTCCATATTATGTTGTAGATCAATAGCTCGCGATGTAGCTCCACTGTTTTTGATATGTTCCTAGAGAAAACTAAGTTGAAAGATGTTAGTAGCAATGATGCGGACTGGGTCCAAGATCTGAGGACTATCTCATTGCTGCATAGAAGAATTAAGTCCTTGATGCACCGCTAGGTGACAGACTTATTGTAGGAGCATATGCAGATGTTATGAACGTTTGGCAAGCTCGATATGACGATTACTTAATAGTTTAGTGTGCCATGCTTTACAGCTTAGAATAGGGACATAAAAATGTTTTGAATGCCACAGAGCATATGTGTCGCGGGATATCCGCGGCCACCTATGGGACCAGGAGGTCCCTTGCTGGTTCTGCAGGGGGACACCGCGTTGCACAAAGAGCAGACCAGCGCACGGCAACATGGCGGGGAGCACACAAGCAATTTACCCAGGTTCGGGCCGCCACGAGACGTAAGACCCTACTCCTGCTTTGGTGGATTGATGATGGAATGGTGGTGTGCTACTTCTCGAGCTTGCGTTGTATTCCCACGAAGAGGAAAGGGTGATGCAGCACAGTAGCGTAAGTATTTCCCTTAGTTTTTGAGAACCAAGGTATCAATCCAGTAGGAGACTGATACGTCCAAAACGTATCTATAATTTCTGCTTGTTCCATGCCTCTTTTGGGTGATATTGCTATGATATTTATACACTTCTATACACTTTTGATCATATTTGGACCAACCTATTAACTCAGTGCACCCCAGTGCCAGTTTCTGTTTTCTGCTGTTTTTGTATTTCAGGTTTTCCCATTACGAAAACTGCCAGAAAAATCCCAGAAAAATTATATAAAAAATCAGCGTTCCAGAAGCTTTCCGGCACCCGAAGTAGAGCCGGAGGGGGGCCACCAGGGCTCCAGGCGCCCTGGTGGCGCGGCCCCCCTCCTGGCCGCGCCGGGGGGGCGCCTGGGCCCCCCAGGCCTCCGCTAATGCCCCCCTTTGGCATATATTTAACACGCGTCCCGAAACCCTCGAGACGAGAACCCTTTTTCGCGATCTCATCTCTGTTCCGCCGCCGCCGCGCTTCCAAGATCGGGAGCACCAGGAGAACTCTTCCCGGCACCCTGCCGGAGGGGAGGATCACCACCAGGAGCCTCTCCACCACCATGGACGCCTCCCGGATGAGTTGTGAGTAGTATCCCTTGGACCATGGGTCCATGACCAGTAGCTATGTGATGTTCTCCTCCCGTTCTTGTGCTTCACTAATTAGACCTCGTGAGCTGCCCTACATGATCGAGGCACATATGTAATCCTTATGCTGTTGCTATGTTGAGTTTGCTGGGATCCGATGGATTGTGAGATTATGTTCAGATTGTGTTTGAGTAATATATTTGATCTACCTCTTTTATATTTATGTTCGTAAGTAATTCTTGCATGTTCTCCGTTGCTATTTATTGCTTTGGCCAAGTAGTAGGTAGTGACTCCAAGAGGGAACGTTATGCTTGATTGTGGGTTCATGCCCCTCGATAACTAGCTTGAGTGACAGAAACATGAGTCTAGGGGATGTGCTGTTGCCACAAGGGGGAAAACAACGGTGCTTGTGCCCGCGGGTGCAAGGATTGTTTACTTTACCCAAAAGTTCTTTTAATGCAGTTGTCTGTTGCTTTGAGTTGACACTATGGGTGGGACTCGCAACTTAATACCAGCGAGATGTTCTGGATAGATATCTCAAGGTGGATGATTAGTAGTAGATGCAGATGGATTTCGGTCTACTTGCCTTGGCGTACCGCCCATGCTTTGAACCTCTACCTTTCTTGCAACATAGTTAGCATTGGTTTGCGCACATAATTCTGTCAATTGCCCAGCTGTAATTCTTTCACCTCACATAGCTGTTTTATTGTCTTTTGGGAGAGAGACATCACTAGTGAACATCATGGGACCCCGGTCCATATTACCATCACTGATCACATCCGCTATTTACTTTCCGCTTTTACTTACTATTTGCAGCAATACCTATCACCATTATCACTTGCGTTTGATCCTTTGTAAACGACAAGGCCGGGGGATTGACAACCTCTCTGTACTCGTTGGGAGCAAAGTTATTTGTATCTGTGTGCAGGTCCACGTTGATTGCTAATATCTGGCGCCGTTAGCAGTTGACACCTTCTTGTTGAAACTGGGAGTCTTAGGGGAAATCGATCCTTGGTATCTTTGCCAAGGGAAAACTTCCGCTACACTGCATCTCAAACCTTCCACTTGGGGTAACCAACGAGGGGCAAGAAGCCATCAAGCAAAGTTTTCTGGCGCCGTCGCCGGGGACTCCACTCTTCAAGATAGGGGAGTTGCACGCTATCTTTTACCTTTGTTTTTTAGTCTTGTTAGTTTACCTTTCAGTTTTTGCTTTAGTATCGTTTATCAAAAATCACAAAAATAGTTATCTTGCTTGCTTGCTACTATGGGTTCCACCGAGAACACCAAGTTGTGTGACTTCACTAGTCACAACAACGATGACTTTATATGCACACCTATCACTACTCCTGCCACTTCAGCACCTTCGTATGAAATTAAACCTGCTTTATTGAACCTAGTTATGAAGGATCAATTCTCCGGTGCTGGAGATGATGCTGCTTTACACTTAAACAACTTTGTTGAACTTTGTGATATGCAAAAGTACCAAGAAATAGATGGTAATATTGTTAAGCTTAAGCTTTTTCCTTTCTCCTTGAGAGGAGGAGCTAAAATTTGGTTTCAATCTTTGCCTAGAAATAGCATAGATTCATGGGACAAGTGCAAAGATGCTTTTATTGGAAAATACTATCCACCTGCTAACATTATCCAACTAAGAAGTAACATAATGAATTTTAAACAATTGGATAATGAACACGTTGCCCAAGCTTGGGAACGTATGAAATCTCTTATCAAGAACTGCCCTACTCATGGTTTGACTACTTGGATGGTTATCCAAACTTTTTATGCAGGCTTGAACTTCACCTCGCGGAACTTGTTAGATTCGGCCGCGGGAGGAACCTTTATGTCAACTACACTTGGTGCTGCCACGAAGCTTCTCGATGAGATGATGACCAATTATTCCCAATGGCACACCGAACGCGCTCCAACAGGTAGGAAGGTAAACTCTGTCGGGGAGATTTCGTCCCTAAATGAAAAAGTTGACTTGATCATGTCTCTACTTTCGAAGCAATCTTCTGCTGATCCTCGTGATGTTCCTTTAAATTCTTTGATTGCTCAAGAACAAGTAGATGTGAACTTTATCTCTAGAAACAATTTCAACAACAATGCTTATAGGAGTAATTTTGGTAGCAATCCTAGACCGTTCCCCTCTAATTCCTATGGGAACAACAATGCTTATCCTAGCACCAAGAACTCCACCCAAAAAGATAGAGACTTGCCTGCTTATGAGAAACTTCTAGAAATAGAGAAGGCCACTAAGAATTACATGCACACCCAATATGAACAAAACAAAACCTTCTCGAGGCAATTAAATGAGCATACTGCTATCTTGCAAGACATTAGTAGACAATTAGAGAGCCTAAATATTGAGATTTCTAACCTCCAGACTAGGCTCACTATCACTGAGACCCAAGTTTCCAATATGTCCCACACACAAGCCACTTTGATAAAACAAATGGCAGCTAAACCCGAAGTGGTTGCACCCCTAAAGGAGGAAGAGGATAGAATTAAGAACCTTCCTACCCACCACACTGTTGCTACTATCCAAGTTGTTGAGGATATCCAAACTCTTAGCACCCAATGCACTCCTGGTCCCATTGGACCTATTAATGGTGATGCTATGACCATAGAAACTACCAAACAAGTGAACCTAAAGGACACCACTACCACTTTACTTGATAGTAGTGACCTCGATTTTGATAATTGCACTCTCACCGAAGTTATTGATTTCCTTCACAAGATGTCTAGAGATCCCCGCACTAGCACGCTTAACCTTGCCTTCACGGAGCATATCACTAATGCTCTCATCAAAGCTAGGGAGGAGAAACTTAGAGTAGAAGCCTCCATACCTAGAAAGCTAGAAGATGGTTGGGATCCTATGATTAAAATTAAGTTGAATAACTTCTCTTGCTATGCTTTATGTGATATTGGAGCTAGTACCTCCGTTATGCCCAAAAGAATATATAATATGCTTAATTTGAAACCTTTTGATTCTTGTTCTTTTGGTGTTCGTCTTGTTGATTCTTCCATAAAGAAACCTTTGGGGAGGATCGACGATGTTCTTATCATTGTGAATGACAATTACGTTCCCGTTGATTTTACTATTATGGATATTGAATGTGAACCTTCTTGTCCAATTATTTTGGGACGTCCTTTTCTACGCACTGTGGGTGCCATCATTGACATGAAAGAGGGGAATATAAAATTCCAATTTCCTCTCAAGAAAGGGATGGAACACTTCCCTAGAAAGAAGATTAAGTTACCTTTTGAGTCCATTATACGGGCTAGCTATTCTTTTACTCTTGATAAGACTTGATCTCTTTGCATTATGCCTAGCTTAAAGGCATAAAAGAAAGCGCTTTTAGGAGGCAGCCCACATGAATAAATTTTTTATTTTGCTTTTGTTATGTCTTGATGTTGTTACTACAGTAGCATCATCATTGTATCTTTGCTTTTCAACTTTGTGCCAAGTGTAGCCTCTGATTGCAAGAAAGTTCAAAAGTTGTGACGTGCTGTCCAGGAAACAGATTCTGTCCTTGGATAGAAAAATTCGTATAAAATCACCAGATCATCTTTTTGGTCTGAATTTTTTCGACAGCGTGCTCTATACAATTGTCTTTCGTGCGTATGTTCTGAGTTTTTTTATTAGAGTTGCAGAAGTGCCCCGAAAAAAATCATTTACTACCTGCTGTTCTGTTTTTCACAGATTCTGTCATGTTTTGCCTTTCCTTCATTTTGCAAACCTAGAGCTTGCTTTTTCTTTGCAAAAACCTTTTGGCAATCTTGAGAAATAGTAGACCTTCAAGAATATCTTTATTTCCAGCAAGGAACAATTATTTTATTATGGGTACTAACCTCGCTAATCAGATTATGATGAGTTATGTATGAAGGGAGTTTTCAAGTGTGCGAGGGAAGATGATAAAAAGATCCAGGAGTGTCAAACTCTCAAGCTTGAGGATGCCCCCATGCACCCCCAAGAAATATTCAAGGAGACTCAAGCATCTAAGCTTGGGGATGCCCCCGTGCATCCCCTTCTCCATCAACATTATCAGTTCGTCTTTCGTTCCACTATATTTTTATCACTTCATGTGTTATGTGCTATGCTTGGAGCGTCTTGCTTTTAGTTTCCTTTTTAGTTTTCTTTAGCTTTTCATAACGAGTCAGAACTCAGCTTTCTTTGTGTGGGAGAGAAACATGCTCCACTTCTACCTAGAACATAACATAGAATTTTCATGTCTATCTTTGCTGTGTGTGTTCTTTGTCTTTCAATAGCTACTATCATGCTTAGCTCTTAGTATTCATGCTTATATTTTTAAAGAGCTTTTGTTTAGTTGGTTGCTTGAACTCTCTTTAGTTATCATGCTTATCTTATAAAGAGAGTTTGCTTCTGTTGCATTGGTTGATATGTCTATGATAAAAATGCTACGTGCATAATGGTGCTTAGTAGTTCATGTTTTCTTATGGTTAGTCTCAAATAGCTAGGGAGTTTCCAATGTGTTATTGGAATACCAACATGATTTGTTTGCCTATGATGTGGTATGGTTTAGTAATATCTTCCTTCAAGAATTTATTTTGATTGACTTGGCGTATGCTCACGCATATTTAAGACTGTAAAGAAAGTCTGTCAAGCCTTGATGATCTTTTGTTTCTGAGTAGCGATATAACTTCCATGCCTGATTCAATGTTGCTTTGTCGCTCTGCATGATTATGACCGTCATTGATCTTTTAGTTGGTCGCTCCCAGTCTTTTGCTAACCTCCACCTGTACTAAGCGGACTGACTGCTTGTGCATCCAAAATCCTTTAAACCAGTTATGCCATATGAGTCCACCATACCTTCCTACATGGTATTTACCTGCCATTCCTAACGGAGACTTTCATGTACCATCTCGAAATTATTCAAAAAAATGCATTCCTATTTTGTGCCTCTGTTTTAGTTCATGAGGAAGTAGTAGTTAATTCATGATCTTTTTAAGTTGGACAAGCTTCACCCCGGGATTGCATGTCTAATGTGCAAACCCATAATACGAGAAGGAACTGGCAAAGAGTGCGCCCGGCTCAAAATTAATATAACAAACAAACCCTCCTTCACGCTTTGTTCATGAGTAATCAGAAAACTTTGGCAGTGATAAACAAAGGAGATTAAGAGGATGTGATCGTCCTCATTCGGGATCCGTTCCTCGAAACTTGACCATCTCAAGAAATGATTGAGTTGTCTGCTAGCATTCGTTGACGGAACATGCATAATCTAAAAATATAATATTACCTCTGTTTTTAAAACCAAGAGCTCTGGTACATGCTTTGTCTTTGTTTCCGACTATGGGTTTTCAACCTTGCCAACAAAAGCCACGGTTCGAGAGTCTCCACCTTCTTTTAAAGCACCAACTACTGAGAGCATGATTGTCATTCTGAGTGTAATGTGCATTGTCCCAAAGTAGCATTGTCTTTTGCATGATTGTGATATCGTTTATTCTAAAATCATTCTACCTAGTCATCACTTAAACCTTGGAGGTGCCCCTGCATTTATGTTTTGCTTCACTAAAGGGGGCAAGCGAGATATCACTTTATCATATTTGCACACCATGTTCATTACAAATCTATTTGATGTTTTAGTATCATGTTGTAAAACTTTTAGTTCTTTGTGATTTTCTCATGAGGCAACTTAATTACTATAGATTCATTGTCTCAGTAAGCTTTTGTCATGTGACTATGAAAAGTCCTATATGGTTAATAGCATGTCACCACAGAAATTATTCTTGTTATCATTTACCTACTCGAGGACGAGCAGGAATTAAGCTTGGGGATGTTGATACGTCCAAAACGTATCTATAATTTCTGCTTGCTCCATGCCTCTTTTGGGTGATATTGCTATGATATTTATACACTTCCATACACTATTGATCATATTTGGACTAACCTATTAACTCAGTGCACCCCAGTGCCAGTTTCTGTTTTCTGCTGTTTTTGTATTTCAGGTTTTCCCATTACGAAAACTGCCAGAAAAATCCCAAAAAAATTATATAAAAAATCAGCGTTCCAGAAGCTTCCCGGCACCCGAAGTAGAGCCGGAGGGGGGCCACCAGGGCTCCAGGCGCCCTGGTGGCGCGGCCCACCTCCTGGCCGCGCCGGGGGGGCGCCTGGGCCCCCCAGGCCTCCGTTGATGCCCCCTTTGGCATATATTTAACACGCGTCCCGAAACCCTCGAGACGAGAACCCTTTTTCGCGATCTCATCTCTGTTCCGCTGCCGCCGCGCTTCCAAGATCGGGAGCACCAGGAGAACTCTTCCCGGCACCCTGCCGAAGGGGAGGACCACCACCGGGAGCCTCTCCACCACCATGGACGCCTCCCGGATGAGTTGTGAGTAGTCTCCCTTGGACCATGGGTCCATGACCAGTAGCTATGTGATGTTCTCCTCCCATTCTTGTGCTTCACTAATTAGACCTCGTGAGCTGCCCTACATGATCGAGGCACATATGTAATCCTTATGCTGTTGCTATGTTGAGTTTGCTGGGATCCGATGGATTGTGAGATTATGTTCAGATTGTGTTTGAGTAATATATTTGATCTACCTCTTTTATATTTATGTTCGTAAGTAATTCTTGCATGTTCTCCGTTGCTATTTATTGCTTTGGCCAAGTAGTAGGTAGTGACTCCAAGAGGGAACGTTATGCTTGATTGTGGGTTCATGCCCCTCGATGACTAGCTTGAGTGACAGAAACATGAGTCTAAGGGATGTGTTGTTGCCACAAGGGGGAAAACAACGGTGCTTGTGCCCGCGGGTGCAAGGATTGTTTACTTTACGCAAAGTTCTTTTAATGCAGTTGTCTGTTGCTTTGAGTTTACACTATGGGTGGGACTCGCAACTTAATACCAGCGAGATGTTCTGGATAGATATCTCAAGGTGGATGATTAGTAGTAGATGCAGATGGATTTCGGTCTACTTGCCTTGGCGTACCGCCCATGCTTTGAACCTCTACCTTTCTTGCAACATAGTTAGCATTGGTTTGCGCACATAATTCTGTCAATTGCCCAGCTGTAATTCTTTCACCTCACATAGCTGTTTTATTGTCTTTTGGGAGAGATACATCACTAGTGAACATCATGGGACCCCGGTCCATATTACCATCACTGATCACATCCGTTATTTACTTTCCGCTTTTACTTACTATTTGCAGCAATACCTATCACCATTATCACTTGCGTTTGATCCTTTGTAAACGACAAGGCCGGAGGGATTGACAACCTCTCTGTACTCGTTGGGAGCAAAGTTATTTGTATCTGTGTGCAGGTCCACGTTGATTGCTAATATCTGGCACCGTTAGCAGTTGACACCTTCTTGTTGAGATCTAATAGGATTCCTCCTACTTGGGCGCCCCTTTGGTTGCCTCCTCACCTCTCCCACCTATATATATGTGGGGAGGGGGCGCCACACAAGGACACAACATTGTCTTAGTCATGTGCGGTGCCCCGTCCACCATTTACTCCCCCGGTCATATTTTCGTAGTGCTTATGCGAAGCCCGTGGAGATCACTTCAACATCACCGTCACCATGCCGTAGTGCTGGCGGAACTCATATACTACTTCGCCCGTCTTTCTGGATCAAGAAGGTGAGGACATCATCGAGCTGAACGTGTGCTGAATGCAGAGGTGCCGTACGTTTGGTGCTTGATTGGTTAGATCGCGAAGAAGTTAGACTACATCAACTGCGTTACTAAACGTTTCCGCTTTCGGTCTACAAGGGTACATATACACACTCTTCCCCTCGTTGCTATACATGCATATCCATGGATAGTTCATGGTGTGTGCGTAGTTTTGTTTTAAATGCAACGTTGCCCAACAGTGGTATCAGAGCCAGGTCTATGCGTAGACGATATGCACGAGTAGAACACAAAGAGTTGTGGGCGGTGATCGTCATACTTCTTACCACCATCTTATTTTTATTCGGCGACATTGTAAGATGAAGCGGCCTGGACCAACCTTACATGTCCACGTACATGAGACCGGTTCCACCGACAAACATGCAACTTGTTTTGCATAAAGGTGGCTAGCGGGTGTCTGTTTCTCCTACTTTAGTTGAATCAAATTTGACTGCGGCCGGTCCTTGAAGAAGGTTAAAACAGCAAACTTGATAAATCACCGTTGTAGCTTTTGTTGTAGGTAAGAACGGTTCTAGCTAGAAGCCCATAGCAGCCACGTAAAACTTGCAACAACAAAGTAGAGGACGTCTAACTTGTTTTTGTAGGGCATGGTGTGATGTGATATGGTCAAGATGTGATGAGTTATACGTTATTGTATGAGATGATAATGTTTTGTAATTTATCGGCAACCGGAAAGAGCCTTATGGTTGTATCTTTATTGTTTGAAATGCAAACGCCATGTAATTGCTTTACTTTATCACTATGCGCTAGTGATACTTGTAGAAGCAATAGTTGGTGAGACGACCACGATGCTACGATGGAGATCAAGGTGTCGAGCCGGTGACGTTGGAGATCATGACGATGCTTTGGAGAACGAGATCAAAAGCACAAGATGTTGGAGATCATGTCACATATTTTGATTGCATGTGATGTTTATCCTTTATGCATCTTATTTTTCTTAGATCGATGGTAGCATTATAAGATGATCCCTTCACTAAATTTCAAGATAATAGTGTCCTCCCCGAGTATGCACCGTTGCTACAGTTCGTCATTTCAAGACACCAAGTGATGATCGGGTATGATAGACTTTACATTCACATACAATGGGTGTAAGACAGTTGTACACACGCAGAATACTTGGGTTAAACTTGACGAGCCTAGCATGTACATACATGGCCTCGGAACACTGGAGACCGAAAGGTCGAACATGAGTTATATAGTAGATATGATTAACATAGAGATGTTCACCATTGATGACTACTCCATCTCACGTGATGATCGGACATGGTTTAGTTGATTTGGATCATGTATCACATAGATAACCTGAGGGATGTTGATTTAAGTGGGAGTTCATTAGTAATTTGTTTAATTGAACTTAAGTTATCATGAACTTAGTCCAAAATGTCTTTCCATATTATGTTGTAGATCAATAGCTCGCGATGTAGCTCCACTGTTTTTGATATGTTCCTAGAGAAAACTAAGTTGAAAGATGTTAGTAGCAATGATGCGGACTGGGTCCAAGATCTGAGGACTATCTCATTGCTGCATAGAAGAATTAAGTCCTTGATGCACCCCTAGGTGACAGACTTATTGTAGGAGCATATGCAGATGTTATGAACGTTTGGCAAGCTCGATATGATGATTACTTAATAGTTTAGTGTGCCATGCTTTACAGCTTAGAATAGGGACATAAAAATGTTTTGAATGCCACAGAGCATATGTGTCGCGGGATATCCGCGGCCACCTATGGGACCAGGAGATCCCTTGCTGGTTCCGCAGGGGGACGCCGCGTTGCACAAAGAGCAGACCAGCGCACGACAACATGGCGGGGAGCACACAAGCAATTTACCCAGGTTCGGGCCGCCACGAGACGTAAGACCCTACTCCTGCTTTGGTGGATTGATGATGGAATGGTGGTGCGCTACTTCTCGAGCTTGCGTTGTATTCCCACGAAGAGGAAAGGGTGATGCAGCACAGTAGCGTAAGTATTTCCCTCAGTTTTTGAGAACCAAGGTATCAATCCAGTAGGAGACTGATACGTCCAAAACGTATCTATAATTTCTGCTTGCTCCATGCCTCTTTTGGGTGATATTGCTATGATATTTATACACTTCCATACACTTTTGATCATATTTGGACTAACCTATTAACTCAGTGCACCCCAGTGCCAGTTTCTGTTTTCTGTTGTTTTTTGTATTTCAGGTTTTCCCATTACGAAAACTGCCAGAAAAATCCCAGAAAAATTATATAAAAAATCAGCGTTCCAGAAGCTTTCCGGCACCCGAAGTAGAGCTGGAGGGGGGCCACCAGGGCTCCAGGCGCCCTGGTGGCGCGGCCCCCCTCCTGGCCGCGCCGGGGGGCGCCTGGGCCCCCCAGGCCTCCGCTGATGCCCCCCTTTGACATATATTTAACATGCGTCCCGAAACCCTCAAGACGAGAACCCTTTTTCGCGATCTCATCTTTGTTCCGCCGCCGCCGCGCTTCCAAGATCGGGAGCACCAGGAGAACTCTTCCCGGCACCCTGCTGGAGGGGAGGATCACCACTGGGAGCCTCTCCACCACCATGGACGCCTCCCGGATGAGTTGTGAGTAGTCTCCCTTGGACCATGGGTCCATGACCAGTAGCTATGTGATGTTCTCCTCCCGTTCTTGTGCTTCACTAATTAGACCTCGTGAGCTGCCCTACATGATCGAGGCACATATGTAATCCTTATGCTGTTGCTATGTTGAGTTTGCTAGGATCCGATGGATTGTGAGATTATGTTCAGATTGTGTTTGAGTAATATATTTGATCTATCTCTTTTATATTTATGTTTGTAAGTAATTCTTGCATGTTCTCCGTTGCTATTTATTGCTTTGGCCAAGTAGTAGGTAGTGACTCCAAGAGGGAACGTTATGCTTGATTGTGGGTTCATGCCCCTCGATGACTAGCTTGAGTGACAGAAACATGAGTCTAGGGGATGTGCTGTTGCCACAAGGGGGAAAACAACGGTGCTTGTGCCCGCGGGTGCAAGGATTGTTTACTTTACGCAAAGTTCTTTTAATGCAGTTGTCTGTTGCTTTGAGTTTACACTATGGGTGGGACTCGCAACTTAATACCAGCGAGATGTTCTGGATAGATATCTCAAGGTGGATGATTAGTAGTAGATGCAGATGGATTTCGGTCTACTTGCCTTGGCGTACCGCCCATGCTTTGAACCTCTACCTTTCTTGCAACATAGTTAGCATTGGTTTGCGCACATAATTCTGTCAATTGCCCAGCTGCAATTCGTTCACCTCACATAGCTGTTTTATCGTCTTTTGGGAGAGAGACATCACTAGTGAACATCATGGGACATCGGTCCATATTACCATCACTGATCACATCCGCTATTTACTTTCCGCTTTTACTTACTATTTGCAGCAATACCTATCACCATTATCACTTGCGTTTGATCCTTTGTAAACGACAAGGCCGGAGGGATTGACAACCTCTCTGTACTCGTTGGGTGCAAAGTTATTTGTATCTGTGTGCAGGTCCACGTTGATTGCTAATATCTGGCGCCGTTAGCAGTTGACACCTTCTTGTTGAAACTGGGAGTCTCAGGGGAAATCGATCCTTGGTATCTTTGCCAAGGGAAAACTTCCGCTACACTGCATCTCAAACCTTCCACTTGGGGTAACCAACGAGGGGCGAGAAGCCATCAGAGACCACGCGCGAGTCCCTCGCACCTGCACAAACAAATAAGAACTTCGCAGCCAATGCGATAAGGGGTTGTCAATCCCTTTACGGTCACTTACGAAAGTGAGATCTAATAGAGATGATAGTTTGGTATTTTTGGTATTTTTGATTATAAAAACAGAAAGTAAAATCAGAAAAGTAAAGTAGATTGTAGATTGATATGTTGAGAACAGACCCGGGGGCCATAGTTTTCTCTAGTGGCTTCTCTCATGATAGCGATATTCTACGGCGGGTCAACAAATTACTGTCGAGCAATTGATAGAAAAGCGAATAATTATGAGACTATCTAGGCATGATCATTATATATAGGAATCATGTCCGAGACAAGTAGACCGAAACGATTCTGCATCTACTACTATTACTCCACACATCGACTGCTATCCAGCACGCATCTAGTGTTTTGAGTTCATAAGAACAGAGTAACGCCTTAAGCAAGATGACATGATGTAGAGGGATAAACTCAAACTTAGTGACATAAACCCCATATTTTTATCCTGGATGGCAACAATACAATACGTGCATTGATGCCCCTACTGTCACTGGGAAAGGACACCGCAAGATTGAACCCAAAGCCAAGCACTTCTCCCATTGCAAGAACTATAGATCTAGTAGGCCAAACCAAACCAATAATTCGAAGAGACTTGCAAGGATATTATAATCATACATAAGAGTTCAGAAAAGAAACAAATATTTCTTATAGATAATCTTGATCATAAACCCACAATTCATCGGATCTCGACAAACACACCGCAAAAAGAGATTACATCGAATAGATCTCCTCGAAGACCAAGGAGAACTTGGTATTGAGATCCAAAGAGAGAGAAGAAGCCATCTAGATACTAGCTATGGACCCGAAGGTCTGTGGTAAACTACTCACAACTCATGGTGAGGTGATGATGATGATGTAGAAGAACTCCGTGGTAGATCCCCCTCCGGCGGAGCTCCGGAACAGGCCCCGAGATGGGATCTCATGGGAACAGAAGGTTACGGTGATGGAACTAGGGTTTTCTCTTGTGTTCTGATGGTTTCGGGGTACGTAGGTATATATAGGAGGAAGGAGGGCACCGGGGGCCAAACGTGGGGCCCACGAGGTAGGGGGTGCGCCCTATAGGGGGGCGCCCCCACCCTCGTGGGCGCCACGTCTGCCCTACTCTGTGGTTCTCAAGTCTCCCGTGCGAGATTTTCTCCAAAAATATCTCTCCCGAAGGTTTCAATCCGTTTGGACTCCGTTTGATATTCCTTTTCTAACAATTATCAAGCATCCAACTTCTCATCATATTCAATGCACAAAGTGTGAAAGTTTTCACTACATTGATATTGGATGTCTATCATGTGAAGACTAGTTTTATAGCCTAAACTCATTACCATGCTATTTTAATAGACTCTCAAATGGATATAAGTGAAGCATGAGATATCAACAATTTCTTCAAAATATTATCACCACCGTGCTCTAAAAGGTATAAGTGAAGCACTAGAGCAAAAACTATTCAACTCAAAAGATATAAGTGAAGCACACAGAGTGTTCTAACAATTCCTAGGCCATATTTAACTCTCTCAAATAGGTGTGTCTAGCAAGGATAATTGTGGAAAACTAACAATCAAAGACTCAAATTATACAAGATGCTCCAAGTAAAACACATATCATGTGGTGAATAAAAATATAGCTCCGAGTATAGTTACCGATGGATGAAGACGAAAGAGGGGATGCCTTCCCGGGGCATCCCCAAGCTTAGGCTTTTGGTTGTCCTTGAATTTTACCTTGGGGTGCCATGGGCATCCCCAAGCTTAGGCTCTTGCCACTCTTTGTTCCATAGTCCATCAAAGCAATACTCAAAACTTGAAAACTTCACAACACAAAACTTAGGCAAAAATCTCGTGAGCTCCGTTAGTATAAGAAAGCAAACCATTACTCAAAGGTACTGCAATGAATTCATTCTTTGTTTATATTGGTGTTAAAACTACTGTATTCCAACTTCTCTATGATTCATACTTCCCAATACTACTCATAGATGCATTGAAATAAGCAAACAACACACGAAAAACAGAATCTGTCAAAAACAGAACAATCTATAGTAATCTGCAGTTTCCGCATACTTCTGTAACTCCAAAAAATTCAAGATAAATTGATAAACGTGAGGAATTTTTCTATTAATCATCTGCAAAAATAATCAACTAAATAGCACGCTGCAGTAAAATCTGGTGACCATTCTAGCGAGCGCTAACGATTCTGTTTTTCACAGCAAGATCACATAAACTTCACACAAGTCTTCCCAAAGGTTCTACTTGGCACAAACACTAAACAAAACACGAAACCACATCTAAACAGAAGCTAGATGCAATATTTATTGCTAAACAGAAGAAAAAAAATATAAAATTGGGTTGCCTCCCAACAAGCGCTATCATTTTACGCCCCTAGCTAGGCACGATACATGGATAGTTTTAGGTATTGCCGTCCTTGGGAGGAAATTCTTTAATTAAGCACTTGTGATTCTTAGGCACTTCTTTATCCCTATTGATAATCAAACTTTTGGGCAAGAAATCAAGAAATTCTAAAGTGTCAAAAGGGTCTCTTGCAAAAGTAAGAGAATTAGGGTGAACACTTATGGATTTGAGATCCGCGATTCCTTTACTAGATGTTTCACCCTTATCTTTAGGAACATACATGAACTTAGGTAATTTAGTGGTAGAATTATTTGGAGTAATTTTTATAGCAGAAAGAGCAGAACCCACGTTAGTAATAATATCCTCAAGCTTATTGATTCTAGTGGAATCCTGACCTAGCTTTTCTTTAACTATGGGTCCCTTTTCCTTAAGATTTTTCATAACAACTCCTACCTTGGATCCATATTGGGCAATTCATTATGGATTTTTCTATCCAATTTCTCTACCAGTTCTACCATAGCAACTTTGTTTTCAATGACTTCTAATCTTTGCATAACATGCTCCAAAGTTAAAACGGTCCCATTAACCATAAGAGGTGGTGAGCCAAATAATTCAGTCATTGCATTATAAGAATCAAAAGTATGGCTACCCAAGAAATTCCCTCCGGTAATGGTATCTAAGATAAATCTATTCCACGGGGTTATGCCAACATAAAAATTGCGAAGAAGCATGGAAGTGGAAATCTTCCTATTAGATCTATTTTGAGCATTGCAAATTCTAACCAGGCATCTTTTAAGTTTTCTTCCTCCCTTTGTTTAAAGTTGAGAACCTCACTCTCGGGAGTGTTGATAATGATAGGTGTGCTAGACATGATGACAAGCAAGCAAGCAACACACAAGCAGACAAGAAGCAAGCGAACTATAAACACACGACAGAAGAAGGGCAAATAAAACGGCAAGGGTGAAGTGGGGGAGAGGAAAACGAGAGGCAAAAAATGTAATGCGAAGGATAAGGGTTTTTGATAGGTACTTGGATTATAACTTTTGCGTAAGCCTCCCCGGCAACGGCGCCAGAAATTCTTCTTGCTACTTCTCGAGCTTGCGTTGTATTCCCTCGAAGAGGAAAGGGTGATGCAGCACAGTAGCGTAAGTATGTCGGTGTACTAAGATAGGGGTACCTTAGTACCCCAACTTGTGCACGGGCAGTAGCAGCTTCCCGCGGCAAGGTTTACCACGTGCTCGCCGGGTACCTTTTCGGTCCTTATGAAGCCATTCAAGAACAAAGTATACAAGTCAGAAGATCAAGACCCCGGCAAGTGGAGCTTGCCGAGAAGGCCGTACCAGGCTCAAGGTTATCACTCTAACACAAGACCCTGGCAAGAGGAGCTTGTCAGGAAGGCCAAGGATCACATACCTCAAGAAACGCCTCGGCGCATCTCGCGCCCCGGCAGGGTCCGGGGAGCGACAAGCTTTCCGGGCCCGGCAAGATCGCTACCCCAGCAAGGTGCTTGCCGGGGGAAACCTGTGCTGTGTGCCCACGCTCCAGCTCATCGGCCCACGCGTCGCCCTGGGGCCCTTCCAGGGGCACGTGGCGGATGGCTGTGCAGCCCGGGGTACACGGTGGTGAGCCACGGTGACGAGGCTACCGTCGTGGCGAACGGAGGAGCATGGACGGGCACTTTTGGGGTCGACGGTGACGGGCATTTAATGCCCTTGTCCCCCACTGTCAAGGTTAGGTGAAGAGCACTGTTCGTCCACTGTTCACGCACTATTCCCGCACTGTTACAACTACCACCAAAATTACATTTTTACCCTCCTCTACGTTGACACCTGTCGGTGACCCCTTGAGCTATAAAAGGAGGCCCATGCACAACGTAGAGGAGGTTCGGAACCTAGACAACTCTTTCGCTCGGTGTATCTAGCTCTTCAAGCTCCCAAGCTCAAGAATTCAATCCAATCCAAGCAGGAGTAGGGTTTTACGCGTCCGCGCGGCCCGAACCTGGGTAAACCACCCGCGTGCGCTCCTCGATCTGCTCTCCGTACTCCCTCCGCTCCCTTACCGCAACGTAGAAGGGGCTCCGGTCCCATAGGTGCTCGTGGGAGGACAGTTTCCCCCGACATCTTTGGCGCGCCAGGTAGGGGGCGTCGAGGTTGTGCGAACCTGATCCGGCGCTCACGCGGGCGCATCCTTCATCAACCTCTCCAGCTTCATCAACTTCATCAGCAACATCAACATGCCTCCGAAGAAGAAGGCTTCGGAGGTCGGAGGCCCGTCCGCGTCGATTCCACCGCCACCAGAACCAACGGTTGGTGGAGGAGACACCGGCGGAAGGGTGGTCGCCGGCAAGGAAACTCACGGCGCCACCAAATCCAAGGACAAGACGGACGACCGGGCAAACTCCAAAGCTTCGGTGTCCGTGGACGCGCCACGTCTCTCTCGGGACGTACAAGACCCACATCGGCGTGGTACAGGAGGTACCATACGCTTGCTGGGGCGAGGACAAACCGGGGGATCGCGTTCCGGAGCTCCCTCACGTGTTCGTGACGTCCCGTAGGCCTACTTTGTTGTTCGGGCGTGTAACGTTACCGGTGTGCCGTGAGGTTGTTGTGTGTGTTGTTGTTTTGTTGTGTGCAACCCGCCTCTCAAATCTTGTCTCGTTTGGACTCCGTTGGCTATCCCATCCGTTGTTCGTGTGGGTCCAAAGTGCCTTCACTTTGTGTCCCGGAAACACCCCTACTGCAGTCTACTTCTATTCCCTAGTCCCTTCTAGACTGCCCCGCGATCGGATCCGTCGGATCGCGATCGTAGGGCTTCTAACACCCCAAATCTCCCTAACCCTAAAAATTCCTGCTATATATTAGACCCTAGTCTCAATTTGGCATCTCTATCTTCTTCCTCCTCCTCCCCTCTCTTTTTTTCCCAGATCCACAAATTCTCCACCAGCCACTTGGTAGTTTCCTCCCGCAAAAACCGCACCGATCTGCAGATCGAGCGAACAAGCGCCA
Source organism: Secale cereale (assembly GCA_902687465.1). NCBI lineage: Eukaryota > Viridiplantae > Streptophyta > Magnoliopsida > Poales > Poaceae > Secale > Secale cereale. The sequence goes on from LR738713.1 coordinate 624,431,080, forward strand.
GCCCATCGTTTCCCTTCGTCGACCCGGGCAGGTCAACGCCCCTGGATCGGAGGGCGATCTGATCTGGAGGCTCCCAGGTCGCTCCCCTCGATGGGAGCCCAGGACCACTTCGCCTGAAGCCTCCCGCGGCTGGGCCCTCCCTCCGTTTGTTCCTGCGCCGGCCCAACGGCCCGTACGCCGCGCTAGGTCCCCACTTCGCCTTCGCCTCAGCCGCATCGCGCCAGTTCCCGCCGCTCGCTTCGCCTGGCCCCGCATCGCCCCGCCTCACCGGGCCGTTCCCTTCGCCGCCTCCCGACACGGCTGGGCCGACCCCAGCCGGGCCTCGCCGCCTCGCCCGCGAGCGGGCCTCCCAGCCACCAAGGCAGCTAGCTCCGCCAGGCCTCCTCGCGGGCCACCGCCTGCCAGGCCGCGCCGCCTCCAGTCGGGCGGGCTGCGCCACCACCTCCACCGCGGGCCGCCGCCTCCGAGTCGCCTCCCGCCAGATCCGCAACCGGGCTCCGCCGCCCTGGGCCCTAGCCGCCGCGCCGGCCCATCTCCTTTTTTTCAGATCTCTGAGGTTGACTCCCCACTCCAAAGTCCCTGTTAATTCTGTTCTGAAATGCAATGTTTGACCTGCTCTAACTTTTTGTCTGTTGCTCCGATTCGCGCGTGTAATATGTCCAGACGTTCGTGGAGACGTGCTCTACGTTTCATCTGTTGTTGTCATGCATGTTAGAGATCATCTAGGTGCTCGTTTTTCTGTTGCAAGAGTGCATCATGATATAAACTGCTGCTATGTGTTATTTTTATGCCATCTTTGCCATGTGATATCTTTTAGCTCGTTTGTCCGAATGATGCAAATGACATGTCCACGTGTTCGTCTTGCCATGATCTACGTGTTGTATGTGATAGGTTGCATGGTAGATTTATTATTGCCTTGTTATCATCGTTGCAAAGTGCCATGTGGCTGTGTGTTGTTTCACTTGTTATGAAATGCCATCTTGTTGAGCTCGTTGCAATCGTTGTGTTTACCTCTATGATGCATGCTTGTGTGTTTCGGGATCACCTTCATGTGTACTTTGATGAGGTGCTTACCTCTTGCCATGTTTAGTTTCGAGGTGACTTAAACATGCTCTTTTAGATGCTATGATGATATTGCTGTTTTAGGACTTAGTGGATTTTCACTAAGTCTGAAATCTGTAACGTTCCGATGCCATGTTCGTGTGATGTTCTAGGACAAAGCATGTTAGTTTTGGAGTGGATCTTGTTTGTTCCTTGTAGTATATATTGTTGTCTTTCCATTCATGTCCTCACATGTCTATTTAAGTGGCTGTAGCATGTTTATCTTTTGCTCCAAAGTTTCAATAAAATTCTGCTGCCAGAATTTTATTATCAAGTTCAACATGTCCAAGATCATTCCTATTGATCTGTGGCTCCGTTGGGGGTGCACCTTTGGACTTAGTTGCTGTAGTATATGTCTAGTTTGTGTTCATGCCCTTTGTCATGTTATTTGGATGATGTAGCTCAATTATTTTGAGCTCCGAAGTTGCTATGTTGCTGTAATTTTCAGCTTTCGCTCAATTCTTGTTTCGGGCATAACTTTTAGCCCCTAACTCCGATTTCAGCGAATCTTATATCAAACTTGTTTGTTTTTCTGTGTAGATTAATAATATCAGATTGTTATCATGTTTTGAGGTGATTTGCTTGAGTGATATTTTCCGTGCTCCGTGTGCATCCTTAGTGCATCCATCATGCATTCATCTTTTTCGAGTGCGCATTGCATCTTGTTGATTGGTGCTTGGTGTGATTCTTTTGTTTAGAGCCGGAAGCAGAGTCTGAGTTCGAGTACGAGCACGAGGTTTCCAACGAGGTTGAGCACGAGGACCCTTCTTACGATCCGAACGACTTCTCTTCAGGCAAGATGACCGAACCCCGATAACATTACTATCTTTGCCTATTGCTAGTAGTCTCGATCTATAGTTTAGCCTCGATGCCCATGATCTTCTTGTCAGCCTCCTACTTGTAACCAATTGCCATGTTTAACCAACCTACCTATGCAAATCGTTGCTTGGCTAAGTACGCTTCGCTCAGCCCTTCTTATAGCATTGCTAGTTGCAGGTGAAGATCGAAGATGCTTGCTTCATGATGAAGTTTGGTTGGGTTATATCACACTATATAAATGCTTTAAATGAAATCATCTATATATTGGCAAGGGTGGAAGGCTAAGCCTTTTGCTTGGTGATTTGTTCCACTCATGCCGTTAGGAACCGTATAAACCGGTGTTATGTTCCTTGATTATGCGTTCCTAACACGGTTGGGGTGTATGGGACCCCCTCGATAAACCGCTAAGTGCTAAGTCTTTTCCAGCAAGTCCCAACATTGGTACTATTTGCCTAATAACAAACTAAACTTGCATAGGGAGTTATAAACCCTTTATTCTTAATCAACAACCCCGGGCCAGTGCTCCACATGAGTGTTGGTCCGAAATGAGCGGACTGCGGGGCCACCTCAAGGAAACTCGAGGTCTGGTAAAAACCCGTAGGATGTCTCATCCGGTCGTGGCCTGAGACGAGATACGCGCGGCTACTATCAGGGTGTCGGCACGCCGGGAGGATTTGCTGGATTAGCCTTACCTTAGTTCGGTATATCTTGAGCACGGGATTCCGAGGATACTCGGGTCTTCCCACTTTGGAGTTGCGACTCCGCGGATCGTGGGCTTGTAATGGGTCAAGTTGGAACACCCCTGCAGGGTTTGAACTTTCGAAAGCCGTGCCCGCGGTTATGTGGCGGATGGGAGCTTGTTAATTCCGGTTGTAGATAACTTGACACAATGTTTCTAATACACTACCAGCGTGTGTTCCGTGACTGTCAATTTCCGAATAGGGATTCGGGAGTTGAACACGGAGGGGTTATGCTTGTTGAGCTTGTAGCTAGGATCACTTCGTGATCACTTCTCGCCGAGGCTTTCTCTTCTCGCTCTCACTCACGTAAGTTAGTTGCTAGTTGCTGCTGCAGACACTTATTCTTTTCTTCAGCCTTATCCTTTTCCCCAAAGGCTTAAATAGTCTTGTTACCCGGGAACGGGATTGCTGAGTCCTCTGTGGCTCACAGCTACTTCACACACCAGATGCAGGTCCAGCTGTGAGCTATCCAGGTGATGGCACCGAGCTGGATTGGGAGTACGACGAGGAGCGTAGTCGGTACTATGTGCGATACCCGGATGATCAGTAGTGGAGACTCTTACTAGGATTCGATCCGCCTGTGGTTTATTTATCTGAGTTTGGCATCTTGCATTTGGATTTTGCCCTTAGAGGGTTGTGATGTTCTTAATGTATGATGATTGAGACTTGAATTGTAATTCTGTGACGTGGCGAGTGTAAGCCAACTATTTTCTGTTTACAATCCCCTCTTTTACATGAGATGTGCAAAGATTACCGAACTTGAGATCATTCTAGGATGGATTTATGCCTTTAAGTCGTGCCTCAACACGTAGGAGGTATAACTCCATCCTGGGCATTACAAGTTGGTATTCAGAGCCTTCTCCGACCTAGGAGCCCCCACTATTTGATCGAATCGTTGACGGTCGAGTCTAGGCACACACTGAAAACTTTTTGAGTCCTATATTATATCGGAGAGTAGGATTTCTTTGCTTCTCATCCCCTTTCTCTCTGGTGAGGACTCCTGACGACTACTCTTGTCTCTCCTATCTTCAAAAATTGCACAAATTTTTTTTAGGAATCCCGCGAGTATTCTGGGATTGTTTCGATGTTCTTGTGACAAGGATATTGTTCTCGATGCCTCCTGTTACTGAGGAGTTGAGCTTCGGGGTATTGTTGTCACAAGCATATCGCGGCAGTACTAAATACTTAAGACGGCCGACATCGAAAATCTCCCCTATACGGCCAGTGGCAAGATAACCCCGACATCACCCAGTACTGGGGAGGTAGTTCGGGAGTATTGCCATAGCTTGTTATAGTGGATGCTTTTCGAAGGTCCGAGGTACACAGTTTCCGAGAAAGACTGGTTATGTGTTGAAGGATGGATACACCTGGATGTAGGTTTAGAGTTGATTGCGCGGTGCTTCCCGTGTATCCCCAACACCTGATTGCATAACTGGAATCTTTCGGAAATTTATAGGTGGGTTTTATCCAGTAGATCGTAGGCATTCTTCCAACGAATGCAGGTTAGTGAGTTCGGGGTTCTACATTGAGTGAAGGGGTTATATGACCGATGTTACTATCAGGAGTTGCATCTTAAAGGGTCCTTGGCTATGCTGATCCGGGGATTGCAAAACCTTTTCGTAACACGTTCATATGCTTTCAGCACAAAGATGTTAGAACGAAACTCCTCTCTTGTGTTTGTTCCCATCCGTACCTTGTTGTTTTCTTATTTTTTTCATTTTGTCCCCTATGTGGCTTCTCGTGAAGATTGATGTTATCATTTAACTGAGAATTTCATTCCTTCCTCTTGTTCGAATGATTTCATTCGTTCTTATTGTTCGAATGATTATTGTGAAGACTTGCTGCAATTCATTCCATTGATTCAGCTTATGCCTTTTGTCAATCAATTGCTGATTCGTGGTCATCTCTTACAGGATGGCTCCGAAAAAGGTTCCCAACGCTAACCTAGAGGTGGAAGAGGTCCCAGATCATCCTCCTTCCCCTCCTCCTCCGCCTGAGGCTTGGAGAGCAATTATGCAGACTACTGCTCAGAACACTCAGTTGATGATGCAGATGATGCAGCAGATGCAAGCTAATCAAGCTAATCAAGGTATTCCAGGGAACCAAGGCAACTTCTTCCAGCAGCACCATGCTACTCTTAAGCAGTTCTTGGCCAACAATCCTAAAGCTTTCAGTTACTGTGTCGACCCTCTTGATGCTGAAGATTGGTTAACCGACATAAAGAAGCATTTTGAGTGCAGTAACGTGAAGGAAGATGACTATGTGAAGTTTGCAGCCTTCCAACTGAAAGATCAAGCAGCTGACTGGTGGCAGCAGTACAAAGACTCCAGGCCGGGTCAAGTGATCTCTTGGGAGAATTTCTGCAAGGATTTCCGTTCGGACCACATTCCTACAAGTGTCATCGAGGGTATGCGTGAGCAATTCCGCAACCTGAAGCAGGGCTCCATGACAGTCTATCAGTATAATGTCAAGTTCCAAAACCTTGCTCGATATGCTAAGCAAGACATTCCTGATGCCAAGAGTAAAATCTATCAGTTCCGTGGAGGTCTCAAAGATGAACTTCAGCTTGCTCTCACTTTGTTCGAGCCCGATGAATTCGACAAGTTCTATAACATGGCTTTGAAACAAGAAGCAGCTCAGCTTAAGATGGAGGCTTCTAAGAAGAGAATTCGAGATGTTGTTCACTCTTCCTCATCGTCTCAGATGGTCTCGAAGCATCAGAAATTCTGGCTTCCTCCTCCTCCAGTGATTTGAGCTCCATACAACAACTCCAACAACTCCAACAACAAGAACTCTAGTGGTCATGGTTTCTCCCACCCACCAAACCCGAGCAACCAGTCGAAGAAGCAGTTTCAGTCTCAAGGTTCCAAGTCAAGTGGCTCTCATTTCCGTCCTCTCTCAGAAGTGACTTGCAACAAATGCACTCAGAAAGGTCACTATGCCAACAGATGTCCGAATCCGAAGCGTCTTCCACCTCCTCCACCTGTGAGTTCAGCTATTGTCAGGCATGATCCAAAGGCAGCAAGGGTCAATCTGATGAATGCAGCGCAAGCGGAGAATTCTTCTGATGTCATTTTGGGTAACCTTCCAGTGAACTCTTTTCCTGCTAAAGTGTTATTTGATTCGGGTGCTTCACATTCTTTCATGTCATTCCCATTTGCATCCAAGTATAATGTGGGCACCATGGCCTTGCCAAAGGAGTTGCAAGTGATTTCTCCGGGAAGATGCATGACTTCTAGATTATATGCTCCGGATGTTTCTATTCGCATGGGTGATTATCGATTTTTGGCTTCTCCGGTGATTCTTGGTAATTCTGACATCGACCTCATCCTCGGAATGGATTGGCTTTCTCAGCACGATGCTCACATTGATTGTGCACAGAAGGAAGTCAAGATGACTCATTCTGATGAAGATGTGATTATCTTCGCCTCCAGGGATAACACTATCCGGCTTTTCTCTCTCAATGATAAGGGCGAAATTAATGCCATATCTCAAATTCCGGTGGTGAATGAATATCAAGACGTCTTTCCTGAAGAACTTCCAGGCATGCGTCCACACCGTCAGGTGGAGTTTGTCATTGAACTCGAGCCGGGCACTGAGCCTGCATGCCGGCGTCCGTACAAGCTCTCTCCGGATGAATTGAAGGAATTGAAGAAGCAGCTTGATAAGCAGGAGAGTATGGGTCTCATCAGGCCTAGTACGTCTCCATGGGGCTGTGGTGTCTTATTTGTCAAGAAGAAAGATGGCACGGAGCGTCTCTGTGTTGACTACCGGCCATTGAACAAGAAGACGATTAAGAACAAGTATCCGCTCCCCAACATCAACGAACTCTTTGAGCAGCTCAAAGGAGCTAAAGTGTTCTCTAAGCTTGACCTCCAAATGGGCTATCATCAAATTCGCATTCGCGAGGAAGACATTCCCAAGACGGCCTTCAGAACGAGCTACGGTTCATACGAGTATACCGTCATGTCCTTCGGTCTCGCCAATGCTCCTCCTACCTTTTCGAGGATGATGCATTACATCTTCAACCCCTATACTGGCGAGTTTGTGCTTGTGTATCTGGATGATATTCTGGTGTTTTCCAAGAATGAAGAAGATCACGAAAAGCACTTACGTCTGGTTCTTGATCGACTCCGAGAGCATAAATTCTATGCCAAGTTCTCCAAGTGCGAGTTTTGGCTCGATAAGGTTTTGTACCTGGGCCACATCATCTCAGCTGACGGTATTGCGGTTAATCCCGAGAAAGTTGAAGCAATTGTCAACTGGGAAGCTCCTCAGAACGTCAAGCAGCTCCGCAGTTTTCTGGGTCTTGCCAGCTATTGCAGAAGGTTTGTGGAGAACTTCTCCAAGATTGCCAAGCCTCTTTCCAACCTGCTTCAGAAGAATGTCAAATACTTTTGGTCTCCAGAGTGTGAAGTGGCATTCAAAACCCTCAAAGATAAGCTTGTCTCTGCTCCAGTTCTGACTCCTCCGGATGAAACCAAGCCCTATGAAGTATTCTGTGATGCTTCTCTTCAAGGTCTTGGTGGTGTGCTTATGCAAGATAAGAGAATTGTGGCATACACTTCTCGTCAGCTAAAGCCAAGTGAGAAGAACTATCCCACACATGATCTCGAGCTAGCAGCTGTGGTACATGCTCTGATTACGTGGAGACATCTGTTGTTGGGCAGAAAGGTCGACATCTTCACTGATCACAAGAGTTTGAAGTACATCTTCACACAGCCGCATCTGAACCTCCGTCAGACTCGTTGGGTTGAAATGATCCAAGAGTACAATCCCAGCATCGAATACACTCCTGGCAAGGCGAATGTGATTGCAGATGCTTTGAGCAGAAAGGCATATTGCAACAGCCTTCTTATCAAGCCATACCAGCCTGAGCTTTGTGAAGCATTCAGGAAGCTCAACCTCCAAGTTGTTCCGCAGGGTTTTCTTGCAAATCTCCAAATTGCCCCTACCTTGGAAGATCAAGTCCGTGAGGCCCAGCTCAGTGATACCATGGTGAAGAAGGTGAAACATGGGATTGCAAAGGGCACTCCAAAATATAAGTGCTTCCGTGTTGATGAGAGAGATACTTTGTTCTTCGAGGACAGACTCGTTGTTCTAAAAGGTGATCTCAGGAAGCTCATAATGGAAGAAGCTCATGACTCTCTCCTTTCCATCCATCCTGGCAGTTCCAAGATGTACCAAGATCTCAAGCAATCTTACTGGTGGACACGCATGAAAAGGGATAGTGCCCAATTCGTGAACGAACTGATGTATGCAGAAGAGTGAAAGCAGAACATCAACATCCAGCCGGTCTTCTCCAACCTCTTCCTATCCCCGAGTGGAAGTTCGACCACATTGAAATGGACTTCGTCACTGGTTTTCCTAAATCCAAGCGAGGAAATGATGCTATCTTTGTGGTGATTGACAAGCTTACCAAAGTCGCTCACTTTCTTCCAGTCAAGGGATCAATCAATGCAGCTCAACTTGCAGAGTTGTACACTTCCAGAATTGTGTCCCTACATGGCATTCCTCAAGTTATATCCTCAGACCGTGGAAGCTTGTTCACATCAAGGTTCTGGGACTCCTTTCAGTCCGCCATGGGCACTAAGATCAGGTTCAGCACTGCATTTCACCCTCAGACTAGTGGTCAAGTCGAGCGTGTGAATCAGATTCTAGAAGACATGCTCAGAGCCTGTGTCATCTCCTTCGGCATGAAATGGGAAGACTGCCTTCCATTTGCCGAGTTCTCTTACAACAACAGCTTTCAAGCAAGTGCAGGCAAAGCACCATTTGAAATTCTCTATGGCAGAAAGTGCGTACCCCTCTCAACTGGTCTGAAACAGGCGAACGTCAACTTCTTGGCAATGACTTGATCTCAGAAGCCGAAGAAATGTGCAAAGTCATACGTGAGAATCTCAAGGCCGCTCAGTCGCGTCAGAAGAGCTACTATGACGGAAAGCATCGTGATTTGGCTTTCGACATCGGTGATCATGTCTATCTCCGAGTTTCTCCGATGAAAGGAACCCAAAGATTCGGTATCAAAGGAAAACTTGCTCCTAGATACGTCGGGCCTTTCAAGATTCTTGGCAAAAGAGGCGATCTAGCCTATCAACTCGAGCTCCCTTCAAACTTCGCAAATGTTCATGATGTCTTCCATGTGTCTCAACTTCGCAAATGCTTCAAGGCACCTGAGCGCATGATTCCGTTTGAAGAGATTGATCTTCAACATGACCTGTCCTACCGAGAGCATCCTGTTGCAATTCTCGAAGAAACCGAACGCAAGACCCGCAACAAGTCCATCAAATTTCTGAAAGTCAAGTGGTCACATCACACCGATCGAGAAGCTACCTGGGAACGAGAAGATCATCTTCGTTCCGAGTACCCTTCCTTTTTCCAGTCCTAGATCTCGGGTGTCGGTGTACTAAGATAGGGGTACCTTAGTACCCCAACTTGTGCACGGGCAGTAGCAGCTTCCCGCGGCAGGGTTTACCACGTGCTCGCCGGAAACCTTTCTGGTCCCTATAAAGCCATTCAAAAACAAAGTATACAAGACAGAAGATCAAGGCCCCGGCAAGTGGAGCTTGCCGGGAAGGCCGCACCAGGCTCAAGATTATCTCATTGACACGAGACCCTGGCAAGAGGAGCTTGCCAGGAAGACCAGAAGACTGCATCTTAAAAGACATGCCTCGGCGCACCCTGCGCCCCAGCAGGACCCGGGGAGCGACAAGCTTCCGGGCCCGATAAGATCAAGACCCCGGCAAGGTGCTTGCCGGGGGAAGCCTGCGCTGTGTGCCCGCGCTCCAGCTCATCGTTCCACGCGTCGCCCTGGGGCCCTTCCAGGGACGTGTGGCGGATGGCTGTGCAGCCTGGGGGACACGGTGGCGCGCCACGGTGACGAGGCTACCGCCGTGGCGAACGGAGACGCATGGACGGGTGCTTTTGGGGTCGACGGTGACGGGCATTTAAGGCCCTTGTCCCCCACTGTCTATGTTAGGTAAAGACTACTGTTTATCCACTGTTCATGCATTGTTCTCGCACTATTACAACTACCACCAAAGTTACATTTTTACCCTCCTCTACGTTGACACCTGTCGGTGACCCCTTGAGCTATAAAAGGAGGCCCATGCACAACGTAGAAAGGGTTCGGAACCTAGACAGCTCTCTTGCTCGGTGTAGCTAGTTCTTCAAGCTCCCGAGCCCAAGAACTCAATACAATCTAAGCAGGAGCAGGGTTTTACGCGTCCGCGCGGCCCGAACCTGGGTAAACTGCCCGCGTGCTCTCCTCGATCCGCTCTTCGTGCTCCCTCCGCTCCCTTACCGCAACGTACAAGGGGCTCCGGTCCCATAGGTGCTCGTGGTGGACAGTTTCCCCCGACATCTTTGGCGCGCCAGGTAGGGGGCGTCGAGGTTGTGCGAACCTGATCCGGTGCTCACGCGGGCGCAATCTTCATCAACCTCTCCAGCTTCATCAACTTCATCAGCAGCAACATGGCCCCGAAGAAGAAGGCTTCGGAGGTCGCAGGCCCGTCTGCGTCGATTCCCCCGCCACCAGAACCAACGGTGGGTGGAGGAGACGTCGGCGGAAGGGTGGTCGCCGGCGAGGAAACTCACGGCACCGCCAAGTCCAAGGACAAGACGGTCGACCGGGCAAACTCTAAAGCCTCGGTCTCCGTAGACGCACCACGTCCATCTCAGCAGACGACAGGCCAGCAGCGCCGTGGTACAGGAGGTACCATCCGCTTGCTGGGCCAAGGACAAGCCGGAGGCTCGCGGGATGCTCAAGGCCATCGTCCTGGCACGAGCAAGGCGCGGTCGCCGGGGCAAGAGACTGCTCCTTCTAACCCTGTTAGAAGTCCGAGCATATCTCGCTCCTCGCACCGCTCGCCGCCGCTCCCCTCCTCTCCAGCAGAAGCTCTCGCAAGAGCGCAACTGCTCCTCGATTTCCCTCCAGCGGCAGACAAGGCCGAAGACTGGAGGTCGACGATCCAAAGCATCATCGCCTTCGCCAACAACGACACGCCGCAGCAGCCAGCGACATCGCGGCCACGGCAAGTCGAACAGACGAAGGCCGACGGCGAGAAGACCGCTGGGGTGCAACCACCGTGCACTCCCCGCCGCGGAAGCAGAAGACGCCTCCCCGCCGGATTAACGTCGACGACGACCCTACGGCGTCGTCGGATCCGCGGGCTCGTCGGGACCAGCGCCAAGTCCTTGACGATCGGCGGCAAGAAGACGCTCGGACGACAATCGAGCGCCGACGAGAAGCTCGGCGACAATCAGATCAGCGCACTGGGACCGCTGTCGACACGCACGCGCCCGGTGAACCAGGCGACTTGCCGTACGCGGCAGGTTGCCCTGCGTTTACCCGTGAGCTGCGGCGCGTCCAGTGGCCCAGCATGAAAAATTTCAAGCCCGACGTACCCGAGAAGTACGACGGCAAGACGCACCCCTCGGAGTTCCTCAGCATCTACACCATCGCGGTGCAGGCTGCCGGGGGGCGCGACGAGAAGATATTAGCCAACTACTTCCCGCTGGTGCTTAAGCCAAACGTTCGCTCTTGGCTTATGCACTTGCCGGAAGGCTCCATTTCTTCGTGGGCAGATTTGTGCCATCAGTTTGTTGGCGCCTTCACGGGCGGCCACAAACCCCACGGCCAGGAGAGTGATCTCCACATCTTGGCCCAGAAGGAAGGAGAACCCCTGCGCAAGTACATTCAACGATTCAGCCGCGTGCAGCACAATATTCCTGATGTCCACCCCGCCGCGGTTATCAGCGCGTTCCACCAGAACGTGCATAACCGTCGCATGCGGGGAGAGATGGCCATGACCAAGATACGGGATGTCAGCAAGCTCTATGCTCTGGCTGACAAGTGCGCGCGCACCGAAGAGGGGAGGAGACTCCCCGGGGAGGATGCTGGCGCAGGGGGAAGCGAAAGCGAGGATGCCGCCCCGTCAAAGAAGAGCCGGCGGCGGAACAATAGAAAGAAGAAGAGCAAGGAAGTGCTAGTCGTCGAGAAGTCCGGCAAGGAAGCTCCCGCCAAGACAGCACAGGCTGGCGGTTCCGGCAAGGAACCTGCCCCTGTGGCGGCAGCCGACAAGCAGGACGGCTCCGACAAGCAATATTGCAAGATACACCGCACCAAGGGCCACGACCTTTCCAACTGCAAGCGAGTCGAGTACCTCGTAGATCAGCAGAAAGCTGAATACGAGCGGCACGACAAGGAGAAGGCCCAAGGTGGCGGGGGAGAGCCAAGCAAGAAGCGGCCGTTCAAGGGCCGGGGAGGACGCCGCGGCAAGGCCAATCAGCGGCAAGGTGATCGACCTCCCCGGGGCCGCGACAAGGATGAGGAGGAAGACAACGACGACGACATGGAGGAAGGTGATAACAGTGAGCAGGAGTTCCAGAAGGCCACAGAGGTTCTGTGTGTCGACGGAGGCGCCTCTCTGCACACTTCCCACCGCCAACTCAAGCAGTGGGTGCGGGAAGTAAATGCAGCAGAGCCGCCCGTTGAGTCACGCAGGCTGCTGAAGTGGTCCAGCACGCCCATCATTTTTGATCTTGAGGACCACCCTGACCGCACAACAGCGGTCGGGTGCTTGCCGATGTTGGTCTCACCAACCATCCGCAACCTCAAGGTCACCAAAATGTTGGTTGACGGCGGGGCCGGCCTGAACTTGATCTCCTCGGCTGTGATCAAGAAACTCCAGATCCCAGACGGCGAGCTCGAAGAAACCGGGTCGTTTCAAGGAATAAAACCGGGAAGGAGCAAGCCGAAGGGGAAGATCACTCTGCCAGTGACCTTTGGCGGGGAACTCAACTTCAGGACGGAGAGGATAACCTTTGACGTGGCCGATATCCCATTGCCATACAATGGGATACTTGGACGTCCTGCCCTCGCCAAGTTCATGGCAGCTTCCCACTACGCCTACAATGTACTCAAGATGCCAGGGCCGATAAGCATCATCTCTGTCCCTGGCGACAAGAAGGACGCGCTTATCTGCGCCGACAAGATATACCGGGATGCAGCAGCCGCGGCGGAGAGCAACACACTTGCCGCTGAAGCTCCCGGGGGGAAGAAGACCAAGACCAAGTCCGGCAAGAGCTCTGGGGCCCACTCCGGCAAACGCACCTCTTCGGAGTGCTGCGCTGCCGTCGAGGACGTTCCATCGAGCTCCACCGGCAAGTGCAAGAAGGGGATGGCCGCTCCACCGACAACCAAGAAGGTGTCCGCTAAGAAGGACGGCACTGGTGGTACCTTCACCATCAGTGCTACACTTGACAACAAATAGGAAAGCGCGCTCGTTGCCTTCCTGCGGGCGAATGTCGATGTGTTTGCGTGGCAACCATCTGACATCCCCGGCGTTCCCAGGAAGGTGATTGAGCACAAGCTTGCTATTTGTCCTCATGCGCGGCCCGTCAAGCAGAAGGTCAGGAAGCAAGCCGTGGAGCGCCAAGAATTCATCGCCGAAGAAATCAAGAAGTTGGAAGCAGCAGGCCTAGTTAGAGGCGTGATCCATCCCACGTGGTTAGCAAATCCAGTTGTCGTGCGTAAGGCCAACGAGAAGTGGAGACTGTGTATAGACTTCACTGATGTGGATAAAGCATGTCCCAAGGATCCATTTCCCTTGCCGCGCATTGACCAGATTGTTGACTCCACTGCCGGATGTGAGCTGCTTTCCTTCCTTGATGCATATTCAGGCTACCACCAGATTTTCATGGCCAAGGAAGACGAAGAGAAGACTGCATTCATTACTCCATGTGGCACATATTGCTTCATACGCATGCCCTTCGGATTGAAGAATGCAGGCTCAACATTTGCAAGGGTGGTGCACACTGCTTTTGAGCCACAGATCCACAGAAATGTAGAAGCTTACATGGATGACATAGTGGTCAAGAGCAAGAGCAAAGATACCCTGATCCAAGACTTGGAAGAAACATTTGCAAATCTGCGCAAGATCCAGCTCAAGTTGAACCCCGAGAAGTGCGTCTTCGGAGTCCCCTCCGGCAAGCTTCTCGGGTTCTTTGTGTCCCAGAGGGGGATTGAAGCCAATCCCGACAAGATAAAAGCCATCGAGCAGATTGAAGCCCCGAAGCACGTCAAGGACGTAAGGAGACTTGCAGGTTGTGTGGCTGCCCTCAGTAGGTTCATTTCAAAGTCTGCAGAACGCGCCCTGCCTTTCTTCAAAATCTTAAAGAAGGCAGGTCCTATGAAATGGACTCCGGAAGCGGAGGCAGCGCTGCAGGATTTGAAAGGATACCTGTCCTCCACTCTAATACTTGTCGCACCTAAACCACAAGAGAAGTTGCTGCTGTACTTAGCGGCAACCAATCAAGTGGTTAGTGCTGCGTTGGTAGCGGAAAGGGAGGCAGAGGAAGAGCCCACACCTCTGGCGAGCGAATCCAGCGACAAGCAGGGGGCTCCTCCGGCAAGCTCTGGCCCCGACAAGGACAACTCTGCGCAGGAGCAAGGAGAAGTGCGAAGGAAGATGGTGCAGCGCCCGGTGTATTTTGTGAGTTCCCTCTTGCAGGGGGCTAGATCAAGGTACTCCGGGGTGCAGAAGTTGCTTTTCGGTCTCCTCATGGCCTCGAGAAAGCTGCGCCATTACTTCCAAGCACACGAGATAACAGTGGTCACTCGCTTTCCGTTGAAGAGGATATTGCAGAATCCAGAAGCGACAGGCAGGATCGTCGAGTGGGCACTGGAACTGTCGAGCTTTGGTCTCAAGTTTGAGAGTACTTCAACCATACAGAGCAGAGCTTTGGCAGAATTCATAGCTGAATGGACCCCAACGCCCGATGAAGAAGTTCTAGAGACAAGCGTCCCCGTACAAGAAGCAAACAGTGAATGGGTAATGTACTTTGATGGTGCCTTCTCGCTACAAGGCGCCGGAGCCGGCGTGGTACTCATAGCGCCCACCGGAGAGCACCTCAAGTATGTTATCCAGATGCACTTTCCCAAGGAACAAGCGACAAACAATACCGCTGAGTATGAAGGCTTGCTTGCCAGCCTCAGGATTGCAGCCGAGCTTGGGATCAAGAAGTTGATTGTGCGGGGAGATTCTCAGTTGGTGGTCCGACAAGTAAACAAAAGTTACCAGAGCCCTTTGATGGAAGCTTATGTAGATGAAGTGAGGAAGCTTGAAGAGCACTTTGAAGGACTGCAAATGGAGCACGTTCCAAGAGCTCAGAATGATATTGCAGATGGCCTCTCAAAGTGTGCTGCAATGAAGTTACCTGTGGAACCAGGGACCTTCCTGCTCAAGCTAACTCAGCCATCCGTTACACCATCAATTGGGCAGAACAAAAAGAGAAAGTTGGACTCCGGCGACTATTTGCCGGCGGATCTTCCTGAAGCCGCCGCCAAGGTCCCCAAGATCAACAACCAGAACGCTGAGGAACAGTTTGCTCCTGCAGACCCAAGGGTCTGTACAGTTGAAGCAAGCGTTCCCGACAAGCCTTGCCCCGGCAGGCTTGCCGGGGGACCGTCAACTCCGGCAGAACCAGAGGTTCTTGCCGTAGAAGCTGGGGTTCCCGCAGCGGCCCTCATGCCTTTAGTCCTTGCCGTTGAGCCTCGGGCTCCGGCATGGGCACAGCAGATCGTCCGTTTTCTACAAACTAGAGAACTTCCCGACGACCCAGAAGAGATAGAGAAAATAACCAGGCAGTCAAGTATGTACCAGTTCGTGGACAACGAACTGTACAGAAGAAGGCTCAATGGTGTCAGGTTGAAGTGCATTTCCAGAGAAGATGGACAGAAGCTGTTGGCAGAAATACATGGAGGCATATGTGGCCACCACATTGGCGCAAGGGCACTTGCCGGAAAGGCATTCCGGCAAGGGTTCTTTTGGCAAGAAGCCCTCCAAGATGCAACTGCACAAGTAACCAAGTGTGAAGCGTGCCAGTTCCATGCCAAGCAAATTCATCAGCCAGCTCAAGCTCTCCAGACGATCCCTTTGTCCTGGCCCTTCTCGGTCTGGGGGCTCGATATCCTCGGCCCTTTCCCCCGCGCTGTTGGGGGCTTTGAGTACTTGTACGTTGCAATCGACAAGTTCACAAAGTGGCCAGAAGTGGAACCAGTGAGAAAGGTGACAGCACAGTCAGCAGTCAGGTTCTTCAGGTCGATTGTTTGCCGTTTCGGGATCCCTAACAGGATCATCACCAACAACGGCACACAGTTCACTAGTCGCACCTTCATGCAGTACGTACAAAACCTTGGCGCCAAGGTCTGTTTCGCTTCTGTTGCTCACCCGAGGAGCAATGGTCAAGCGGAGAGGGCCAATGCTGAAGTGCTGCGGACTCAAGACAAGAACCTTCGACAGGCTGTGCAAGTGCGGAAGAAACTGGATAGAGGAGTTACCGGCGGCTCTTTGGTCAATCAGAACGACACCAAGTCGAGCCACCGGACAGACACCCTTTGCTCTAGTCTATGGAGCAGAGGCAGTTCTCCCCACGGAACTCGTATACGGATCTCCTCGAGTGCTCGCTTATGATGAGCTCGAGCAAGAGCAACTGCGACAAGATGATGCATTGCTCCTCGAGGAGGAACGTCTCCAGGCTGCTGTACGAGCTGCTCGATACCAGCAAGCCTTGCGCCGCTATCATAGCCGCAGGGTTAAGGCCAGGAGTCTCGAGGAGGGCGACCTTGTTCTTCGGCGCGTTCAGTCCGCCAAGAATTCCAACAAGTTGACGCCAAAGTGGGAAGGCCCTTATCGGGTGAGACAAGTCACAAGGCCCGGCGCTGTCCGCCTTGAGACCGAAGAAGGCTTACCAGTGAGCAACTCCTGGAACATAGAGCATCTTCGCAAGTTTCACCCATAAGGCGCGGTTGCCGTGATCCGCTCCGGCAACCACCTTTTGTACGAGTCTTGCCGCTGTTGCATGTAAACCTTTGTACAAAGCCGGGCGCAGATCCCGTGCATCAGTAAAGCTTTTGTGTTTCGCACTATTTGCCTTTTCCATGCTTTTCTTTGTTATTTGCATGCATTGTTTGGCATCTTGTGCAACACACATACCCGGTAAGCATTAGCACGCCGAGAGGCCCTATGCTTGTTTTCCCTCTTCTTTTTCTTTCCCTCTTAAGCAGAAGGAATGTTCCTCGCGCACAAGTTTGTCGGGGGGGGGGG
>LR738713.1:624447938-624477542 GCA_902687465.1 Secale cereale
AAGGAGGTGGAGGATGAACCAAGTGCTGTTCAAGAAAGAGAAGCTTGCCGGAAAACGAACAGATTATGAAAGCTAAGTTGCCAGAATTTGAGCAGTTCAAATTTTTAAATTTTAGTTATCTTCCTTGAACAACCACACTTTGTATGGTAAACCTGTGCGCGGAGGAACCTACCCGTGGCTAGCCGCACCCTTACCTTGTTTTCGAGTACGCTCAACGACTTAAGTGAGCTGCGACAAGTGTCGCGCCCTTGCTTCGTTTTCGAGTTCGCTCAGCAAGCTAAGTGCGTTGCGACTAGCTGCGGCAAGGTTACTTGCCGGTAAGGCCTTTGCCAGCAGGCTGCTCAGAGTGCAGCACTCAGCACTCGCGGCAAGGGCCCCTTGCCGGCAAGTTTCCTAAAAGCGTAGGGTAAAAAGCATGCAAAGTAAAGGACCAAAGCAAGGGAGATAACACTGCATTGATTGATCAAAATAAGATAATATATTACAGAGATAACTTGTCGCAATGACTAATAGATTCATGTTCATGGCACACTTTGCAGCAGCAAAGGAAATAGAAAGAAAGAGGCCTAATCTACGCGGTCGCCTTCACGCCTGGAGATCTTGTTCACCTTGGCGACGATGTGGGCGACCTGCGCCTTCAGCGCCTCCAGATCTGCATCGTCCGGCAAGCTGCGGAGGACGTTCACGAGATTGATGCCAGGGTTACGGTAGACGATCTTTGTCAAGACGCGCTCCAAGGTGCCCGCGCAGAGCTGACGTGACTCCTCGGCCAGCTGCGCGGGGAGCTTCTCCTGCAGCCGTGCGAGCGCCGGCGCGATTCCCCTGAAGAAAAGACTTAGCTTGGCGCTGTGGGGGAGGTTCTGGTCCGGAGAGTACACAAGGTGCTCCACCCTCAGCGCCATCAGCTCCTTGTCGATGTTAGCAGCAGAGGCGACCAGATCGTCGGTCCACTGCTCCACGGCCCGGCTGAAGTTGTTCGCTGAAGTGGCGGCGCTCTCCACTAGGCCTCGTTCCTTACGGAGCTCGTCCTTCAGCTTCGTTTCCCGGTCCCGAGCAGCGTCAAGTGAATCAGTCAAAGTGGAGATCTTCAACTCCAAGTCAGCAATTGAATCCTTGGCGGCTTTGAGCTCGTCGCCCTTCTTGGAGAGACATACCTGAAGGTCAGAGTTGGTGTGGGCGTCTTTTTCCCGCTCCATGTTGAGCGCGGTGATTCTGTCCGCACTCGCCTTCAGGTACTGCTCCAGCTGCGCCACCTTGACTTCAAGATCCTTCTTGGCGGTTTCCGCGGTGGCGGCGGCAGCTTTCGCCTCCTTTAGGGCCCCGCCAAGGGCCTGCTCCCGGGCGGTGAGGTCGTCCTCGTGAGTGTCGAGGTCGACCTTCCGCTGGTTGAGCGCTCCTTCTCGCCGGGACAGCTCTTCACCAACCAGTCGCTGCTGCTCCTCGGCCTCAGCCTTCTCCGGGAGGAACTCTTGCTGCTCTCCGGCAAGCCATTCACGCTCCTCCGCCAAGTCGCGGAGGGCCGCCTGGTTGGCGGCGCGGAGCTCCGCGGCGCGCTTCTCCAAGTCTGCTCCAGCCTTGGCGGTGAGGGCTTCCCGGGACTCCAGTTTCGCCTGCCTGGCCCGGTAAAGGGCCAGGAGCTGGCGAAGAAGCTTCTCCTCTTCGGGCTCGTCGCTCCCGCCAGGCGCTTCAACAATCTTCAACCCCGCGGAGGCGAGGACCTCTCCATCAAAGGTCTCTCCCTCCACGGGGGCTCGCGACGAAGACCCCCACGGGACTTGTATGAAGACTCCGTTGGGGGCCTCAAGGTAGACGCCTGGCTGCTCCTTGGCGGCGGAGGGGTCGGCGGCCGGTGCAGCGCTCGACGCTCCTGCTGCCTCCGGGCCAGCAGTGTGGTCGCCGTCCCCCTCCCCAGCCGTGGCGTCTGCGGCCGGGGCGGTCTCCTCAGCAGCGGGCTCGTCGGCTCCAGCCATGCCCTCAGTGGCAGTGGTGTTGCCGTCACCGCCGTGCACCTCCTCCTCGACGGTGACCTCCGTCTCCATCAGCTCCGGGGGAGGAGGATCTAACAGAAGAAGAAAAGAAAAGATCAAGCAAATATCCAAAAAGACAAGTCCAAGAAGATAAAGCTACAAGACTTACCTTCACGGACTTCCTCGATGACAGGCTCCCTCGCCGGGGAGTCCTCCCTTGGCGGTGGAGCGGTGGCCCCTGCTGGCGGAGGGCCGCCCGCGCCCTCCCTTGGCGGGGTGGCCACCCTTGTCGGGCTACCCGCCCTTGGCGGGGAGCCCGTCCTTGGCGGAGCGTCCTCCCTCACCGGGGAGCTCGCCCTTGGCGGGGAGGGTGGAACCTGCGGCTCGTCGGGAGTAGTCTCCGGGCGCTCCTACGGCTGCAGCTCCACTTCTGCACAAGACCAACAAGACAACAAGACGTTAGCACAAGCTGAAACCTCAAGCGCGCCCGACGAACAAAAAAATCCAAAACCCAGACTTACGCTGGGGGCTGCTCCTCGGAGCAGCGGGTTGATCCGGCAAGTTCGTCGCCGGTGCGTCCCCTGTCGCCGCGACGGGCGAGTTGTCCTCGACCTCAACCACGGGGATCTTGGCCCTCTTCGCCAGCCGCTGGGTCAGGGTCCTACAAGCGAAGCAAGGACAAGATCAGAATTATCAAAGAAAGAATCAAGACAGAATCGAAGAAGTTACAAATTACAAATACTTACTCCTCTTCCTCGTCATCGTCGGAGCTGAGGGCGGAGAAATCGAACTCCACCTGAGTTGCTCCCGCGCGAGGAGCAGGAGGAGAAGGCTCCCTCGGGCGCTTGGCGGTCTCCGGGGCTGGGGGCTGCGAAGACCCAGCCTCCGTTGGCGCTGAGGCCCGAGGAGCAGGCGGAGCGGCCGCTTCGCTCCGGGAGGATCCTCCTCCGGTTGGCGCTGGTGCGCGGGGCGCCTCCGTCGCGGCTTGGCTCGCTCTGGTGGCGCGCGCCGCCCGGCGAACAGGCTGCTGTCGGGGCGCCTGCGTCCTCGTCGCTATAGCCGCCTTGCGGAGGCGCTTCAGCGGTGCTTGCTTGGGACTCGCCGGAGGTGGGGAGTTTTCCGAAGACGAGGAGGCGTCATCGTCAAGCCCCAGAGATCCACCGGTGTCTTCATCGGCCTCGACGCCCTCCTCCTCCTTGGCGGGCTGGCTGGATCCAGCATCATGTCCAGCGGCCCCGCTCCCTCCGGCACCTTGCTCCCTCCGGAAACCTCGCCTCCAGCGGCGGCCTCGCTCACAACCCCGGGAATCCCGGCATGCCTCAGGGAAGGAACCCCGGCAAGCTCGTCGGGCGGAAGCTTAAGCAGCCTACGGATCTCTGCCTCCTCTGCTTTGCACGACGCATCCGCAGCCTCTGCATCTTCGACGGTGAATCCGAAATCTCCTGCCGCTGCGGCTGCGGCGGCCTCTTCCATCCGGGAAGCAATATAAGCAATATCCCACTCCGTGGTGGCCCGGGTGAGACCCTTATTCTCCTCGGTGTTCTTCGGCACCTTGACCAAGTTGTCGAAGAAACTCAGAATCGCGTCCGGCGGAGGCTCTATCCAGGTGGGGTCGACGCCGTGGGAGTCACACGCGGGCATCATCGCGCGCAAGGAGTCCCGGGCAGTGCTGTTGCATAGCGGCACCACTCCCCGGGGAGATCTAAACCACTCCGGATGGGCCGGGTCGTGCTTGAAGAGCTCCCGGACCATCCCCTTCAGCTCCAAAGCCGTGAAGTTGAAGTTCAATCCCGGGCGCAGCCTCATAATATCCGCTGCATTCCCAAATTCCCATGCTGGCCTTTTCCTCTCCTGTAAAGGGGCAATGCGGCGGCGGAGGAAATCTGCCCCTACTTCTCCAATGGTCAACTTGGCTACCCGGAGACGAAGTATCCTGATAAGGGCGATGTTGAGCTTGCCGTCCTCCGGGGCCAACTCGCTCCAGTCTCTGCCGCGCACTATGGCTGTTGTGCGCGGCGCAGTAAAAGGCTCTGGCTGGTCCTCCACTACCCAACACCAATCGCCATTCTTCCCACTTGCCGCAGAGTTCTCCTTTCAGATATGAGTCCTTATTATTCAACCGGAAGATCCAGGAGATACCTCCGGAGAGGGGAGCGCCAGCCTCTACTCTAGGCATAAAGAAATGGCGAAAAAGCGCTACGTTTGGATGGATCCCCACATAGTTTTCGCACAGATGTGCGAAAACCGCCATCGTAAGGATGGCGTTGGGGGTGAAGTCTAGGAGGTGGAGGCCGTATGTGTTCATAATATCACAGAAAAACTCCGAGAACGGAGGGCACAATCCACAATGGAAGAAGACAGCGAAGAAGAAATACCCGCCGGGAAACAGATCTCTGGCGACGGCGGGGTAGGTTCTGGTGCGGGGATGAGCTTTGGTCTCCCCGGACTAGAATAGGTAGTACTTGTTCCACAGCTCCCTCGCGCTGAGCCGCGGCGTGAAGACCACATTCCTCTTCCGCAGGGCGGCAAGCTTCGCCGCCTGCTCGGACTTCTCCTTCTTAGTCTTCTCCGCTTTCGCCTTCTCGCTCTTCGGAGCCATGGCGGAGGCGGCGAGGGAAGGGGCGAGGAGCTCGACGGCGCCGCGGATGCGGAAGATGGCGGAAGAGGGGTGGAGGCAAAGAGCAGCGGAGGTTTTCTGGAGGTTGAAGACGCAATGAAGACGAAGAAGGGAAACTGCCCCTGCTTCCTCTGCTTTTAAGGGGGAAGTGGGGGACGCTCCGCATTTCCCATTAAAGAACGAGGCCACGATCTCTCCCACGACGCCGCAATCAACGCGTGCCGTTAGGGAGGGGCGCGGCGGATGCGGAAGGGGATTCGGCGTGCTGTGGGCCGCGCGTGCCCGTGCACTGTTTTGGGCCTGGCCCAACAGCGCTCGGCACCGTGTGTGGCCCAGGCCCGGGGGCTCCTGTCGGTGTACTAAGATAGGGGTACCTTAGTACCCCAACTTGTGCACGGGAAGTAGCAGCTTCCCGCGGCAGGGTTTACCACGTGCTCGCCGGAAACCTTTCTGGTCCCTATAAAGCCATTCAAAAACAAAGTATACAAGACAGAAGATCAAGGCCCCGGCAAGTGGAGCTTGCCGGGAAGGCCGCACCAGGCTCAAGATTATCTCATTGACACGAGACCCTGGCAAGAGGAGCTTGCCAGGAAGACCAGAAGACTGCATCTTAAAAGACATGCCTCGGCGCACCCTGCGCCCCGGCAGGACCCGGGGAGCGACAAGCTTCCGGGCCCGATAAGATCAAGACCCCGGCAAGGTGCTTGCCGGGGGAAGCCTGCGCTGTGTGCCCGTGCTCCAGCTCATCGGTCCACGCGTCGCCCTGGGGCCCTTCCAGGGACGCGTGGCGGATGGCTGTGCAGCCTGGGGGACACGGTGGCGCGCCACGGTGATGAGGCTACCGCCGTGGCGAACGGAGACGCATGGACGGGTGCTTTTGGGGTCGACGGTGACGGGCATTTAAGGCCCTTGTCCCCCACTGTCTATGTTAGGTAAAGACCACTGTTTATCCACTGTTCATGCACTGTTCTCGCACTATTACAACTACCACCAAAGTTACATTTTTACCCTCCTCTACGTTGACACCTGTCGGTGACCCCTTGAGCTATAAAAGGAGGCCCATGCACAACGTAGAAAGGGTTCGGAACCTAGACAGCTCTCTTGCTCGGTGTAGCTAGTTCTTCAAGCTCCCGAGCCCAAGAACTCAATACAATCTAAGCAGGAGTAGGGTTTTACGCGTCCGCGCGGCCCGAACCTGGGTAAACTGCCCGCGTGCTCTCCTCGATCCGCTCTTCGTGCTCCCTCCGCTCCCTTACCGCAACGTACAAGGGGCTCCGGTCCCATAGGTGCTCGTGGTGGACAGTTTCCCCCGACATCGGGACGAGATATTTTTGTAGTAGAGGAGAGTTTGTAATGCCCCGGATGTAATACTTTCCCTTTTGGGCATATAATATATCTCCGGCTTCATCTATTTCCTTTTCGGGTTCTTTGTCTTTTGGGTTTTCGTCATTTTGTTGTGTGAGTGTGTGGCATTCATTCATATCATGTAGACATGTGCATCGCATTGCATTTGTGTTGTCGGTTGCATCCGGTTCCGCATGTTTCTTCCCGTTGTCCGTTTCGCGTTCCGGAGCTCCCTCACGTGTTCGTGACGTCCCGTAGGCCTACTTTGTTGTTCGGGCGTGTAACGTTACCGGTGTGCCGTGAGGTTGTTGTGTGTGTTGTTGTTTTGTTGTGTGCAACCCGCCTCTCAAATCTCGTCTCGTTTGGACTCCGTTGGCTATCCCATCCGTTGTTCGTGTGGGTCCAAAGTGCCTTCACTTTGTGTCCCGGAAACACCCCTACTGCAGTCTACTTCTATTCCCTAGTCCCTTCTAGACTACCCCATGATCGGATCCGTCGGATCGCGATCGGAGGGCTTCTAACACCCCAAATCTCCCTAACCCTAAAAATTTCTGCTATATATTAGACCCTAGTCTCAATTTGGCATCTCTATCTTCTTCCTCCTCCTCCCCTCTCTTTTTTTCCCAGATCCACAAATTCTCCACCAGCCACTTGGTAGTTTCCTCCCGCAAAAACCGCACCGATCTGCAGATCGAGCGAATGAGCGCCAGCCCATCGTTTCCCTTCGTCGACCCGGGCAGGTCAACGCCCCTGGATCGGAGGGCGATCCGATCTGGAGGCTCCCAGGTCGCTCCCCTCGATGGGAGCCCAGGACCACTTCGCCTAAAGCCTCCCGCGGCTGGGCCCTCTCTCCGTTTGTTCCTGCGCCGGCCCAACGGCCCGTACGCCGCGCCAGGTCCCCACTTCGCCTTCGCCTCAGCCGCATCGCGCCAGTTCCCGCCGCTCGCTTCGCCTGGCCCCGCATCGCCCCGCCTCACCGGGCCGTTCCCTTCGCCGCCTCCCACCACGGTTGGGCCGACCCCAGCCGGGCCTCGCCGCCTTGCCCGTGAGCGGGCCTCCCAGCCACCAAGGCAGCTAGCTCCACCAGGCCTCCTCGCGGGCCACCGCCTGCCAGGCCGCGCCGCCTCCAGTCGGGCGGGCTGCACCACCGCCTCCACCGCGGGCCGCCGCCTCCGAGTCGCCTCCCGCCAGATCCGCAACCGGGCTCCGCCGCCCTGGGCCCTAGCCGCCGCGCCGGCCCATCTCCTTTTTTTCAGATCTCTGAGGTTGACTCCCCACTCCTAAGTCCCTGTTAATTCTGTTCTGAAATGCAATGTTTGACCTACTCTAACTTTTTGTCTGTTGCTCCGATTCGCGCGTGTAATATGTCCAGACGTTCGTGGAGACGTGCTCTACGTTTCATTTGTTGTTGTCATGCATGTTAGAGATCATCTAGGTGCTCGTTTTGCTGTTGCAAGAGTGCATCATGATATAAACTACTGCTATGTGTTATTTTTATGCCATCTTTGCCATGTGATATCTTTTAGCTCGTTTGTCCGAATGATGCAAATGACATGTCCACGTGTTCGTCTTGCCATGATCTACGTGTTGTATGCGATAGGTTGCATGGTAGATTTATTATTGCCTTGTTATCATCGTTGCAAAGTGCCATGTGGCTGTGATGTTGTTTCACTTGTTATGAAATGCCATCTTGTTGAGCTCGTTGCAATCGTTGTGTTTACCTCTATGATGCATGCTTGTGTGTTTCGGGATCACCTTCATGTGTACTTTGATGAGGTGCTTACCTCTTGCCATGTTTAGTTTCGAGGTGACTTAAACATGCTCTTTTAGATGCTATGATGATATTGTTGTTTTAGGACTTAGTGGATTTTCACTAAGTCTGAAATCTGTAACGTTCCGATGCCATGTTCGTGTGATGTTCTAGGACAAAGCATGTTAGTTTTGGAGTGGATCTTGTTTGTTCCTTGTAGTATATATTGTTGTATTTCCATTCATGTCCTCACATGTCTATTTAAGTGGCTGTAGCATGTTTATCTTTTGCTCCAAAGTTTCAATAAAATTCTGCTGCCAGAATTTTATTGTCAAGTTCAACATGTCCAAGATCATTGCTATTGATCCGTGGCTCCGTTGGGGGTGCACCTTTGGACTTAGTTGCTGTAGTATATGTCTAGTTTGTGTCCATGCCCTTTGTCATGTTATTTGGATGTTGTAGCTCAATTATTTTGAGCTCCGAAGTTGCTATGTTGCTGTAATTTTCAGCTTTCGCTCAATTCTTGTTTCGGGCATAACTTTTAGCCCGTAACTCCGATTTCAGCGAATCTTATATCAAACTTGTTTGTTTTTCTGTGTAGATTAATAATATCAGATTGTTATCATGTTTTGAGGTGATTTGCTTGAGTGATATTTTCCGTGCTCCGTGTGCATCCTTAGTGCATCCATCATGCATTCATCTTTTTTGAGTGCGCATTGCATCTTGTTGATTGGTGCTTGGTGTGATTCTTTTGTTTAGAGCCGGAAGCAGAGTCTGAGTTCGAGTACGAGCACGAGGTTTCCAACGAGGTTGAGCACGAGGACCCTTCTTACGATCCGAACGACTTCTCTTCAGGCAAGATGACCGAACCCCGATAACATTACTATCTTTGCCTATTGCTAGTAGTCTCGATCTATAGTTTAGCCTCGATGCCCATGATCTTCTTGTCAGCCTCCTACTTGTAACCAATTGCCATGTTTAACCAACCTACCTATGCAAACCGTTGCTTGGCTAAGTACGCTTCGCTCAGCCCTTCTTATAGCATTGCTAGTTGCAGGTGAAGATCGAAGATGCTTCCTTCATGATGAAGTTTGGTTGGGTTATATCACACTATATAAATGCTTTAAATGAAATCATCTATATATTGGCAAGGGTGGAAGGCTAAGCCTTTTGCTTGGTGATTTGTTCCACTCATGCCGTTAGGAACCGTATAAACCGGTGTTATGTTCCTTGATTATGCGTTCCTAACATGGTTGGGGTGTATGGGACCCCCTCGATAAACCGCTAAGTGCTAAGTCTTTTCCAGCAAGTCCCAACATTGGTACTATTTTCCTAATAACAAACTAAACTTGCATAGGGAGTTATAAACCCTTTTTTCTTAATCAACAACCCCGGGCCAGTGCTCCACATGAGTGTTGGTCCGAAATGAGCGGACTGCGGGGCCACCTCAAGGAAACTTGAGGTCTGGTAAAAACCCGTAGGATGTCTCATCCGGTCGTGGCCTGAGACGAGATACGCGCGGCTACTATCAGGGTGTCGGCACGCCGGGAGGATTTGCTGGATTAGCCTTACCTTAGTTCGGTATATCTTGAGCACGGGATTCCGAGGATACTCGGGTCTTCCCACTTTGGAGTTGCGACTCCGCGGATCGTGGGCTTGTAATGGGTCAAGTTGGAACACCCCTGCAGGGTTTGAACTTTTGAAAGCCGTGCCCGCGGTTATGTGGCAGATGGGAGCTTGTTAATTCCGGTTGTAGATAACTTGACACAATGTTTCTAATACACTACCAGCGTGTGTTTCGTGACTGTCAATTTCCGAATAGGGATTCGGGAGTTGAACACGGAGGGGTTATGCTTGTTGAGCTTGTAGCTAGGATCACTTCGTGATCACTTCTCGCCGAGGCTTTCTCTTCTCGCTCTCACTCACGTAAGTTAGTTGCTAGTTGCTGCTGCAGACACTTATTCTTTTCTTCAGCCTTATCCTTTTCCCCAAAGGCTTAAATAGTCTTGTTACCCGGGAACGGGATTGCTGAGTCCTCTGTGGCTCACAGTTACTTCACACACCAGATGCAGGTCCAGCTGTGAGCTATCCAGGTGATGGCACCGAGCTGGATTGGGAGTACGACGAGGAGCATAGTCGGTACTATGTGCGATACCCGGATGATCAGTAGTGGAGACTCTTACTAGGATTCGATCCGCCTGTGGTTTATTTATCTGAGTTTGGTATCTTGCATTTGGATTTTGCCCTTAGAGGGTTGTGATGTTCTTAATGTATGATGATTGAGACTTGGATTGTAATTCTGTGACGTGGCGAGTGTAAGCCAACTATTTTCTGTTTACAATCCCCTCTTTTACATGAGATGTGCAAAGATTACCGAACTTGAGATCATTCTAGGATGGATTTATGCCTTTAAGTCGTGCCTCGACACGTAGGAGGTATAACTCCATCCTGGGCATTACAGCTGTGAGGAGTTGTTTCCGGCAGGGTCTCTGTCGGGAGCGGATGGCTCTGCCGGGAGAGGCTTACCATACTCCAACTTTGTCCTTTTTTGGTCCATTGTTGCTGGGGATACAGAGGGCTAAGAGAGACGGACAACAAAAGTTCCTGGTTCCGCAGGAAGCTTCTGCGCAGCACACTTTGACAGGTGATTAGCTATGCTATTTTCTGCACGGGGTACGTGCTCTGTATGCAACCTGTCAAAGTGCTCCTCCAATCTCCTCACTTCCTCAATGTATGCCTCCATCAATGGACTTTGGTAATCTTTGTTGACTTGTCTCACCGCAAGCTATGAATCTCCTCGAATGATCAATTTCTTAATTCCCAATTCTGCTGTGGAGGCCTTCATACTCTGTTGTATTGTTGGTGGCTTCTTCCTGGGCAAAATGCATTTGGACGACGTACTTCAAGTGCTCCCAGGAGGGGGAAACAAGAAGCACGCCTGCTCCAACACCTTGTAGGGAAAAAGCACCATCAAAATACATAATCCATTCTTGGGGTGATTCCTTGCCGGTGATAGTTGTCGCTGTTATCTCCTCATCAGGGGTTGGCATCCATTCAACAATAAACTCTGCAATGCCCTGCTCTGAATAGTTGATGTGCTCTCATATTTTAATCCAAAGCTGGATAACTCCAAAGCCCACTCCACTATTTTGCCAGTAGCCTCAGGGTTTTGGAGTATCCTTTGCAACGGGAAGCGAGTGACAACCGTGATATCATGGGCTTGGAAATAGTGGCGCGGTTTCCTTGAGGTCATAACGAGACCAAAGATCAACTTTTGCACACCAGAGTACCTCGATATAGCCCCCTATAACAAGGAGCTAACGAAGTACACTGGGCGCTGCACCACTTTTTTCCTTGTCGTGTCCTTTGGTTGTTCTCGTTGCCGTTCTCATTACTGTCCTGACTCTCTTCTGAAGCTGTCGTGTTGTGCTTGATTTTTGCATCTTCCACTTCTCGTTGTGCTACCAAGGCTGCACTGACCACTTGGTTGGTTGCCGCCAAGTATAGCAACAACGGCTCTTGGGGTTTGGGCTCAACGAAGGTGGGCACAGACGAAAGGTAGGCCTTTAACTCTTGCAGGGATGCATCTGCTTCCGGGGTCCACTTCATAGGCCTTGCCTTCTTCAAAATTTTAAAGAACGGCAGAGCACGCTCGGCGGACTTGGAGATGAATCTGCTTAGCGCGGCAATGCATCATGTTAGGCGCCTTACATCCTTAACTGTCCTTGGTGCTTGGATATGCTCAATGGCTGTGATCTTGTCGGGGTTGGCTTCGATCCCCCGGTAGGATACAAAGAAACTAAGT
This sequence comes from Secale cereale, assembly GCA_902687465.1. NCBI lineage: Eukaryota > Viridiplantae > Streptophyta > Magnoliopsida > Poales > Poaceae > Secale > Secale cereale. The sequence goes on from LR738713.1 coordinate 624,459,422, forward strand.
AGCTCGTCGGAGGGAACACCAAACACACACTTCTCCGGATTGAGCTTCAAATTGATCTTCCGCAAGTTGGCAAATGTTTCCTCCAAATCCTGGATAAGGGTGGCCTTATCCATGGTCTTGACCACGATATCATCCATATAAGCTTCTATGTTTCTATGCAACTGTGGTTCAAAACCAATCTAGACTGCCCTTGCAAAAGTTGACCCGGCACTCTTTAATCCGAACGGCATGTGGATAAAGCAGTACGTACCACATGGCATGATGAATGACGTCTTCTCTTCGTCTTCCTTGGACATGAAGGTCTGGTGATACCCGGAGTGTGCATCTAGAAAAGAGAGTAAGTGACAACCTGAAGTGGAATCCAAAATCTGGTCGATGCGCGGCAAGGGAAATGGATCCTTTGGACAAGCCTTGTTGAGATCTATGAAATCAATGCAAAGCCTCCACTTTCCATTAGCCTTCCGGACTACCACTGGGTTTGCTAACTAAGTAGGGTGCAGTACTCCTCTGACCAAACCAGCAGCCTCCGGTTTCTTGATCTCTTTGGCAATGAACTGCTGCCTCTCCAAGGCCCGCTTCCATACTTTCTAATTCACAGGTCAGGCGTGTGGGCAGACAGAAAGGTGGTGCTCGATTACCTCCCTGGGAACACCGGGGATATCAGATGGTTGCCAGGCAAACACATCGATATTCACCTGCAAGAAGGCAACGAGCGCACTTTCCTATTTGTCATCAAGGGTGGTGCTGGTAGTGAAAGTACTATCAACGCCAGCCAGCCCTACCGGGACCTTTTTCACTTGGGGTGTAGCAATCTTGGATCTCTTGCTATTGGAGCACTCTGGCACGTCGTCAATGGGTGTCGTGCACTCGGAGGGGGCACTCTTCCTGGACTCCTTGCTAGAGGTCCTACCATCCTTTCCCTTTCCTTTGTTTTCCTTGGCGGGAACTGATGTTGTCGCTGCCTCTGCCGCAACTGCATCCCGGTACATCTTATCCACACAGATAATTGCATCCTTCTCATCTGATGGGATAGTGATGACCCCCAGTGGCCCAGGCATCTTCAAAGTATTGTAAGCATAATGAGATGCTGCCATGAACTTGGCCAGGGCCCGGCATCCAAGAATCCCATTGTACGGCAGGGGGATATCAACCACATCAAACACAATCTTCTCAGTCTGATAGTTCTGTTCTCCCCCAAACATTACCAACAGTGTAATCTTTCCCTTGGGATAGCTCCTGCTGGGATTAACTCCTTGGAACATGCCGGTAATGTCTAGCTCTTCTTCTCCTGTCGGAAGCTTGTTGATGACTGTCGGTGAGATCAGATTCAACCCAGCCCCGCTATCCACTAGCATCTTTGTGACCTTGAGGTTGCGAATCATTGGGGAGACCAACAATGGCAAACACCCCACCGCAGTGGTGCGGCTAGGGTGATCCTCTTCGTCAAAGATGATGGGCGTGCGGGACCATTTGAGCGGCTTGCGGGCCTCTAGCATTAGTTCCACATCATTGATCTCTTGTGCCCACTGCTTGAGCTGGCGGTGAGAGGTGTGCAAAGATTCACCCCATCAATGCATAGGGTGTCAGTGGCTTCTGAAACTCCTGCTCACTGGATTCCTCTTCATCCCCTCCATCACTTACACTATCACAGACTTCCTTCTCTTGACCCCTGATGGGTTTTCCTTGGTTCCGAAAGGATCTGCCGGGGCATTTTGCTTCGCCACCTTGTCCTTACCACCAACAGCATTCTGACTCTTTTCCTTGTCACACTTATCATTTTCTGCCCTCTGCTTCTTGACAAGCTGCTCAACCTAGTAACACTTATGAAGGTCATGGCCCTTGGTCCGATGGATCTTGCAATACGGCCCATCACCCTTCCCAACTTTCTCAGTGGCAACGGCTTCACGACAGGCAGCGCAAGCGGCAACTTCCTTGCCGGGGGCCTCTGCCTTGGCCTTCTTGTCGGTACTAGATGTGCCTGATCCTTCCACAATCATCACTGCTTTGTCACTTAGCTTCTTATTGCGGTTCTTGACCTTTTTCTGACTAGTTGATTCATCCTCATCCTATGAATGAACATCAACACAATCTTCCTCTCGGGGCAATTTCCTTCCTTCCTCCATCCGAGCACACTTATCCACCAGTGTGTATAGATCCTTCACAGTCTTGGGCAACCGCACATTCATCTTGGAACGAATGCGACGGTTGCACACATTGGACTGGAAAGCTGCTATGACGGCTGCTGGATGGATATTTGGAATATTTCTACGAACTTTACTGAATCTCTGTAAATACTTACGGAGAGTTTCTCCTTCCTTCTGCTGAAGGAGTTTCAGGTCATTGGGCCTGTCGGGCTCCTGGTGGCCACCGGTGAAAGCACCGATGAACTCTTGGCACGGGTGTGCCCGTGATGAAATGGAGCCCTCTAGTAGGTGCATCAGCCAAGAACTCACGTTGGACTTGAGGGCCAAAGGGAAGTAGTTGGCAAACACCTTCTTGTCTCTTCCCCCGGTAGCCTGAACAGCGATGGTGTATATGCTCAGGAACTCTGCCGGGTTCAGCCTCCCGTCATACTTCTCGGGTATCTCTGGCTTGAATGTGCGGATGGACGACCAACAGACTTGCCGCATATCTTGCATGAAGTCAGGGCAGCCGACCTCAAATGGCAGGCACCCGCCAACACCATGCGCGGGCTCGTCGATGTTGAGGCCGTCGCACCTGTTGGTCTGGCGGAGGTCGTCACAGCGTCGACCTGTGACGACGCGCATGTCTCCCCGTCGCCCGTCCTCTGGGGCTTGATCTTGGCCAGGACGTGCTCCAGGGCCGGAAGAGTCCATCGAGACGTCGTCGGGTTCTTGATACTGTCGCACCCGCATCGGCTGTCATGGAGGGTACTGCACTATGGGGACGACACCCTCCGCTCGGCCAGCGGTACGGGTGGTGGCTGTTGCTTGGGGAGGCCGAGGCGGGCCAGCTTGCCGAGAGCCCCCAACTTCAGCAAAATCGAGCAGGCTTTGGATGGTGGCATACCATTCATCCATCTGTTCGGCTGCTGGCGAAAACCTCAGTAGCAGCTGAGCTCGCGCCATAGCATCCGTAGCTGTGCTTGGCATGGATGTTGATGATGTCGACCGCACGGTCGCCTTGCTCCTGATGGTGCCAGCGGTGGCAGAGGCCGCGGCGCCGCCCACACGCTGTTGTGGGATGACCACCTAGGCAGCGGGGTTGCGCGGTGGTGGCGCTTGAGGATCAGCAGCTCTGTTGGGCGCAGGAACTCGCCCGGAGGAGGCACATGCGTCGCGTTCGCTCCCGTGACGGGGACAACCGGAGGGCGATGGCTCGTTCCGGGCCGAGTGTCGTTACTGCGGCTGTGTCCATCGGTGGGAGGAGGAAGCACGAATGGAGCGACCCCCGCGCCCTCACCTTGTGGAACGTGGCCGTCAAGGCGCTGCTGATGTTGTTCTCTCCCAATGTCTCTTGCCCTTACATCGACCGCGGGGGATGTGGTGATGGGGCTGCCTGCTCAAACCGCGTCCCCAGCAGCATTCAAGTCTCGGCTTGCATCCGCGTCTCCCGCGGCATAGCCTTCGAGGTGGATGGGTGGGCAGAAGCACCTGGATTCTTCTTGGGCGCCATAGGGGATGGCGCCACCGAAGACGAAGATGGCAATGATGATGATGATGATGATGATGATGATGATGACGCGCTGCACATGCTTTCAGGTTCGCGCATGCGATCCCCCTACCTGGAGCACCAAAGATGTCGTGGAATATCCACGTCCACCTATGGGACCAGGAGGCCCCTTGCTGGTTCGGTAGGGGGACGTCGTGTTGCACAAAGAGCAGACCAGCGCACGGCGGGGGAGCACACAAGCAATTTACCCAGGTTCAGGCCGCCGCGAGGCGTAAGGCCCTACTCCTGCTTTGGTGTATTGATGATGGAATGGTGGTGGTGGAGCATAGGACACTTGCCCAGCAAGGGTTGCCCTTGGGCAGTAGTGACTACACGCGTACGGCGGTGTGGGTTTCTCTATTCTCCAACCCTTTCTACGATTGCCATGGGCCTCCTTTTATAGATCATGGGGCGACCACAGTGGCAAAGTAGTTATTATGCACTAACATGATAGCAAATAGTGCTATCATACCTAACTCTGCAGGCTGACAGGGTGCATTAAATGCACTGCTTAGTGTCACATCACTGGTCGCCCGGCAAGGCTTGCCGGGCTTCTTCGCCAGCTCCGTGCTTGTCTTCATGACACTTCACAGGACGGGTGTCATCTGCGGGTTCTTCTTGTAGGAACTGGCTGCCATGTTGCTAATGGTTGTCACTTAATCATCTTGCGGCTTGACACCGTATTGATTGACGACGTGGGTCGTGCTTGAGTGCTTGGTGAGGCGGTTTGGCCTCCACGAGCCCCCGGTAGGCCCTGCCGGGAGTGTTTCTGCTATCTGCTTCCGGGGGTGGCCTCGCCTCTTGTCGGGCTCGCTTGTCTGGCAAGGGAATCCCTTCTCCTGGTGATGTCTGGCTCCTCTGGCTTGGCCTTGGTCTCTCTGGTCTGAGCTGGTACTCTGGATCTCTTGGTTTCTTGTATTCTGACTTGGGCTGGTGCTCCAATCTTGTTGTTGTGCCTGTGCACAGTCTGGGCAACAGACCCAGGGTTTGTTGCACAGACAATATGAGATGTTCCAAGAGATGAAATTGGTATTTCATACTCATGCCCATGAGACCTCTGACAAGTACTTTGCCTACAAGATGGAGGAGAATAGCTCAGCTAGTGAGCATGTGCTCGGAATGTTTGGGTACTAAAATCACTTGAATCAAGTGGGAGTTAATCTTCCAGATAAGATAGTGATTGACAGAATTGTCTAGTCACTATCACCAAGCTACTAGAACTTTGTGATGAATTATAATATGCAAGGGATGACAAAAATGATTCCCAAGCTCTTCGTGATGCTGAAATTGGCGAAGGTGGAACTCAAGAAAAAGCATCAAGTGTTGATGGTTAACAAGACCACTAGTTTCAAGAAAAGGGGCAAGGGAAGGAAAGGGAACTTCAAGAAGAATGGCAAGCAAGTTGTCACTCCCGTGAAGAAGCCCAAAACTAGACCTAAGCCTGAAACTGAGTGCTTCTACTGCAAAAGGAATGGTCACTAGAAACGGAAGTGCCCCAAAAATACTTGGCGGATAAGAAGGATGGAAAAGTGAACAAAGGTACATTTTATATAAATGTTATTGATGTGTACCTTACTATTATTCATAGTAGCCCCTGGGTATTTGATATTGGTTCAGTTGCTAAGATTAGTAACTCAAAACAAGAGTTACAAAATAAACGGAGACTAGTTAAGGGTGAGGTGACGATGTGTGTTGGAAGTGGTTCCGAGATTGATATGATCATCATAGCACACTATGATGATCATATCAATCTTGGAATTTTAACCTAAATAAATGTTATTTGGTGTTTGCGTTGAGCATGAACAAGATTGGACCGTGTTTATTGTAATATAGTTATTCATTTAAGTCAGAGAATAATTGTTGTTCTATTTACATGAATAAAACATTCTATGGTCATACACCCAATGTAAATGGTTTATTGAATCTCGATCGTAGTGATACACATATTCATAATATTGATGCCAAAAGATGCAAAGTTGATAATGATAGTGCAACATATTTGTGGCACTGCCGTTTAGGTCATATTGGTGTGAAGCGCATGAAGAAACTACATGCTCATGGACTTTTAGAATCACTTGATTATGAATCATTTGATACTTGCGAACCATGCCTCATGGGCAAGATGAGTAAAACTCCGTTCTCTGGAACAATGGAGCGAGTTAATGACTTATTGGAAATAATACATACCGATGTATGCGATCCAATGAGTGTTGAAGCACATGGCGGGTATCAATATTTTCTCACCTTCACAGATGATTTGAGTAGATATGGGCATATCTACTTGATGAAACACAAGTCTGAAACATTTGAAAATTTCAAAGAATTTCAGAGTGAAGTAGAGAATCATCGTAACACGAAAATAAAGTTTCTACCATCTGATCGCGGAGGCGAATATTTTAGTTACAAGTTTGGCATTCATTTAAAACAATGTGGAATAGTTTCACAACTCACGCCACATGGAACACTACAGTGTAATGGTGTGTCTGAACGTCGTAACCGTACTCTATTGGATATGGTGCGTTCTATGATGTCTCTTACCGATTTGCCTTTATCGTTTTGGGGTTATGCATTAGAGACAGCTGCATTCGTGTTAAATAGGGCACCATCTAAATCCGTTGAGATGACACCGTATGAACTGTGGTTTGGCAAGAAACCAAAGCTGTCGTTTCTTATAGTTTGGGGTTGCGACACTTATGTCAAAAGGCTTCAGCCTGATAAGCTCGAACCCAAATAGGAGAAGTGCATCTTCATAGGATGCCCAAAAGAAACTATTGGTTACACCTTCTACCACAGATCCGAAGGCAAGATCTTTGTTGCTAAGAATGGATCCTTTCTACAGAAGGAGTTTCTCTCGAAAGAAGTGAGTGGGAGGAAAGTAGAACTTGATGAGGTAATTGTACCTTCGCTCGAATTGGAAAGTAGCTCATCAGAGAAAACCGTTCCCGTGATGCCTACACCAACTAGAGAAGAAGCTAATGATGATGATCATGAAACTTCGGATCAAGTTACTACTGAACCACGAAGGTGGACCAAAACATATACCGCACCAGAGTGGTACGGTAACCCTGTCCTAGAAGTCATGTTGTTAGACAACGGCGAACCTTCAAACTATGAAGAAGCTATGATGAGCCCAGATTCCGAAAATGGCTTAAGAACATGAAATCTGAGATAGGATCCATGTATGAGAACAAAGTGTGGACTTCCCGATGATCGGCAAGCCATACAGAATAAATGGATCTTCAAGAAGAAGACTAACGCTGATGGTAATGTTACTGTCTACAAAGCTTGACTTATCGTAAAGGTTTTTCGACAAGTTCAAGGAGTTGACTATAATGACACTTTTTCACCCGTTGCGATGCTTAAGTTTGTCGGAGTCATGTTAGCAATTGCCGCATTTTATGGTTATGAAATCTGGCAAATGGATGTCAAAACTGCATTCCTTAATGGATTTCTGAAAGAAGAGTTATATATGATGCAACCAGAAGGTTTTGTCGATCCTAAAGGTGCTAACAAAGTGTGCAAGATCTAGCGATCCATATATGGACTAGTCCAAGCATCTCGGAGTTGGAATATACACTTTGATGAGGTGATCAAAGCATATGGTTTTATACAGACTTACGGTGAAGCATGTATTTACGAAAAGAGAGTGGGAGCACTACAACATTTCTGATGAGTATTTGTGGATGACATATTGTTGATTGGAAATGATGAAGAATTTCTGGATAGCATAAAAGGATATTGAAATAAGAATTTTTCAAAGAAAGACCTCGGTGAAGCTACTTACATATTGGGCATCAAGATATTTGATAAGACTTTCGATGAGTACATACCTTGATAAGATTTTGAAGGAGTTCAAAATAGATCAGTCAAAGAAGGAGTTCTTGCCTGAGTTGTAAGGTATGAAGTTGAGTAAGACTCAAAGCCCGACCATAACAGAAAAATTGAGAGAAAATGAAAGTATTTCCCTATGCCTCAGCCATAGGTTCTGTAAAGCATGCCATGTTGTGTACCCGACCAAATGTGTGCCTTCCCACGTGTCTCGCAAGGGGGTACAAGAGTGATCCAGGAGTGGATCACTGGACAGCTGTCAAATTATCCTTAGAGGAATAAGGAAATGTTTCTTGGTTATGGAGGTGATAAAGAGTTCGTCATAAAGGGTTACGCCGATGCTAGCTTTGACACTAATCCAGATGACTCTGAGTATCAATTTGGATGCGTATTGAATGTAGGAGCAATTTGCTAGATTAGCTCTATGCAGAGAATTGTAGACATAGAAATTTTCAAGGTACACTATGATCTGAAGGTTTCAGACCCGATGACTAAAACCTCTCTCACAAGCAAAAACATAATCACTCCTTAGAACTCTTTGAGTATTAATCACATGGCGATGTGAACTAGATTATTAAATATAGTAAACTCTTTTGAGTGTTAATCACATTGCGATGTGAACTAGATTATTAACTCTAGTAAAATCTTTGGATGTTAATCACATAGCGATGTGAACTTTGGGTGTTAATCACATGGCGATGTGAACTAGATTTTTGACTCTAGTGCAAGTGTGAGACTGGTGGAAATATGCCCTAGAGGCAATAATAAAAATGGTTATTATTATATTTCCTTAATCATGATAAAGGTTTATTATTTATTCTAGAATTGTATTAACCGGAAACCTAAATACATGTGTGAATACATAAACAAATACCGTGTCCCTAGTAAGCCTCCACTAGACTAGCTCATTGATCAAAGATGGTTAAGGTTTCCTAACCATAGACATGAGTTGTCATTTGATAACGAGATCACATCATTAGGAGAATGATGTGATGGACAAGACCCGTTCGTTAGCTTAGCATTTGATCGTACAATTTTTGATACTAGTTTCATGTATGTCAAATACATATTCCTTTGACTATGAGATCATGCAACTCCCGCATACCGGAGGAATGCCTTGTGTTCTATCAAACGTCACAACATAACTGGGTTATTATAAAGATGCTCTACAGGTATCTCTGAAGGTGTTTTGTTGGGTTGGCGTGAATCGAGACTAGGATTTGTCACTTCGAGTATCAGAGAGGTATCTCTGGTCCCTCTCGGTAATACACATCATAATAAGCCTTGCAAGCAAATGACTAATGATCAAGTCTTAGGATAATTTATTAAGAAACGAGTAAAGAGACATGCCAGTAACGATATCGAACTAGGTATAGAGATACCTACGATCGAATATCGGCCAAGTAACATACCGACGCACAAAGGGAATTGTGTATGCTGTCATAACGGTTCGACCGATAAAGATCTTCGTAGAATATGTAGGAGCCAATACGGGCATCCAAGTTCCGCTATTGGTTATTGACCCGAGAGGTGTCTCGGTCATGTCTACATATTTCTCGAACCTATAGGGCTTCGTTCCTGCTTATCGAGCATAGCTATGACTACCCTTGTTGATCCAGCTTGTATGCCATGATTACAAAACACTTATAGGCTTGCTACCTAGATTAAAGGGACCAAAGAGAGTTTGTTGGAAGGCACAACTCAAGCATAGGTACCCCGCATTGATATCATTTGGGGGCTTCCTACTCATTGAGCATAGTTATGACTACCCTTTGATTCGGATTATAGGCTGGGCTGTAAGAACCACTTGAGGGCTTCCTGTTCAAACATAGGTGTATTCACCAAAGAGAACACAGCATCACTACCCTCTTGATTGGCTTGGAACACCGGGTGTATTCACCAAAGATTCCGGGTTATCTTGTTCATACATAGGTGTATTCACCAAAGAAGACATAACCTTTCCGGGTCATCCTACCTATATACCAGCTGCTTCTTCATCAGGTAATGCTGATTGACCCGCCGAACTCTTAACAATCAATCTTTTACGGTGTATTCACCAAAGATCTTGAGCTTGTTAAGGTTAAAACGCTGGTTTGTCATGTGAGAGCACGGCTTACAGATAGACAGGATAGATCCAGGCTGCTAAGCTGCCTTCATTGAAACTTGGTTAAACCTTCCTGTTTGCTTGATGCTACTCCAACCTCGTGTACTCTCGCTAAGTCATATCTGAACTTATCCAAGTTCAAACATCGATTGGGTCATGTGAGAGCCGGCTTACAGAAAGCGAGGATACTCCAGTGGCTAGCATGCTAGTTTCATCGAAGTATTCTATTATCATGCACATACATCATCATATATTGCATCATACATTGCATCATCATTACATCATCATAGCATGCATGCATAGATATACTGGTTTATATTGCAGTTTCGGGTTTTCAAACCAGGTTATATTATTCAAATCTTTAATAGCCAACATGGCTGGATTTTTATTATGGTTATCAATAACCATTATTATGATTAAGGTTTTCAAAGTTGCTTCAGCGCAATGGCTAGTATTTATCAATGGATATGATTTATTCTACAATGAAAGGAATAGTCCAGAGCCGCTGCAGACTTACAACCCTACACTTGGGGGCTACATTATTCAAGTTGAGATTACATCAAATATGCAAGTCCCATATCACTGCCAGCATGCACCATGGCACTTGGGGGCTAATGCAAAGTCGTTTTTTGCTCACCTTATTGAAGACCCGACTCATCACATTGTAATGAGCCGACCCTTGGGGGCTACCAATTGCTCCTCTCAACAATTCAAGGTACACAAGTCTTAATCCATTATATTGAAAGGTCCACTACTCAGTTGATAGAGTACAAAGCTCTTAACCTTATGGACGTGGGTTTGAGCCCCATGGTGGGGGTTACATCATATGATGTCATTTTTAATAAAGTACATATAAAGTCCCAGCTCAGTATTATCTTACTAAGCCGACCCTTGGGGGCTACACGTTGCTGTTCAAATCTACATGATCATATCTACAAAGTCCCTATTCATTATTGCATAATGACCCGGCCCTTGGGGGCTACACTGGTTGAAGTTTTTATGAGCATAAGGCAATTACAAGTCCCAGGTTGCTGCAAGCATGACAACCCGGCACTTGGGGGATACATATGTGGAATATTCAGTTTTGACTAGTGACTGAGATGAACAATCTGGATTTCTTCAATATTGCAACATTTATATTGAAGCAAGTCTTAAGCTATCACTATGTTCTCCTCTTAAGACTTGGGGGCTACAGGTAATATGCATATAAAGGAGGAACGTCTTCAAATTCTCAGTTTTGAGCAAATCAGGAAGATTAATTGTGTGACCCGGCGTTGGCAACAATCATGACCCGCTATGTATAATAATCATAACCCGGAATCATTATTTTTTATAACCCGGCAATTTTGGCAATGATAAACCGGCAAGTTCTACATCTTCAAGCTGGCTGAATATCAGATGAGTATTTCAAAGACCAATAATTTTTTGTTAAGCATTGGAAGCCGAATCAAATGAATTATTCTTCACAATAATTCTTTGTGAGAAACCAATGTCAGCAAATTGATTATGAAGCTGGCCTATTGACCCGGATTTTTTGCATTGGCAAAGTTTGAACATATCTGCTAAAGGAGACTTGCTATGAGATCATGGACCCTCATCCAGGAGGAAATGACAAGGACTTAAGGATGATCAGGTGCCGGTTCAGGAAAATGTTAAACCGGAGCACAACCTGTCAAATTTGTTCTTATGTTTATTTTGCAGCATAAGTTTACCATGGATAGATCCAAGTTAAACTGGGGGCTAATGTTGGGGATATACCCCGTGGTGTAACCCGCCGGATGTATGACCCGGCTGGAGCTTGGCGACTCACTGGCGACCTGCCCGGACCTGGCGGTGTACCGTCAGCCCGCCTTAACATTGTGACTTACTGGTGACCCGGTGGGCAGGTCAGACGGACGACAAGACTCAACGGCCCAGAAAGCTGGCTGAAGAAGGAAGACATAAGGAATAATTCCCTTACAAGGGAAGCAAGACTATGATTCCACTTGTAATAGAATAGTCCTAATCCTACTAGGACTCCATATGTAACCTGCCCCATCAACAAATATAAGGAGGGGCAGGGCTCCCCAAGAGGGACAATCAAGAAGAAGAATAATCTCTAGGGCTAGACACAACTAGAGGGGAGCAGGCTTATACTGCAACTCCCTCATGAGCATAATGAGACCTAGCCACAAACAACATGTAGGCCTATTACCGGATGATGTTTCCCGGGGCCCGAAGCTGTCTAAACCCTTGTCTTGTGTTGCGTCTCTCGATTCCGATCAACCCCGTTCAACCTACTACATAGTTGTGTTGGCCTCACAACAAGTCCTCACACTAGGACATCTGCCGTGACAAATCCACAACACGTAGGGTCCGCACACTTAACATTCGTTGACGATATAGTGTTATATGAGTTATGTGATTTGGTGACCGAATGTTGTTCGGAGTCCCAGATGAGATCAGGGACATGATGAGGAGCCTCATAATGGACGAGAGGTAAAGATTGATATATAGGATGATGGTATTCGGATACCGGAAGTGTTCCGGAGGGTATTAGGTACTTATCGGGTCACCGAAAGGGGTTTCGGACACCCCCGGTAAGTGTATGGGCCTAATGGGCCATAGGGGGGACATATCAGCCCCTGGTGCGCCCCTTCCTTGGACAGCAGGCCCTAGGGGAAGGGAAGGGAAGGGGAGGCCCCTCCTTCCTTTCCCTCATCAAGTGGGAAAGGAAAGGGGGGGCGCCACCCTCCCTTGCATTTTCCCCGCACTTATACAAGACAGGGGGAGGGCGCGGCTTGGGAGAGACCCCACGTAGGATTCCTCCTACTTGGGCGCCCCCTTTGGCTCCCTCCTCCCCCTCCCACCTATATATATGTGGGGAGGGGGCACCACACAAGGACACAACATTGTCTTAGTCGTGTGCGGCGCCCCCGTCCACCGTTTACTCCCCCAGTCATATTTTCGTAGTGCTTAGGCGAAGCCCTACGGAGATCACTTCACCATCACCGTCACCATGCCGTCGTGTTGCCGGTACTCATATACTACTTCGCATGTCTTGCTGGATCAAGAAGGCGAGGATGTCATCGAGCTGAACATGTGCTGAACGCGGAGGTGTCGTACGTTCGGTGATTGATCGATTGGATCGCGAAGAAGTTCGACTACATCAACTGCGTTACTAAATGTTTCTGCTTTTGGTCTACAAGGGTACGTAGACACACTCTCACCCTCATTGCTATGCATCTCCATGGATAGATCATTACGTGTTCGTATAATTTTTTTGTTTTCCATGCAACGTTTCCCAACTGATTTACACATGCAGAATACTTGAGTTAAACTTGACGAGCCTATCATGCACAGACATGGCCTCGTAACAGTAGAGACTGAAAGGTCAAAGATGAATCATATAGTAGATATGATCAACATAGAGATGTTCACCGTTGATGACTACCCCATCTCACGTGATGATTGGACATGGGTTAGTTGATTTGTATCATGTATCACTTAGATAACTTGAGGGATGTTAATTTAAGGGGGAGTTCATTAGTAATTTGATTAATTGAAATTAACTTATCATGAACTTAGTCAAAATGTTTTTGCATATTATGTTGTAGATCAATAGCCCGCGATGTAGCTCCCCTATTTTAATACGGTCCTGGAGAAAACTAAGTTGAAAGATAATGGTAGCAATAATGCAGACTGGGTCTGTGATCTAAGGATTATCCTCATTGCTGCACAAAAGAATTATGTCCTTGATGCACCGCTAGGTGACAGACATGTTGTAGAAGCTAACGCACACGTTAGGAATGTTTGGCAAGAACGATCTGATGACTACTTAATAGTTTAGTGTGCCATGCTTTACGGCTTAGAATCGGGGCTCAAAAGATGTTTTGAACGCCGTAGAACATATGAGATGTTCCAAGATCTTAAATTGGTATTTCAGACTCATGCCCGTGTTGAGAGGTATGAGACCTCTGATAAGTACTTTGCCTACAAGATGGAGGAGAATGGCTCAGCCAGTGAGCATGTGCTCAGAATGTCTGAGTACTACAAATCACTTGAATCAAGTGGGAGTTAATCTTTTAGATAAGATAGTGATCGGCAGATTTCTCCAGTCACTATCGCCAAGCTACTAAATCTTCATGATGGACTATAAATATGCAAGGGATGATGAAAATCATTCCTGAGCTCTTCGCGATGCTAAAATCAGCGAAGGTAGAAATCAAGAAAGACCATCAATTGTTGATGGCTGACAATTCCAAAAGTTTCAAGAAAAAGGGCAAGGAAAAGAAAATGAACTTCAAGAAGAACGACAAGGAAATTGCCACTCCTGAGAAGAAGCCCAAAGATAGACTGAAGCCTGAAACTGAGTGCTTCTACTGCAAAGGAAATGGTCACTGGAAGTGGAACTGTCCCAAGTATTTGGCAGATAAAAAGGATGGCAAAGTGAACAAAGGTATATTTGATATGCATGTTATTGATGTGTTCCTTACTAGTACTCGTAGTAACACCTGGGTATTTGATACTGGTTCAGTTGCTAAGATTAGTAACTCGAAAAAGGAGTTGTAGAATAAACGAAGACTAGTTAAGGGTGAGGTGACGATGTGTGTTGGAAGTAGTTACAAGATTGATATGATCATCATCGCACATTTCCTACACTTTTGAGATAAGTGTTGAACCTAAATAAATGTTATTTGGTGTTTGCGTTGATCATGAAGAAGATTAGATCGTGTTTATTGCAATACAGTTATTCATTTAAGTCAGAGAATAATTGTTGTTCTATTTACATGAATAAAACCGTCTATGGTCATACACCCAATGTAAATGGTTTATTGAAACTCGATCATAGTGATACATATATTCATAATATTGATGCCCAAAGATACAAAATTGATAATGATAGTGCAACATATTTCTGGCACTGCCGTTTAGGTCATATTGGTGTAAAACGCATGAAGAAACTCCATGCTGATGGACTTTTAGAATCACTTGATTATGAATCATTTGATACTTGCGAACCATGCCTCATGGTCAAGATGAGTAAAACTCCATTCTCCGAAAAAATGGAGCAAGCTAATGACTTATTGTAAATAATACATATCGATGTATGTGGTCCGATGAGTGTTGAAGCACGTGGCGAGTGTCGTTATTTTCTCACCTTCATAGATGATTTAAGTAGGTATGTGTATATCTACTTGATGAAACACAAGTCTAAAACATTTGAAAAGTTCAACGAATTTCGGAGTGAAGTAGAAGAATCATCGTAACAAGAAAATAAAGTTTCTACGAATAGATCGCAGAGGCGAATATTTGAGTTACGAGTTTGGCCTTCATTTAAAACAATGTGGAATAGTTTCACAACTCAGACCACCTGGAACACCACAAAGTAATGGTGTGTCCGAACATCGTAACCGTACTCTATTGGATATGGTGCGTTCTATTATGTCTCTTATAGATTTGCCTTTATCATTTTGGGGTTATGCATTAGAGACAGCTGCATTCACGTTAAACAGGGCACCGTTAAATCTGTTGAGACGACACTGTATGAACTGTGGTTTGGTAAGAAACCAAAGTTGTCGTTTCTTAAAGTTTGGGGTTGCGACACTTATGTCAAAAGGCTTCAGCCTGATAAGCTTGAACCCAAATCGGAAAAGTGTGTCTTCATAGGATACCCTAAAGAAACAATTGGGTACACCTTCTACCACAGATCCGAAGGCAAGATATTTGTTGCTAAGAATAGGGTCCTTTCTAGAGAAGGAGTTTCTCTCGAAAGAAGTGAGTGGGAGGAAAGTAGAACTTGATGAGGTAATTGTACCTTCTCTCGAATTGGAAAGTAGGTCATCAGAGAAAATCGTTCCCGTGATGCCTACACCAATTAGAGAAGAAGCTAATGATCATGATCATGAAACTTCAGATCAAGTTACTACTGAACCCCGAAGGTCGACCAGAACACGTACCGCACCAGAGTGATACGGTAATCCTGTTCTGGAAGTCATGTTGTTAGACAACGATGAACCTTCAAACTATGAAGAAGCTATGATGAGCCCAGATTCCGAAAAATGGCTTGAGGCCATGAAATCTGAGATAGGATCCATGTATGAGAACAAAGTGTGGACTTTGGTGGATTTGCCCGATGACCGGCAAGCCATAGAGAATAAATGGATCCTCAAGAGGAAGATGGATGCTGATGGTAATGTTACTATCTACAAAGCTCGACTTGTTGCAAAAGGTTTTCGACAAGTTCAAGGTGTTGACTATGATGAGACTTTCTCACCCGTAGCGATGCTTAAGCCTGTCTGAATCATGTTAGCAATTGCCGCATTTTATAAAATCTGGAAAATGGATGTCAAAACTGCATTCCTTAATGGATTTCTTAAAGAAGAGTTGTATATGATGCAACCAGAAGGTTTTGTCGATCCTAAAGGTGCTAACAAAGTGTGCAAGCTCCAGTGATCCATCTATGGACTGGTGCAAGAATCTCGGAGTTGGAATATACGCTTTGTTGAGGTGATCAAGGCATATGGTTTTTATACAGACTTACGGTGAAGCTTGTATTTACAAGAAAGTGAGTGGGAGCACTACAGAATTTCTGATAAGTATATGTGAATGACATATTGTTGATCGGAAATGATGTAGAATTTTCTGGAAAACATAAAGGGTAGTTTGAAAGGAGTTTTTGAAAGAACGACCTCGATGAAACTTCTTACATATTGGGCGTCAAGATCTATAGAGATAGATCAAGACGCTTAATAGGACTTTCACAAAACACATACCTTGATAAAGTTTTGAAGAAGTCCAAAATGGATCAGTCAAAGAAGGAAATCTTGCCTGAGTTTTAAGGCATGCAATTGAGTAAGACTCAAAGCCCAACCACGGTAGAAAAAATAGAGAGATAATGAAAGTCATTCCATATACCGCAGCCATAGGTTCTATAAAGCATGACATGCTGTGTATCATACCTAATGTGTGCCTTGTCACGTGTCTGGCAAGGGGGTACACGAGTGATCCAGGAGTGGATCACTGGATAATGGTCAAAATTATCCTTAGAAGAATAAGGAAATGTTTCTCAGTTATGGAGGTGATAAAGAGTTCGTCGTAAAGGTTTACGCCGATGCAAGCTTTGACAGTAATCCAGACGGCTCTTGATCTCAATATGGATACATATTGAAAGTAGGAGCAATTAGCTAGAGTAGCTTTGTACAAAACATTGTAGACATAGAAATTTGCAAAGTACACATGGATCTGAATGTTGCAGACTCGTTGACTAAAACCTCTCTCACAAGCAAAACATGATCATACCTTAGAACTCTTTGAGTGTTAATCACATGGCAATGTGAACTAGATTATTGACTCTAGTAAACTCTTTGGGTGTTGATCACATGGCGATGTGAACTAGATTATTGACTCTAGTAAACTCTTTGGGTATTAATCACGTAGCAATGTGAAGTATGGGTGTTAATCACATGGCGATATGGACTAGATTATTGACTCTAGTGCAAGTGGGAGACTAATGGAAATATGACCTAGAGGCAATAATAAAATGGTTAAAAAATTTATTATTCATGCTAGAATTGTATTGACCAGAAATTTAAATACATGTGTGAATACATAAACAAATACCGTGTCCCTAGTGAGCCTCTACTAGACTTGCTCGTTGATCAAAGATGGTTAAAGTATCCTAACCATATACATGAGTTGTCATTTGATAATGAGATCATATCATTAGGAGAATGATGTGATGGACAAGACCCATCGATTAGCTTAGCATTTGATCGTACAGTTTATTGCTACTGCTTTCTTGTATGTCAAATACATGTTCCTTCGACCATGAGATCATGCAACTCCTGGATATCGAAGGAATACATTGTGTGCTATCAAACCTCACAACGTAACTGGGTGATCATAAAGATGCTCTACAGGTATATCCGAAGGTGTTTGTTGAGTTGGCATGGATCGAGATTGGGATTTGTCACTCCGAGTATTGGAAATGTATCTCTGGGCCCTCTCGATAATACACATCATAAGAAGCCTTGCAAGCAAATGACTAATGAGTTAGTTACGAGATGATGTATTATGAAACGATTAAAGAGACTTGCCAGTAATGAGATTGAACTATGTATGGAGATACCAACGATCGAATCTCGAGCAAGTAACATACCGACGGACAAAGGGAATTGCGTATGTTGTCATAACAGTTTGACCAATAAAGATCTTTATAGAATATGTAGGAGCCAATATGGGCATCTAGGTTCCTCTATTGGTTATTGAGCGGAGAGGTGTCTCGGTCATGTCTACATAGTTCTCGAACCCATAGGGTCTGCACGCTTAACGTTCGTTGACGATATAGTGTTATATGAGTTAAATGATTTGGTGACCGAATGTTGTTAGGAGTCCCAGATGAGATCACGGACATGACGAGGAGTCTCAAAACGGTCGAGAGGTAAAGATTGATATATAGGGTGAGGGTATTTGGACACAGGAAGTGTTTCGGGTGGTACCGAGGACTTATCGGGTCATCGGAAGGTGTTTCGGGCA
>LR738713.1:624477585-624514457 GCA_902687465.1 Secale cereale
CCCCCGATAAAGTTATGGGCCTTACGGCCCAAGCGAGGGAACATACCAGCCCACAAGGAGAAGGAAAGTGGAGACTAGGTCTCCCATTTCCTTCCATCTCCTCCTCCTTCCTTTGCCCTTTGGGGAAATATGGCAAGGGGGGCGCAGGGAAGGGCAGGGGCCCTAGGGGCCGACGGCCAGCCCTAGGGCGTGCCTGGCTGCCTCCCCTCCTATCTATATATATATGAGGAGGGGCACCACACAATGCTCCCGAACATTGTCTTAGCCGTGTGCGGCGCCCCGGTCCACCGTTTACACCCTCGGTCATATTTTCGTAGTGCTTAGGCGAAGCCCTGCGGAGATAGCTTCATCATCACTGTCACCACGCCGTCGTGCTGCCGGAACTCATCTACTACTTCGCCCGTCTTGCTGGATGAAGAAGGCGAGGACGTCACCGAGCTGAACGTGTGCTGAACGCGGAGATGCCGTACGTTCTGTACTTGATCGGTTGGATCGCGAAGAAGTTCGACTACATCAACAGCGTTGTCTAGCGCTTCCGCTTACAGTTTACGAGGGTACATAGACACACTCTCCCCCTCACTACTATGCATCTCCATAGATAGATCTTTGCGTGTGCGTACAATTTTTTTTATTTTCCATGCAACGTTTCCCATCAATATTAGATGGTGTGTCCATACTATCTAAACGACAAACTTTGTACCTAAACTCTTATTTGTGCTTCACTTTGTTAAAATTACGATTTGGTCGCATTGGTGCTTTTGAGCGTAATAGTGCTTTAGAGTGTTTTTTGCTTTTATGTTGAAACCGTAAAATTTAACACCCGGTATTTTCCACATCTCTCCATCATTCCAATCCATAAATCACAGATCACACACATGCACATACCCGACAACCACATTAGCACTTTTGCACATAATAGTGATTTAGAGCTTTTTTGCTTTTAAGATGACCGCGTTGAATTTAACACTAGCTATTTTTCACGACTCTCCATCACTCCAATCCATAAATTCCACACCCCCACCATATCCCTCTTAAGAACCCTAAATTAAATCACTCTAGCGTCCCAAAGCCTTCGAAAGCCCAATCAAGCTCTTCCTAAACTGCTGACTATGGATGGGGCGTTTACCGTGTATAACTTGCACTCATTAAGTATTTCAAATGACACCGAGTTTCAATGTGGGCACATACGGCCAAAACATATCTTTTGACGTTTTCATCCCAATTTCTCATCAATATGTTACAATTTTTTGACTAACCTAATATGTCCCAAATTTATCTATAGTTTTAAACTTCCATTCTTAATATTTATTGTGACATAACACTAATTATCGTCCATAAGGCTAAATTGCATGTTTTATGTCCATGGTTCCACAAACGTCTGCGATCTCAAATAAATTCAAAAACAATATGACAATTATAACTTCTCATAGGAGGGAGACCCACCCAAAGGGATGGACATAGGCCATGTGTGGACTCCAAAAGCCCTCCTCAAGTGGCCAGGCTTAAGGCCGCTCTGAGAAGGTGTGTGGGCCACACAGGGAACCCGTGGTGTCATGCCTTCGCAGATTACAGTACTAGATCAAAATACATCTATATATTATGTGAATCCAAAAGGGAAATGCTTCCTATTATCCTTATAGGGAGTTAGGTCCCGAATAGTAAGGGTTTGAAGTAAGCAGCAAATTTACATCCGTGAAGAACCAAGGTTATCAAACCGTGGGGTGATCAAATTATGAGTCAATGATCAATACCAGCACACAATTAAGAACTTTTTCTTAGTCCCCAACTTGTCTAGTGAGGTTGTGAATCTCAGCAGCTTTGCTAGTTATAGGGATATGCATATTTATGTTTGGAATAATTATGGAACAACAAGTAAAATGGTTAAGATGAGAAAAAATAGCAGCACAAGTTATCAAAGTTGTGATTATGAGTAATAAAGGACCAGGACCCATAACTTCACCAGTGGAATCTCTCTAGAAAACATAGCTTAGGTGTGGTGAACAAATTACAGTTGCATGTCGATTAAAGTGTAGTTTTTGTGAGTGATAATTCATGCCATGATTTCATATAGGCATTATGTCCTTGTATCCAGAAATGTAATTCTCCTCTCAATGAACAAATACAATCTAAGTGTGAAGAAAATAATGAAGATTTTTTCTCGCGGAACTCTATGAAAAAATTTATGTTGTTCTGAGTCAGCATATTCTTATATGGTCGGCAACGCCACCACCATTTCCTTTGAAAAATCTTTAGTTTGATTTTTCGTCGGAATTTATATTTGCAGTTGAAGCTAATTCTTCACATTGAGCCTTTTTTCCTATTACTATATAAGGATATGAATTATATGTATTGGATTTAGTCCTCTATGGCACTCACTTATAGATATGTCTTCAGTTTCTTCTTTTGCTAAGTGAATGTATGCGGAGCCTACCCCTCTATACTCAACTTATCTGATATCTTCAAAATTCTTCATATGCAATCTAGTGACATTGTTCAATGTCTTCATTGTGTCCTTATCAGTCAAAGAATTTGTGAACGGAACTTTAAAACCATCTTGATCCATTTATTGGTGGTTGACACGAAAAAGAATTTGCCACGCATGTCGCGAGTGGATAAACACTATAGCTGCATGGTTGAGACGAAATATGTAGCGTAAGTGGAATAACCAACTGAAGAAATCAGAGTGCCAGTTTTACCCCTCAATATGTATACCCCCGTAATCGGAGTCAAAACACTTCTCGCTCCCATCGCTTTTGAGCTTCAAACCCTATTGTCGTCGCTATCGTCCTTTGTCGCCGGAGAAGGAGAGATTCACTGCCTCGAGGTCTTCATCATCAAAATTATTGGAAATATGCTCCAGAGCCAATGATAAGTGTTTTATTGTATTTCTATGCTTATGTGTAAAGTTTATCATTCCTATAGTTGTACTGGTTCTTGAATATGAGATCAGAGGAAAACATCTTGTTCCATACGTTTTTCTCTCTTCAATAGAAATGTTTCCATTTATGAGATTACTTGTGATTTTTTTTCTTCAAGGTAAAAGACTTCTAATATACCGCTACGTAAGGTGAAAGTCCATGTATCTCCTTAGGGAATTTCAACCAAATGCCGCAACATTATCTTTGAATATTCATGAAATTTTATCCTATCGATACATATAATGTGTTATATACACACATTGAAGCACTATGCAACAATGGTTTTCTTGTTTCAATTAGTTCAACTATCATAATTTAAAAGGAATTTTTAATTCTATGCCCCCGGTTTCTTAGTTGTGCTCACTTTTCCCCATTCGTGAATTTTGCGTCCTTTTTGAGCAATTTTCCGAGGGGGGGACTGATGAAAATGTGAAAGCAAAAACCCGAGACATGGGGAAAAGTGAGGAAAAAGCTAACGAATGGGGAAAAGTGAGCACAACTAAGAAGCCAGGGGCATAGAATTAAAAAAACCCAATTTAAAAATTATGTATCTCGTAGTTCATGCATATGTAGTATGTGATTGTTAGCTCAGTGTAAACATTGTGTTGTAATGATATCTTGCAACTTATGTGCAAAGCACCTCCAATCGAATATTTGATTTGACCTGCTCACTGATCTGCACGACGAGGACCGCTTTCGCTTGTTGATGGTGCTATAGGGGAGCTGGCGTGTGCGAAATGGGATCATGCACGACAAGCCGGCGATGCCAATTGAGGCCTTAAGGAAATTCCTGAAAACTACGTCAATTCCATGCTTGGCATCCAACATCACCGACAATTTTGGGAAGGGTAAGATGGTTATCAGCAATTATAGTGAACATGTCTTTATATCGGATGTGTATTCCCCTCGGCCCTGGCCTTTGAAATGGCAACCACTTCCGTTTAACCGGTCAAGCTCAATGTCAACGGGTCTTCGTCGGGCAAAGACGGGAGTGCATGCGCAGCGATGATACTTTGAGACCATGTCGACGTCATTATATTCTTGGTGTGCCCTTTACTATGGTCTTGCACAGATGCTTTGCAAAATGAATTTTTTGGGTACATGGGGGGCTTTCCCTCGCAATCCAGCGTTTACCGTTGCCGTCATTGTTGAGTCCGATTTTCTACAAGAGATGAATGTGGTGATGCAGAAATCTAGGGTTGATACTAATATGCCATGTTGGTGCAGGAGGTGAAGAGACTCATGGGAGAAAGGGAGTCAGTGATTACTCATATTCGTAGAGAGCATAATTACGTTAGGCACTTTCTTTGCTAACTTTGGTAGGAAGGAGGATCGAACTACTGTTTGGCTTCACTCTGGTTCGGACAATGTCCCTATTATGTGTAGGGATGAACTTTTAATATCTTGAGTAAAACACTCCCTTTTAACCCCACAAAGTGAATATCTCACTTTTTTATGAGAAACAAAAGAACATCTCACTTAGCATGTTGTTTACGTGGTTGTAAAATGCCTCACTCTTGGGCCACCACCTCTCCGGTCCATATCAGTAAAACCGCCCGTCAACCGTAACATGGCTCCAAGGGAGCAACTAATTAAAGGGTGGGCTTCTCACATGGCACTCTCGTGCACACCGAGGAGCAATTCCCATCCAACACGTGTTGTGTGCGGAGAGCACGCTCGGGCAGTAGCTTTCTCGAAGATTCTTTTGACTTCCTCTTTTTTTGTTTTCTCAGTTGTTTTGGTTTTCCTTTCTTCTTCATTTTCATGTTTATTCCACTTCCTCCTTTTTTGTTCTTCATTGGTCGAGAGCAGAAGTGGTGCTCTTGCATGGAGCACAGCTCCTGTGAGGAGCACATATTTGCTTCCTCACGAGAGCGCAGTTGTGCTTTACCCCAGGGAGGCACATGTTTGCTTCCTCACAGAGCACATTTTTGCTTCACCCATGAGGGAGGACATACTAGTTTACTTGGAGAACACATGTTCGTACAGTTTGGGAGGACGTGTTAGCTCACTTGCAGAACATTAAGTTGGGCCAAAAAAGTTCATCAAAACCTATCAATATGGAATTTAGTTTTGAAAATATCAACGCGAGGCATGTAATGATAAAACGTTTGTAATTTGAATGTACGGTTTAGGAGATATTTTGTTTGAAAAAACTAGATCTAAAAAAATGCACATCCAAACTTTCCATCCCCTCCCATGACAAAATTTCCACCAAAAAATGTACAAGTTTTAGAGGTAACTTCCGCAAAAGGTGTCCTTAACTAGTGACTTTAATTAAAAATTGTTATTTTGTATCTGCTGAAGGAAGAAAGAGGAAACAAGCAAGCCCATGGCGTAACAAATTTATGTTGGTCCACACATAGGAAATATGCGAAAACTATATCTCGCCTACACCGAGAGTATCTACTGTCTCGCTTCAGCTTTTCCCTGCATGCTACAGTCATGGGCTGGCACGGTGTGGTCGCTATCTTCAATGTGTTCGCTTTCAGCAATCCCTATTTGACGCCCGTTAGTGGCAGACAGATGCTCTTTCGCTGAAGCGAGCCATCGGCCGCCTCCACATGGGCCTGCCCTCGAATTCGACTATGTTTTATTCGCTGAGGGATCCCGGTCAGGAAACCTTCTGGAAAGTTCCTGGCGGGTTTGGGACCCTTCTAGAAGGTTCCTAAACCGGGTTTTCGTTTGTATTTTATTTAATGTTTTTCTTTCGAAATCGGTTTTTTCTTCTTCATATTTTTTTTGTTTGTCATCACTTTCTGTTTCTATTCATATTTTTTCTTCTTTTTTGTTTTCTCTGTTTTTTTCCTATGGTTCTTTCTTCTGGTTTTTTTAAAATTTTCCGTCTCCCCATTTTTTGCGTATTATAGGAAAAGTTCATTGTGTATTCAAAATGTACACCGTATATTAATAAAATATTCAATATATCTCTAAAAAATGTTCGTTATGTATTTGGAAACTTCTCAGTAAATATCACAAAAATGTTTAACTTGCATTTAAATATGTTTAACGCATTTTACAAAAAATATTCAATGTGTATTTTAAAATATAGAGAATATATTGTAAAAATATTCAATGTATTTTTAAAAATGTTCAGCTTATATAAGAATTTTTTCATGTATTTCAATTTTTATGCATTTTTCAAAACTTGTTCCTTTATATGGTTTTGTTCGAACTTGTAAAAATATCAACTGTTCAAACATTATTCACATTTTTTAAG
This sequence comes from Secale cereale, assembly GCA_902687465.1. NCBI lineage: Eukaryota > Viridiplantae > Streptophyta > Magnoliopsida > Poales > Poaceae > Secale > Secale cereale. The sequence goes on from LR738713.1 coordinate 624,483,724, forward strand.
AAACTTGTTCTCATTTTTTTTATGAAATGCTGAAAATTTGAGAAAAAATTGGTCTACCACTATACCTAGCACTTCAATATTCAGCGTTGTGTTTTAGCATGCCACCGTGGCTAGTTTTAGCAAGGGTACTCTGTAGCCAGAAGATTAACTCCGTGAATTCACTAGTTGAGAGTACTCGTTGCAAAGATCACTTGAAAGCTCCTCAGGTTGCGACAAGTGACGCACTGCATGTGCGTCACTTGTCGCAACCTGCGAGTTTTCCCCTTTTTCGTAGATCCGTTTATTCAAAATGTTTTATCTCTTAAATCGTGCCTCCAAATCTCGAACCGCCTTCATTATTGGATTCCTCGCGGCGAGATCTTCAAAACTAGATCCCATGTTGATAGGTTTTGATAAACTTTTTTTCAAGAAAAAAAACGAACCGGAGCACGGATTTTTTTCCTTTCCGAAAGAGGCATGCCTGTGCCTCTCACGAAATCACAACCATGCCTCTCGCGGAAGCAAAATCGTGACTCTCGTGGAAGGAAAAAGAAGAAGAGAAAACACGGGTTTTTCCCGTTTCCGAGGAGGCACGGCTGTGACTCTCGCTGAAACACAACCCTGCTTCTCGCGGAAGCAAAACCGTGACTCGCGAAAGGAAAAAAACACGTTTTTTTCATTTCCGAAAGACACGGCCGTGACTCTTGTGAAAGCACAACCGTGCCTCTCGCGGAAGCAAAATCGCGACTCTCGCCAAAGGAAAAAAACAGAAAACTCATTTTTTTCGATTTCCGTGAGGCACGTCCAAAACTCTCACTAAAGCACAAGTGCACAACCGGGCCTCTCGTGGAAGCAAAAGCGTGACTCTTGCGAGAAAAAAATGTTTTTTTGTTTCCGAGAGGCACGTCCGTGACTCTCGTGAAAGCAAAACCGTGTCTCTCGCGGAAGCAAAACTGTGACTCTCACGAAAGGAAGAAAAACGCATTTTTTTCGCGCAATTTTTTTTTCAAAAATTTTTTGATCGAAAATATAAGAAAGACCGACGGAAAACCAAAATGTCGAAAAAAACAAAAAAAACCGTTTAAAAAGCCGAAAACGCGTGCAAAAAAATAAAAATAATAAAATCCGAAGGGAGCACCAAGAGCGCAACATGTGGCGAATGGCTGAGAGCGTGCCAAGTGACACTGATTGTTGCGAGGCTCCCGAAGGAGCGCTCGTTAACTAGTTGCTCTCTCAACTCCGCGCGGTGCTGCCCTTGCCAATCGGCCGGCCCATTTGCGCGCCTTTTAGCGAAATCTCTACTGTTTGCCGCAGGTGGGTGTTCAATAGGAGCTCCCTTTGTTTCCCTGGTAACTTTATATTCTCATTCGGTTTTCTATTACTTCAATGGTTTCCTTGGTTTTATGTTTTTCTTTAATTTATTCATTTTTATTGTTTTTGTTTGGTTATTGGTCTTCACAGGGTTTTCTTCTTCTTTGGTTTTCTTGATTTTCCTTCAGGTTTCTTTGTTTTTTTTTCATTCTTTTTCATTTCTTTAGTTTTTTTCTTTCCTCGTTTTTCTCCCTTTTTGTTTCCTTTCATTTATGCATAGTTTTTTTTCTTCTGGTTTCTTGTATCTTTTTTTCTTCGGTGTTATTTTGTTTCTTCACTCAGATTTTCACTTTTTTTTCTTTCTTATACTTTGGTTTCCCATTTGTTTCTCATTTTTCTTTGCTTACTTTATATTTATTTGTCGCTTTTCATAATTTTTCCTAGTTCTTTAACACTTATATTTCTCCAGCATTTAGTTTACATTTTCGGTGTGCACGTGAATATTTTCTTGATACAGGCTCTACGTTTGTCCAATACAAGTATGTTTTTCTTAAAAACATGTTACGAAAACTTTTTCGAATACATGGTTAGCCTTTTTTTTAAATACAGGCTGGGCATTTCTTATTGTACTAAAAAGATTCCTAAATTGCATGAACATTTTTTAATTACATGCTTAATATCTTTTGCAACATATTTTTTTTATGTCTACTTTTTCCATACACATGTGTAGATTTTTCGTATAGAGTTAGATTTTTTTATATACATGTTTAGAATTTTTGCTATACGTGATTAACATTTTTGACAAGTCATATACACTTTTTTTGATTTTACCTTTTCTATGCACATTGAAAAAAAAATTGTACATCAGGAACAATTTCTATATATATGTTTAACATTTTGGAAAACACGATCAACATTTTTTAAACATATATTTTATGTCTATTTTTTCCAAAGACATTTTGCATTTTTTGAATAGATCAGGAATATTTTTCATATACATGTTTACCATTGTTCAAATACAAGATTAACATTTTTGTAAACTTGTATTTTTTGATGTCTACTTTTTTCCATACACACTGTATATTTTTGGTATATATTTTCACATACATCGGAAATATATTTTGTACACACATTAAAAAAGTAAATGTTTGATTAATATTTCTCGAAAAATTGAAAACTTAATTTTTTATTCCTTACTTTTTCCATATGCATTGTACATTTTTTTATACATCGGAAATATTTTTTCTATACACATTTACATTTTATAAATACATGATTAATATTTTAAATACTTGAGATAAATTGATATTTATAAATATATACTCATAATATTTTGATATACATGTAAAAAATAAAACTAATACAAAAATGTGAAAAATAACGAAAGAAAAAAATGCAAAAAAGGCTTTAGTCCTCGTTGTGCCCGGTTCAATCCGACGGCTGCCTTCAGCGAGATGTCCTATTGTCTCAGTTGAAGGGAGACTTAACGAAATCACTAATTGAGGAGTAGTCATTACAAAGATCACTTCGTACCCTATGTTGCGACAAGTGGCGCACATGTCGCAACCTGGGAGTCTTCTATTTCTTCATAGATCCGTTTATTCAAAATGTTGATCTCTTAAATCGTGCGTCCAAATCTCGAACTGTTTTCGTCATTGGGTTCCTCGCATCGAGATCTTCAAAACTAGATCCCATTTTGATCGGTTTTGATGAATTTGTCTTGTCACAAAAAAAACCGAACCGAGAACAGATTTTTTTCCTTTCTGAAAAAGGCACGGCCATGCCTGTTGTGGAAGGAAAAAAAGAAAGCAAAATCGTGCCTCTCACGGAAAAAAGGAAAATGCGTTCTTTTTTTCGTTTCAGAGAGGCACGGTCGTGCCTCTCGTGAAAGCAAAACTGTGCCTCTCGGGAAAAGAAAAAAATTGTATCCGATTGGCATGGTCGTGCCTCTTGCGGAAGGAAAAAAGAACAAAACACGTTTTTTCTGTTTCTGAGAGGCACGGCCATGCCTCTCACGAAAGCAAAGTCGTGCCTTTCGCGGAAGCAAAACCGTGCCTCTCGTGAAAGCAAAAAAAAAACGTCTTTCTTCCAAAAGCTAAGAAATACTGGTGGAAAACCAAAAAGCCAAAAAAACTTCTAAAAGGCCGAGAACGCGTTCGGAAAAATAAAAAAAATCCGAAGAAAACGCCCAGAGCGTGACACATGGCGCCGACTAAGAGCGTGCCAAGTGACGCGCTCTCAGCCCACCCCAAGTGATTGTTGGGAGGTTCCCGAAGGAGCGATCGTTAACTAGTTGCTCTCGAGAATTAGCCCCGCGGGAGCTCCTAGTCGCGCCTTTGTGTGCCGGCTGGGAGATCAAGTGTCCGCTAGCCCGTAGCACTGGACCGGCCCATCTAGTGCCCACTCTTGACTTTTGAAAAATATATTAAAACAGTTCATTAATTCAAAAATGCTCATGGATTTTGAAAGAATGTTCATATACTTTGAAAAAACTTCATGAAATTGAAAATAATCCTCCATTTAAAAAAAAACGTCTTAAAAGTTCATCAATTTTTAAAAGTAGTTCAGAAATATGGAAAAAAGGTCATTGATTTTGAAAACAATTCACAATTTTCTAATAAGTTCATCAGGTTGAAAAAAACTTCATCGAGTTTGATATGATTTTCATGCACTTTTTGAGAAAATTGGAAATGGATTTCGGGAAAAAAGTTCGCAAATTTTTATTTTTTGTGTTATATAAAAAATAAAAAATAAGGTAAAAGTAAAGAATAGGAAAAAGTAAGAAAAAAACAAACAAGATCGGTCCAGGAAAAACCAAAAGGAAAAAATGGTTGCCCATTGCACCCATAAAGCACCTCTGAGCCAGGCCCACAAGCTATGATCGAATCGACAGTTTCTTTAGTCCTTCTTCAGTGCCATGCCCGAGCGATGCCCAGCGAGCGCACATAGGTGGTTCCTTGCACGAGAGAGAGAGGAGTATCTAGGGATGATAGGTGTGTATGTGCTTCTTCTTCTACCTGGACTAAGCTCCTCTCTAATCTCCTTTCTTCCTTCTCCTCTCTAATCTAAACAACGGAGTTTCAATTCGAGATAAGCTCTACACGAAAAAGATGCACATCGATGTTACTGTTCCATTCAGGCGATTAGTTCGTAGTTTCATCGACCGTAAATGCTCAATTTTGTGTTAACGTCTAGAGCTATTTTGGACGAATTTTGTCAGATTTGTCGCGCATGATCGACCGTTCGGAATTTCTTTTGACCAGTAGTCTAATCTCGCAGTTCCTCATGACATTATTGTTGCAAGTTTTCTGTTTCGTTGATTGTTCATCTCGGCCTTCTTGCCTCGATACGCCATGACGTGCACACTATATTTCCTTCTCCTTATGCCTAAGAGCTTTTCTATTCGCCCCTCTCGACGTCGGCGCCTTTCCTCCTAACTTTCTTGCCCGCATCTTAATACACTGGAGTGGTTTCCTACATCGTCAATGGCGCCCCCGGGCCGTCGATCGCCCATGCTCAAGGGCTGCGTCAAGGCGACCCGGTCTCCCCCATGCTCTTTACCTTGGTGATCGACAAACGCAACTCACTTCTCGAGCACACTACAAACCAAGGAATCCTCCGGAGGCCAACTACACGCCACGCTGCGTCCAGTATCTCCATGTTCACTGACAACGTGGTCATCTTCTGCCACCCCGACGCCCATGCCATCAAAATGTTGCTTGACAACTTCGGCAACGCCTCCGGTCTACGGACCGACTTCCTCAAGTGCTCCGCATCGCCTATCAGGTGCACCGACGACCACCTCGCCACCATCAGAGTCTCCCTTTCTTGCCCGACGGCGGATTTTCCCATCAAATACCTCGGGTTACCCCTCTCAACCCACAAGGTGCCGGCCTCTGCTCTCCTTCCACTAGTCGACAGGCTCACCAAGAAACTAGCTACCTGGAAGGCCTCCCTGCTGTCCCGTGGCCAACAACTTGCCCTCGTCTGACACGTCCTCACTGCTATGCCGGTGTCGGTGGACATTCTACTCGCGCTGGCGCTAAATCCGACAATCCTCAAGAAGATCAACAGGCACATTCGTGACTTCCTCTGGCATGCCAACAAAGATGCACAGGCTGGATGCTACATTGTGTCTTGGCAAAATGTCTGCCGCCCCCTTGCGCTTGGCGGGCTGGGAGTCCACGACTTGCACCGCACTGGTGTTGCCCTCCGCGCCCGCTGGCTGTGGCTACAACGCACCGATCCGGATCGCTCCTGGAAACACCTCCATCTCCCATCGGACCACGAGGCCTCCGAGCTTTTCCGTGCCTCCACAACCTGGACCATTGGCAATGGCAACACCTACAAGTTTTGGCAGGATCATTGGCTCAATGGCCGATCCATCCCCGAGATCGCTCCTACCCTGTCCGCCCTCATTCCGAGGTGACGCAGGAGCCAACGTCTTGTCAGCGAGGCTCTCAGCAACAGAGGTTGGATCACCGACATCCACGACACGTTACACCCTCGTGCGGTCATCGAGTACGTTGAGCTATGGAGGCTGCTCCTAGCCGTTGACCTCTCCGATGAGCCAGACAAGCTCTCTTGGAAGTGGAGCGCCGACGGCAACTACTCCGCACGGTCGGCCTACCACGCGTTATTCCTTGGAGCCACCACCGCGCCATTCTGGCGGCCCATTTGGAAGACTTGGGCTCCTTCCAACGCAAAGATCTTCCTCTGGCTCGCCTCCGTAAACTGATGTTGAACCGCCGACCGGCGCGCACGACACAACTTACCACATGACCCCCTATGCAAGCTATGCAGTCAAGATGACGAGACCCTACACCACCTTCTCGTCGGCTGCGTCTTCTCGTGCATCATATGGCACGACATCAAGGCGTGGTGCCGCATACCCACCCTACCACCCGACGGCACCACCGGATTCTTCGAGTGGTGGACAGCGGCAAAAGCTAGCGTGCCCGCCTGCCTCCACAAAGGACTGAATTCCCTTGTCATCCTCACCTCTTGGGCAATTTGGAAACACCGCAATGCAGCCCTCTTCGACAACGTTGCACCCTCCTACAACAAACTCATCCAAGACATCCAACATGAGGCGAAACTTTGGGCAAGAGCCGGCGCCAAAGGGCTTGATAGGATCATTCTTGTGACATAGAGTGTAACTAACAAGGCTGAGCATCCTCCCTTTCTCGCTGCTCACCCTAGCGCTTAGGTACCACCATCTTCTGTGTATGACACCTAAGTCGCTAACCCCTGTATTCCCTCGCAACCTATCAATGAAATGATACGCAACTTGTGTATTCGAGAAAAAAAGGTATATCTTATTATCAGCACTTGGACTGAACTCGACGACTAAGATGGTCGAAATCCTAAGACTGGATGGAACTTGGTTGTCGTACTTAGGTGCATATACATACATATAGTTCGGAGCCCAACATTTTCTCTCACGTTCATGCTTTGCTAGGGAACTAGGCGCAGTGATGGAGCTATCGTTCTTAGCTAGGTCGGCCAGATGATACAATGATACAGCGCGAGCGAAAGCTGACATGATAAGGCGGGAGACACCATGAGTAGTGCGTACATTTGCTCTTTCCTTTAGCCCCAAGCTTTTGTACCAAGGCTGCTTGGCACTTACCCGCGCGAGGCATATCTGATATCTGCGTGCTGCTCCCTCCACATCATATGCATGCATATACACATGATTCGTGATGTCACTCCACAAAATGGCGCCATGGCCATCATGCACAACACGCATGTGGCCATGATTGGTTCCTTGTTTCTTCACAGCAATGAATTTGTTGTTTGCCTGGCATGCATGCATGCATGAAGCTTCTTCACTTAGCAACAGCTGAACTCAAACTCCCTAATTAGTAAGGGCCTGAATGAACATATAAAGGCAAATGCATGCCAGAGTGTTCTGAAGGGGAAAAAAAGTACGCACGATCTCTGGCCTGAAGCAAAGAAGTGTTACGTAGAAGATGGATCCAGTTGTTGCTGCATGGAGATCGATAAAGGAGGAGAGGAGAGGATTCTCTGCTGCATGAACAGGACAAAGGCCCTGTTTGGATCATAGGGTTAGAGCTAGTTTGGGTTAGTTGGGGGCTGAAATAACCCAAAAGTATCCAAACAGGTAGGGTTAGAGTGGGTTAGTTCCATCTAACTCAACTATCCCGGTGAAGAGGTGCTTGTTTGAGTTAGAGTGGGTTAGAAAATAACTCTAACTCTAACTCTGTTAGAGTATCCAAACAGGGCCAAAGGCATGGAATAAGTTCCTACTATCTCCTTGTACACGAGTTGGCCTGTGCAAAGGAACCAAAAGTTTCCTAAGCCAGCGCTGGGTCCCAACAGCTAGCAAACACCTCGGACTTGTCAATAGCTACCCAATCCACAATTTAGGTCAACTCTGCTGTCACTGTACTAAAATAGTAGTCGTCCACTGCTCATTTGCCCAAACGGTCGTGAGTGCAATGAGTCAACCAAATGGGGCCTTGGTTAATCAATCCTCTGACGACCTTCAAGTTTTGTACTACTGGATAACAGACTTTCAGCTTTCAAATTATTGTTGCATGTACACAAATAGTGTATTATTTGTTTGTCCTGGAGATTTAAAAAGAAAGAAAGAGAAAGACATGGACGACCTTTCTTCTTGTTTAGCCATCACAAATTCACAAGGTAACCTGCATGCATCCAGATTCCAGAGAGGAAAGCAAAGGTAAGCACGACCTGGACTTAAAACGAGCAATGTGTCATGTTGCATGACTTGCATGGGTAAAGCTCGCATGCATGCATGATGCACGATCGAGTACCGAACGACTGCCTGGCTGCGTTGCACCCTTTGCTCGTATGTACTTGTACACAAAGGAGAAAGGTATGTGTGCAGTGGCAGCAACAGTCGGCTGGTACTGCGTACATCAGATCATGTATCAACTTTGTTCCTTTCTGTCAAAACAAAGGCGGAGCATAAAGAGAGACCAAGGCCTTTCTCCTGAAGGAGGTGATGAGTGAGCAATGGTGCCCTAAAGATACGGGCGGTCGAGCTAGCGGCCTCCACTCCAGCTCCAGGTCGCATATATATGGGAAGAAAAGTTGGGCAGGTGAGAGCTAATATAACCAGCTGAAGGAGGTGCATGTGCCCCAAGCAAGAACAAATTAAAGCAGAGCCCAACCTTTCCTTTCTCCCTTTCAACCAGATAGGAAAGATCAAATTAAAGTACTCCATCCCAGAAAGTGGATGCTCCATGTAACCTAGCTCGTATTCAAACAGGGAAAACAGTGCCGCATAGCAATGATTTTTTAAAGATAACCGAAGAGTGAAGAGAACACTTGTGAGAGAAGAGAACAGTGATGTGTACAATGGAGAGTTAAGTGGAGATCGACATGATCCGACATTCTACCTGCCCATGGGATGCATGGGCCCTGCATGCCATTCTGATCTGCCAAGAAGAAGATGATGAGTTCATCTGATCATTCGTTGTTCTTTTTTTCCTTCAAGGCAAAGGAACTGATTACTCCACTAGATCTGTGGTGGAGCCAAGCTGGGTTGAGTTGTTTATGCATGTGGGTGACGTGTGTAGCATGGCATGCAAGAGACAAGCCCCCTCCCAATAATTGTACATGCATCTGATGCAGCTTCCTGCATGCGCCTGGACCAGCCTGTCCGAATTTATTTATTTTCATGCATGCAAGCATGCACGCCCCTTGCTAGGGCTAGCTACACGGCGTTAGCCATGTGGAATTGTGGACTCACCAAACATTGCACCATCTGCAAAAGACAATCTAAACCTACTAGGATTCCTAACGTGTAACTGAAAGGTTTAACTGTGCATTGTACCAGAAATATGTTGCTGATGTCGATTTCAGCCACAGACTAGCCCTCTTTGAAAGACAGGATTTTTCGAGAAAAAGCAAAGGTTTGCGGCCCTAATAACAAAGGAGGCCTTCTTTTTAGATAAAGAATAAAACAAAAGCATCAATGAAAGGTTTTTATTCCTACGAAAATGTAAGATATTTTTTCTATCCCATGGTATAGTTTTTTTTACTTCGTACTTCCTCCTGTACTAAATATAAGTCCTTTTAGAGATTTTAATATGGACTACATGCGAAGCAAAAAAATGAATGAATCTACACTCTAAAATACATCTATATATATCCGTATATAGTCCGTATTAAAATATCTAAAAAATCTTATATTTAGAAACGAAGGGAGTAGGATAGAAGCATTATCCTACATTTTAGAGGAATCCAAACATGGCTATGGCCTCATAGTGCAATTTCTTTTTCATAATTTGAGATATTCTCTCTTCCTCGGTTGTCCACTCTTTCTCTATTAACACCTAGGCACATAGTTCATTTGTGTTTCCACGCGCAAACATTCCAAACACCCCCTCCAAATAATTTGGACTTTTAGATACATGATACATAAGCAAATGCTCATATACACAAGGATACACAGCCATATGAACACACATGCTACATGAACAAGATCATCACATGCATCTCGTAGTCCATGTGTGCGTCATCTCTCGCTGAAAGAATAGCAATGATGGTTTAGATATTTTTTCTGCCCATGAAATAATATTCAACAAGCCATTAAAATTGAATCATATTTATTTTGATTTTGGTTCCATAAAGACATCCAAACTCTAACACGGATCAAAATAAAATCGCCTCAGCATGGCTCGGGTAGGCCACGAGTGGTGCCCCACCTCTAGGTCTCATTCCCTCGCCCCATTCAGTGTGTCGTCAAGCAAGTCCCGGTTAGTGAGAGGCGTGGTGCTTGCCTTCGACCGGGCGGCAACATGATGGCGTGGGAAGCCCTCACAAAGTGGATGGCAGCAGGTAGTGGCCCTTGATTGGGCTTCTAGCTGATGCGCGCCAGTGGAGATTTCTTCCCCTACACTCCCTCCCTTTGCTGCTGCAGTGGACGATGAAATTCATGGCGACGGTGGGGCTTATTTCATAGTCGTTTCCTAGTGTACGCATATCAGATTCATGAAAGCATGACAATGGCTTTGCTAGCCGATATCAGACACATAAATGGGCAATAGTACATAATCGGGCTTTGCAAGTGGTTTACCTACATGGATCACCGACAGTTTTGGAATCCGCCGCAAGGCTTACGTCACTAATAATCAAAATAGTGGCAGCGGTTTCTAAGACCGCCTCGAATGCTCTGAGCGCCGCATGCAATTTGTTATTTCTAACCGTATCCACTCATCAAAGCGCGGGTGATTTCTTATTACTAACTGGCTAGAATGCTCAAAGCGTTGATGTCAATTTCTTCTATGTTGTAACTATCCCTACTGCTGATATTCAAGGAAAACAACACACATAAGCATCCACACCGAATTTCATATAAAACAACAAACTAAGCATAATTGTTCAACATCCACACATACAGAAACAATGTTAAATAAAGTTCAGCATCAGAACCGATCATAGAGGTTCAATAAAACACATATAAATTAGGCCTCCACTGAAGCATCACTACCTTCTGCATCACCGCTGGCTTCGGCACTTCCTCCTCAAAATATGTAGGAGTAGTTGGCACAAAAGTCTCGAGGAGGTTGTAGACCTCTGGAACCCTGGACATCAACTTGGAATCCTTTGCTGCTATCATTAGTGTTGTCCCACATTGTTCTTCTTCCGCTTCAGATTGGTGCCATGGAGAAACATAACAGAAAAATAGTGTGTTTCATTTAACCAGTACAACATCCTTGAGAAAATGATCTGCTGCCACTAGTATGCGTCGGTGATATAAAAATGGTTTTTAACCCCTTTCCGTGATGGCATTTCGAATCGTCGCCGAATGAGTGTGGGCGATAGGGGGGTCCTTCCCACACGACCCAGAAACCGTCAGGGATAGGCCCAGGCTGGGGCAAAATGAGCTCGTGTGCGATCAGGCGAGGCATCGAAACCCAATCATTTTCGTTCATATGTACATCCCACACGGTGAATCCCGGAAAAATATTTCTGTTCCTATGTATATCACACACAGTCAATCCAAGAAATACATTTCCGTTCTTATGTACATCCCACACAGTCAATCCAGGGAAAATGTTTCCTTTTGTATGTACATCACACACAGTCAATCCAAGGAATACGTTTCCATTCTTATGCACATCCCACATGGTCAATCCAGGGAAAATGTTTCCGCTCGTATGTACATCCCACACAATTTTATGTGTAGGCTCGTGTGTGAAAGGTGTAACTATCACACACGCTCTGCCTTGGTTAACTGTTTGCTTGTATCAACTACATCACACACGATTTGATGAAGAAAACTGTGTGGCATTGGGCTATTCATCACAAGCGCTTTTACTGCTACAACCGTTTGCAAAGTTCCAAGAAACATTTAACAGGTTTATTAGTTCACAATTAATAATTCCAGTATTACGCAAATTCACATTTCATATCGAACAATTGTTTGCCAGTTTCATATCAGGCACATAAATATATTATAACATCACAGTACGATAGCTACATGGGAACATCACAGTACAACATACAGCTAGTTCAACTTCATAAGAACAATATTAGAACATTGTTCTCATTCCCTAATCGAGATCAACCAAGGTTCGTCTTATCCACCTCGGCTTTCAGTTCAGTAAGAACCTGTTTAGGCACATGCCAACTGGGAAAGTTCCTCCTCCTTCGCCAACACCATCTTAGCAAAATCTGATTTAAAAAAATCTGAGATCATTCTCCACCTTCCTCTTTTTATCCCACATATTCAAATATACTTCAACGTTGACAACACTTTCTCTAAGCCTACATCTGTTCTCTTCCTCATACATGCTCCAGAGCTTTGCTAGGCACATCTTCAAAGACTGTGGCCACTCTTGATCAACCCACTCCAAGTAAGAACACTTCCGTTCATCCTATAATATTTAAAGCTAGATCAGTAACAATTGTAGGGGAAATGAGTTTATAGCAACATAGAAAATCACCAATGCTTATTTTGAAAAACTGAAGAAACATATTAATTATGACATGTCTTCTAAAAAAGATCAATGTGCAAATGAATTAATTGCTACTGAGACGACAACCAAATTCTGAAACATCAGAAACTATAATTAACTACACCAACGCTACAAGTTCTTACTCATGTACAATAAATAACAAATTGAACATTTTATGAGGAAGGTAAATATAACTGCAACAACATAGCGACAATGTTTGGATGACAACAAATTGATACTAACAGGTGTGTACATGCACAAATTTAGTAACATATAACTAATAGCAATAAGGCCGTCCACTATGTATGGCAAAACTGGTGTAAGGACAACTGTTGCTACATCTCGCACAGGTGCCCTTCATTGGCGAGCCGATGCAGCGGAAAAAAATCAAGGACCCGGACTCTGGAGCACCTAGTTGCTCCGATGCCCAGTTCCTTCATTCCATAAAGATTTAGTATTTTATTGCTTGACTGCTTGGATGTGTGGACCAAAGTTGGCTGCACAAACTGCTGAAGCGGTGCCAAATAATTTTCTAATAGCACATCTGATGAGATGGCAACAATTCTAGATACTAGGTACAAACTGTGACACTGTCTTAGGATGCGTTTGGTTGAAGGTGTGGTATGAATGGGTTGGGATAGTGACAATGTCTGAATCACATCTAATAAATGATTTGTAACAACACAAGATGATCTAACCTTCTCTGCGCATGCCAGAAACTTCCTCCCACTATCCACAGATTCAAACGCAACTAGCTTCACGCGTGGAGATTGATGGTGACAACGAGCAGATAGATCTTCAGCCGCCCGCTCCATTCGTTGCCGCTGATGGTCCTAGGGAGCTACAAGAGGAAGAAATGACTCAAATCGACTGCCGGGTAAAAATCCTTCATTCCAAGTCATAGCCCGAGAGAGAGAGAGAGAGAAGAGAGGCATACCCGGGTAGTGAAGGAGTTGTCGCCGGAGGAGGAACCGCTGGAGAGGTCTTTGAAGAAGACCATGGTGACCCCGATGGTAGGATGCGAAGCAGCGAGAGCGAGGAAGCAAGCGAGGAAGCGGCTATAGCTTAGGAAGGAATGAAGGAAGGAGGAATAGGGGAAATGTGACTTGTGGTCGGAGAGAAAAGGGGGTGGGGAAGGGGGCGGGGTAGATATTTTGGCTGTAGGCCACAATTTTGGAAATGTGGAGGGAAACTTAGCGCGTGGTGCCGCCGGACCATTCACTTTGAACGATTGTGTGCATCGCAAACGATTCTTTTGTTTTACGCGCATGGGATGAGTTTGATAATTCAAATTTTGGTGGAAAATTCCCCGGGTACGTCATTGCATAATTTAACATCGCTTGCTAATTTGGGCACACAAAAGAGCGTACAACAGAAAGACCACACTTACTGAATCGAGCAATTTTAGTAATTAAACAGAGCCGGTTGACCTAAACATTGCTCCAACAAAAGACCAGCATTAAAAACAAAGCCTAAGTACGCATAATTTTAACAAATCCGTCGCCGCGCCGGCCTATGCATCGCCGGTGTGAGATGAGACGTCGATGATTTGTCCTGATGAGATGCCGCCGTTGGTGCACTCTGCGTCCCCCCTGCTGAAGTCGACCGTGTCCTCGTCCTCGTCCTCGTCCTTGGCGCCGCCCTCAAGGTTGTAGTACTCATAGTAGTGGCTGCGCCAGAGCTCGCGTTGGTACTCCACCGCCGATTCCTCGACGGACAGACTCTTCTCTACCTCGACCTCGGCCATGCGCGACTCCTCCTCCCGGCGCTCCTCAATCTCCGCCGCTCCCTGCATCTCCAGCTCCCGCTCGGTGACCTCATGAGGAAGCAGGTGCTCCTTGGCCACCGTCGCCTTTTCAGACGTGGGTTGCATGTTGGATTCTTAGGTGGCCTAGAATATCTTGGCGTGTGTATCCTCGATCTTGGCGTGGATGGCCTCGACCCGGGCCAGGGCGACATCGGCGGCACGAACGACAGCTCGAACGCTCTCGGCATTTACAACCGCCATCGTAGCAGCAGCTACAGCCGTCTCGGCTGCGGCAGCTGCCCTGTCGGCTGTCACGGACGCCCTCTTGGCGGAATCGGCCATGCTCAATGCGGATGCGGTGACACTCTCGGTGTAGGCGGCCGCCCTCTTGGCGCAGGCGGCGACGCTCGGGGGGACGCGGCCATGGTACGGGCCTTCACGAAGCGTTTCCACGGCGTCATCTTTGCAAGAAGGGGGTGCGGGAATGGGGATCAGGATTCGTGGATTCGGGGGTTTCCGGCACTAGAGCAAACGAGCTGGCGAAGCTTAGGAAGGAAGACTTAAATATACCCAGATATTTTCATTGCAAAGTTCCTACCAAACAACTGTGTGTGATGTTGTAGATATTTTTTATTAGCTGTGAAAGATGAATTTGGAGTAAAGTGACAACGGATGGTGTTTTAAATGTACAAGAAAAAATGTAGTACTAATACAACTATCAAGTCAAATTTTGGAAAATTTCAGGGGCCATTTGACCTTTAAGACATTTAAATGATTTTCTAGCCATTTAATGACCGTAATTGAATTTTTAACTACATGTACATGCAACAGCTAACCATAACGGTTTGAAAATTTATATTTTGCGTACTTGTGTGCAATTTAATTCCATGTGCAGTAAATTGGAAAGAATTTTCAAACATATTGGTCTAACGGCTATGACACAATTAAGCATGGAGTGCCTTGGCATTTAAATTCCAAAAAAAGAAAAATTACCAGAAACACATGAAACCTAGGTTGATGCAATGTCATGCCACCAAGATGATGTGGTAAATTTTTTTGCATGTGTGACGAAAGTTTGGACACACACCCCTCACAAACCGAAACAACTCACTAGAAGGCTCGTGGTTCCGAAAGAGAACAATGCATGTTTGATGACGAACGGGATATAGCTTCCTCTTACGGCCTTCAATTCTTTTCTACGTGTAATGTGCACTAATACAACTGTCATGTGAAAATTTGGAAAATTACAGGGGTCATTTGACCTTTTGAAGACATTTAAGTGATTTTCTAGCCATTTAATGACCGTAATTCAAATTTGAACTACATCTACATGCAATGGCTAACCAAAATAGTTTAAAAAATCATATTTGTGTACTTGTGTGCGAGTTAATTCCATGTGCAGTAAATTAGAAGTAATTTTCAAACATATTGGTCTCACGACATGGACACATGCATATGTATGCATGGAGTGCCATGGCATTTTAATTCAAGAAAATTGAAAAAATGATCAGAAAAACATGAAACCTTGCTTGATGTAATGTCATGCCATCAAGATGATGTGGTAAAAAATTGACATGTTTGTCGAAAGTTTGGACACACACCCCTCACAAACCGGAGCAAGTCACTAGAAGGCTCGTGGTTCCGAGAGGGAGCAATGCATATTTGATGACGAACAAGAGAGAGCTTCCTCTTATGGCCTTCAATTTTTTTCTACGTTTAACGTGCATTACTACAACTGTTATGTGAAAAATTCAAAAGTTCTAGGGGCCATTTGATCTTTTGAAGACATTTAAGTGATTTTCTAGCCATTTAATGACTGTAACTAAAATTTTAAGTACATGTACATGCAACAACTAACCATAACAGTTTGAAAAATCATATTTTGCATACTTGTGTGCAATTTAATTCCATGTGCAGTAAATTGGAAAGAATTTTCCAACATATTGTTCTAACGGCTATGACACAATTAAGCATGGAGTGCCATGACATTTAAATTCCAAAAAATTAAAAATTATCGGAAACACATGAAACCTAGGCTGATGTAATGTCATGCCACCAAGATGATGTGGTAAAAAATTTGGCATGTGTGACAAAAGTTTGGACACACACCCCTCACAAACTGAAACAACTCAATAGAAGGCTCGTGGTTCCGAGAGGGAACAATGCATGTTTGATGACAAACGGGAGATAGCTTCCTCTTATGGCCTTCAATTTTTTTCTACGTGTAACATGCACTAATACAACTGTCATGTGAAAATTTGGAAAATTTCAGGGGTCATTTGACCTTTTGAAGACATTTAAGTGATTTTCTAGCCATTTAATGACTGCAATTCAAATTTGAACAACATCTACATGCAATGGCTAACCAAAACAGTTTGAAAAATAATATTTGTATACTTGTGTGCGAGTTAATTCCATGTGCAGTAAATTAGAAGTAATTTTCAAACATATTGGTCTCACGACATGGACACATGCGTATGTATGCATAGAGTGCCATGGCATTTTAATTCCAAAAAATTTAAAAAATGATCAGAAAAACATGAAACCTTGCTTGATGTAATGTCATGCCATCAAGATGATGTGGTAAAAAAATTGACATGTTTGTCGAAAGTTTGGACACACACCCCTCACAAACCGGAGCAAGTCACTAGAAGGCTCGCGGTTCCGAGAGGTAACAATGCATGTTTGATGACGAGCAGGAGATAGCTTCCTCTTACGGCCTTCAAATTGTTTCTATGTGTAGTGTGCACTACTACAACTGTCATGTGAAAATTTGGAAAATCCTAGGGGTCATTTGATCTTTTAAAGACATTTAAGTGATTTTCTAGCCATTTAATGACCGTAATTCAAATTTGAACTACATCTACATGTAACGGCTAACCATAACAGTTTGAAAAATCATATTTGTGTACTTATTTGCGAGTTAATTCCATATGCAGTAAATTGGAAGGAATTTTCAATCATATTGGTCTCATGGCATGGACACACATGCATGGAGTGCCATGGCATTTAAATTCCAAAAAATTTAAAGATGATCAAAAAACATGAAACCTTGCTTGATGTAATGTCGTGCCACCAAGATGATGTGGTAAAAAAATTGGCCTGTTTGACGAAAGTTTGGACACCCCCCTCAGAAACCGGAGCAACTCACTAGAAGGCTCGTGGTTCCGAGAGGGAACAATGCATTTTTTATGACGAACGAGAGATAGCTTCCCCTTACGACCTTCAATTTTTTTCTATGTTTAACGTGCACTAATACAACTGTCATGTGAAAAGTTGGAAAATTTCACGGGTCATTTGACCTTTTAAAGACATTTAAGTTATTTTCTATCCATTTAATGACCGTAATTCAAATTTGAACTACATCTACATGCAGCTGCTAACCATAACGGTTTGAAAAATCATATTTTGTGTACATGTGTGCGAGTTAAAAATTCTTCAGACGATGTAAATATCTGTTGTTCAAAAAAGAAAATGTAAAGATCTGGCAAGACAACCGCCCCCCACACGATTGGCACTCTATTTCACGCCTCGAGGTTTGGAAGGTGAATGGCGGGGGTTATTAATCAGACACGGTTCTATATTGGAAACCGTCAGCTATTATGTTAAATCATGTGTAATTCAAACTACAATACTTGTAAATTCTGGTGACCAGTGTGTGTACTGTTCCCGTCGATCTAGATTCCGGCCGCCAATAAATCCTACCTTGCTCACGTCGTCCCGCCTGCATTCTCATCTACATCCTCCCCTCGCTTGCCCTCTCTCTCTCTCTCTCTCTCTCTCTCTCTCTCTCTCTCTCTCTCTCAAAGCTCTGTCATGGCGCCGCCGATCTGCCCACGCGCCGACGAGGAGTCAGCGCCCCCCGAGGATGCTCAGTCGAAGATCAGCGACGAGGAGGACCCCTATGCACCGCCGGACGAGGTTGCGCCGGACCGCCCAACTTTGGATTGGTTTTGGGGCCAGTACAATCTTTGTCTGTGGAAGTCACTGCCGCCCGCTGAGAAAGCCAGACAAGTGCCGTTCAAGAAGGAGATGGCGGAGGAGGAAGCCATGTACCAGGCGGCATGTGAAGCCCATGTTGCCGCTTGGAAAAAGGAGAAGGTGGAGCTTCGGGTGCCGGCGCGTCGTCATGCGGAGGAGGTGTACGAAGACGGGTATTTCGCAAGGAAGGTCAAAAGCGCTAGGCGCCTCATTGCTGGGTGGAGGTGGTAAGCTCCAACGTGCCACCGACGAGGAGCTCTTGTGAGCGCCCAATGAAATGGCAAGATCGTCCGCGCTCGTCCGCCAGCAAGAGACAGATCGGTACGTCAAGCGCTGTGAGGCGGAGGAGCAGAGTACTGCCTCCATACTGGAATAACGCCGCGCATTAGAAGTGATTATTAGTTTTAGTATTGTTCGTTTTCAATTTTATGCATTGTACCTAGTAGTTTAAGTATCATCACGTATATGTGATGATATTATATATATTCTGTGATGAACTAATGAACAACTAATATATATATATATATATATATTATTATTATTATTATTTCCATTTTCTATCTGTTTTTGTATACTAATTTGAATCTAGCTGTTATCATCCACATATACAGAATGGAAACAGTATAGACACACATTGAAACAGAACATATAAGAACGGAAAACAGAGTACACACATTGAAACAGATCAATTAGAGCAATACTATGATTATTATTAATACATATCTATCCACGTCGAAACGACTCAACAAAATAAAACGTGTCCATGAGACCATGACGAGCAGCCCTTGCCTACGGTAGCTGTTGGCTCTGCCTGAACTCGTGCAGGCGTTCGTCCAAGCGGTCGACATGCTCGCGGTACATCTGGAGCGCGATCTCGAGCTCCAAGTTGGCTATTTCATCGGAGATCACCACCTCGAGGATGCGACGGCCATGTTCCTCAACTGTGCCCAGGTGGACACCTAGGCCAAGGCGGCGGTCGAGCCTACCTACCAGCGCATTGGCATCGAACAGGCCGCGGACAAGGCGAATGGTGCGACCCATGTGAACGGCGTGGCGGGCGTCCGGTGCAAGTATGACGCGGCCGTCCTCTGGTGCAAGTACGGCGCAGAGGGCCTCTGCTCACTCCTGGCAAGGAATGGGGGTACTAACGAGACGTGTACCCAGCTGCGACGCCGTGTCAACATCAGCCAAGTGCCGATGGATCCGCTCTTGCTGTGCGGCGCACCGCGCCTCTCACTTTACGATGCTCCAGCAGTCTCGCCGTGCGGCGAGCTGCACCCTATCGGCGTGGACGCGCCAAGCTTGCTCTGCGGCGCGCCATCGATCATGTTGTGTGTCGAGCTACAACCTCTCGGTGCTGACATGCCTATCTTGATCCACGTAGCTCAAGCGTCATGCACCAAGGGTCTGCTCAACCCTGGCGATGACGCGCATCACGGCGTCGTTCATCGCGTTACCGGGGAGCGCCTCGGCCTCGACGGGCCGTGGCGCCTTCTCGTTTTCCTCGTTTTCCTCCATGCGTCGCGCGCCGCCTAGGTTTATGTGTAATATCGCTGGGTGGCGGGAAACAGGTGAGGAAATGGCGGGAAATATTAGCGTGTTCATAAAATGCCATCAATCAATAGATGTTGTGTAGACATAGCATATCACGTACGTCTTATTAGAAGCAATCGTCTGTGTTATTATAGGTCTTCGTACACACTTCTGTTTACATACATGTTTGCCGCGTATCACACACATCTTGTTATATTGAACCGTTTATGTTCTCCTGTCTCAACCCAAACAGTTCATCCGAGCGAACCGCATGCCGTATATCGCACACACCTTGATCTGGCTGACTGTTTCTTTTGTGTTTCCTAATCACAAACAATTCATCTAAGTCAACCGTTTGTCATATATCGCATACTTCTTCATCTGTTTGCCTGTTTCTTTTGTTCCTCCTCATCGCACACAGTTAATTGAACTGAACCGTATGCCCTGCATCGCACACGCAACTAAACTCTGAACCGTGTTTGATGCATCAATAATCGCAAACGTTTTGCACCTTTTTTTGATGTTTTTTACACCATCGTTTGCGATTATTGCATCGCACACAGTTTTGTCGAAGGGTCTCTGATCATAGTGTCGCGTTAGCAGCATCCTGCAGTAGTGTGCCTTGAAATCCCAATGACCTAAAAGGTCATAGATAGTATATGCAACACATAATCCAGGTGAACAAATGGACCTGCTAACTGTGAACATGGACACATCGTCCACATGACCATATTCCACCTCCAACTGCATCTTGGTTGCATAAGCTTTGTGTACAATTCTAGGAGCTAGAGCATACACCTGAAAAGAAAAATAATCAGCAGTTTAAGAAAATTTGTACGGAAAACCAAAATAGCACATCTAGGCCTAAAGCTAGTTTTGGGCTGTGACCAAATCTAATAGTTGGTACTTTAATATCCATCTAAGAGTGTCAAATATTTGTATATGTATATATGGATGTATATCAACATTCAATATAGATTCCTAGTAATCAAGAAACCAATTACCAACTATGGTACATAAGTAAAAAAGATAAATTTATCCCCCTCTCTCTCACCATTACACGACCCACTAGGACCTTTTCCATGATTGACATGTGCAAAAGAGATGATTGACATGAGACCTATCAGAATACTACATATGCATGTAGTTGATGTAATTGCATTGCAGAAAAAATGTCCCACTCCTACGATTTTCCAATCCATTTACTATGTATCAAATAATAGGCCCTGCATTGCTCAAAGTAGGTAGCACAACTATCAACACAAATGAATAAAAGGCATGGATAGAAAACTCAATCCAAAGGAAAAATCATCTAATTTTCCTACGGTCCTTCCTTTGGAATCAAACGGATGTGTATACGCAGTGTCAGCATCGATTTTTTTTTCTACTCGTATGACTTTCCTATACATTTCCTATGAATCAACTTAATAGGCGCTACATTAGTCATACTAGGTAGCACAAGAAATGAACAAAACTGGACTTGCAAGGGCATGGATAGGAAACTCAATCCAAACAAAAAAAAATTCATCTAAATTTACTATGGTCTTTTCCTTTTGAATCAAATGGATGAGTAGTGTCAACATATCAAAATTTCCTACTCTTACGATTTTCCTATACATTTCTTATGTATCAAACTAACAGGCGCTACATTCCTCAAAGTAGGTAGCGCAAGAAATGAACATAAATGAACTTGCAAGGGTTGTAGGAAACTCAATCCAAAGAAAAAATCTATCTAATTTTCCTAGTCTTTTCCATTCGAATCAAAGGGATGATTAGTGTGCATTGCATGACATACATAAATCTATCTAATTTTCCTAGTCCCTCCCTTGTCAAATCAAATGGATGCACTAGAGCTATAAGTGTATGAAAGCTCTCCTAATGCAGCTGAGTGGGTGTGCATCCAACTTGCTTGTTGATGAAGACCTCGAGCATTTGAGAAGGTCATCATCGGAATATACAAGCCAAATTTTATAATGTAAAGATCCCACTAGCATAGTCATGAAGTATATGAAAACTCTCTCTATGAAGTACATGTGCTACTTTGGAGCACAAGTCTGGTAAAAGGATAGTATCACACCCCTTCTCTCTTTTTCTCTCATATTTTTGTTTTATTTTTAATTTTTTAGAACAGTCTCATGGACCTCAGCCCCACTTTTTTGAGGACTCATAAGTCTCCACCCTTCTTTGCCTCACTAGGGCATGCTCTAATAATGATGATCATCACACTTTTATTTACTTACGACTCGATAAACTAAAAAATATGACTACGTATGAATGGCTTTGGTGGTGTACCAGGATGTGCAATGATCTAGCGTAACATCCATACCAATGATGAATGGTGGTTGCACCACAAATATCATGTTACCTATATATGATCACGCAAAGCAACATGACAATGAATGCTTAAGTCATATGAATAATACCGGTGGAAGTTGCATGAAAATATACTCGGGATGGCTATCAAATTGCCATAATAGGTAGGTATCGTGGCTGTTTTCAGGAGACGAGTTGTTTTATGTGTAGGAGAACAAGAGGAACTCCTCCCACAGGTTTGGATGTACCTGTGAAGTATGCACCAAGTATCAATGTGAGAGTGGGTAATGCACAGTACCGTAGATGCTAGTAAAATAAGATGAAATGAAAGCGCAAAGGCTTTGAACTCGCATTAGTCATAAAGAACTCAAACATTGCACAAGAGCATCGTGGTGTCATATTGCATAAGACTCAAAAGCTAAACACCCCAAGGGGAGAGTCTGGCGGAGATAAACCCTGTTTTGCTTCCCGGATCAACCAAAGATGTTGGGTCCATCAGCAAAAAGCCACTGCAATTATTCAATTGCTACTCAAGTTACCACTAGAGCCCCCAACTTAAGTTATTAGGTGAAAGAAAGGCAATAGTTCAAAGGACCCCTTTATTTATTTATTTGATAAAAAGAACATGTCAATGTATTTTAGAGGGTCACAATATTTCATCATGCTAGGTGAAACTAAAGCAAAACAAGCATGTCAAAACAGCGAGATACACGATTGCATGAAAACCCTATGATAAGGAACATTGCATAAGACCCTACGCATGCAAACATAACCTCCCCAAGCTTAGAACTTTGCAATACTAAACTCGAGAAAATTACCAAAGAAAAGAGAAAATACAGTTTTAAAAGGAGAGTGCGAGAAGTGGATACCTTCCCAAGCTCAAGTTAAATCAAGACTTAGAGCATCTACTGCCGTGATGGGAAAATCCGGCCCCTCAAACGCCCATGGACGCGCCCGAGCGCATCCACGTGCATTGAACGGGCACACCTCAAATAATGCAATCCACATCTAGATACCCTAGATTAGAAACCTCAAATACATATTATTACATGCAACGTGAAACCTAATCTAAGCGGGGCTCGTCCGTCCTCGCCTTATCCATGTCCGTGGTCGGCTGAGTTCCCCAGAGTGCTGGTCCGGTCACCGGCATGGTAGAGTAGGGCATGTGACATGGGTTAGCTCACGGGACTCAAGACGCCGCCGTCTCCCATGCCCTACTCTTTCTCGTCGGAGCCCGTAAGCCTGATGCTGATGGTGCATGTCAAATCGATGATGGATCCATCCTGGGACGAGCCGACAACCACGACGATGCAGTTGTGGCGCCTGGACTAGTGCACCATTGATACGTCTCCAGCGTATCTACTTTTCCTAACGTGTTCCTCTTGTTTTGGACTCTAATTTGAATGATTTGAATGAAACTAACCCTGAACTAAAGCTGTTTTCGGCAGAACTACCATGGTGTTGTTTTTGTGCATAAATAAGAGTTCTTGGAATGGAGCGAAACTCTGCGAGGAATTTTTATATAATAAAAGAAAAATACCGGAGCCAAGAACCACTGGATGGGGGCAACTGGGTGGGCACAACCCACCAGGGCGCGCCCAGGTGGGTTGTCCCCACCTGGTGGCCCCGCAGACGTCAACCCTGATACTATATTCAAATTTACGGAGAAAAAAATCAGGGAGAAATAATTATCGCGATCCACGAGACGGAGCCGCTGCCACCTCATGTTCTTCATCGGGAGGCCAGATTTGGATTCCATTTGGGGATCCGGCGAGTGGTATCTTTGTTCTTCGTCATCGCCAACCCTTCTCCATCACCAATTCCATGATGCTCCCCACAGGGAGTGGGTAATTCCTTTGTAGGCTCGCTGGTCGGTGAGGAGTGGATGAGATTCATCATGTAATCTAGTTAGTTTTGTTAGGGCCGATCCCTATTATCCACTATGTTCTGAGATTGATGTTGCTATGACTTTGCTATGCTTAATGCTTGTCACTTTGGGCCTGGGTGCCATGATTTCAGATCTGAACCGTTTATGTTATCACCATTATATTCATGTTCTAGATCCGATCTTGCAAGTTATAGTCGCCTACTACATGTTATGATCCAGCAACCCTGGAGTGACAATAGCAGGGACCACTCCCGGTGATGACCATAGTTTCAGGAGTTCATGTATTCACCGTGTGTTAATGCTTTGTTCCGTGTCTCTATTAAAAGGAGGCCCTAATATCCCTTAGTTTCCAATATGGACCCCGCTGCAATGGGAGGGTAGGACAAAAGATGTCATGCAAGTTCTTTCCATAAGCACATATGACTATTTACGGAATACTACCTCCTTTCCGGTTTATAAGGCTTGCGCGTATCCCTAGGTCTATAATTTGACCAACATAAAATGAGTTGTATAGTCTAAAAATTACACCATTAGAAAGTAGAGGATCTGAAGTTTCTAATGCTATATTTTTTGTGACAGATAACTTGTATTACATTGGTTTATTTTTCAACCTAGATATACGTGCAAGCCTTATAAACCGGAAAGGAGGTAGTACATGCCTACATTATATTTATGAACTGGAGCTAGTGCCGTATCACTCTAGGTTATGACCGTCACATGATGAATATCATCCAACAAATTACTGATCCAATGCCTACGAATGTATCCCATATTGTTCTTGCTAAGTTACTACTGCTATCATTATTCTTGCACTTACTACAGAACTATTGCTATATATCACTGTTACCGTTACTGTTGCTGCTACCACTACTATCAAAATTATCATATTACAGTGCTACTGATCACTTTGTTGCAAATAATTAATCTCCAGGTGTGGTTGAATTGACAACTCGGCCGCTAATACTTACAAATATTCTTTGGCTCCCCGTGTGTCGAATCTATAAATTTGGGTTGAATACTCTACCCTCGAAAACTGTTGCGATCCCCTATACTTGTGGGTTATCAAGACCTTTTTCTCGTGCCGTCGCAGGGGACCATAGCTATATTTGTTGAGTCACTTGGGATTATTATCAATTTATCACTATGAAGAATCTGAAGGATGCTAAGACTAATTTTTTCCCTCTAAGATGACGGGAGGTAAGGAACTGCCATCCAGTTCTGCTTTAGATTCACCTTCCGTTATAAGCCAACTTGTAACACCACCACATGCTATTAATCCTGATATGTCGTGAGTTATTGATGATGCTACTTCTGCTATGAATGATACTTATGATGATGCTAGTACCTTGCATGATGATGATGTGCCACTTGGTGAATTTCTTGATGAACAAATTACTAGAGTAAGACAACATGATATTGTTGAATCTAATGATGAGCTTGAAACTGAAAATTTTGAAACACCTGCTAGAACTAGCTTTCCTAGATATGAATTGCCTATTGTACCTGAAGGTTATGGTATGAATGAGGAAACAACTAGATATATTCTTGCTTGTAAGGATAGAGATGATCTAGAGAAATTATTATGCACGTATGAAGAAAAGTCTTTAAATGCTAGAATGAAATGTGATCCTAAGTTTGCTACCTCACCTATCTTCATTGATGATAAGGATTATGAATTATCCGTCAACCCAGAGTTAATCACTTTGGTTGAATCTGATCCTTTCCATGGTTATGAATCTGAAACTGTTGTGGCACATCTCACTAAGTTGAATGACATAGCCACTCTTTTTACTCATGATATGAAAACTCGTTACTACTTTATTCTCAAATTATTTCCTTTCCCATTAAAGGGTGATGCTAAAGCTTGGTACAACACTCTTGCTCCTGGTTGTGTGCGTAGTCCCCAGGATATGATTTATTACTTCTATGAAAATATTTTCCCACTCATAAGAAACAAGCTGCCTTACAGGAAATATTTACCTTTGTGAAAACTGAAGAAGAGAGTCTCCCACAAGCTTGGGGGAGGCTTTGCCAGTTACTTAATGCTTTGCCAAATCATTCTCTTAAGAAAAATGAAATACTTGATATCTTCTATAATGGACTAACAGATGCTTATAGGGACTTTCTAGATAGTTGTGCTGGTTGTGTTTTCAGGGAACGAACTATTGGACAAGCTGAAGAATAATTGAATAACATATTGATAAATTATGATGATTGGACTCTTCCTGAACCGCCTCTTAAGCCCACTCTGAAGAAGAGGGGTATATTGTATCTCTGCCCTAAAGATATGCAAGAGGCAAAGAAATCCATGAAGGAAAAAGGTATTAAAGCTGAGGATGTTAAAAATTTACCTCCTATTGAAGAAATACATGGGCTTAATGCACCACCACTGCCTAAGGTGGTAGAGGTAAATTCTCTAATGAAATTCAATGGTAATGACAATCCTCACAATATGCACCCTAGTCAATGCCTTCACGAGTTTGCAAACTATATTAGGAAACAAGATCTCTTCAATGCAAATGTTATGAAACAATTGAAATACAATTATGATATGATTGCTTGCTTGAGTGACTTGTTATTTAGAATCTCAAATGATGTTAGAGGTGTGGGAAAGCATGCTTCAATGGTACAAACCCAGTTACAACAAGTTGCTAAATCACAAAGAGAATTGCTTGATGAAATGAATAGCAACATACATGACTTTGCTATTAGAGTTGCAACTAGAGGAGGAAAAATGACCCAGGAACCTATTTATCCTGAGGGACACCCAAAGAGAATTGGACAAGCTTCACAAAAAACAACACTGCACCTAGTCCTTCTAAAAAGAAAAAGAAAAAGAAAAATGATAGGACTTTGCATGCTACTAGTGAACCTGAAATAGAAAAACCTCCTGATAATGATAATGATGTTTCTATCTCTGATGCTGAAACTCAATCTGGTAATGAACATTCACCTAGTGATAATGGAAAAGATAGTGCTGGGGTTCTTGAAGATACTCAACCAAACAATGAAAAGGAATCGGATATTGATGTTGAGATAGAACCACCAGTTGATCTTGATAACCCACAACCTAAGAATAAAAGATATGATAAAAGAGACTTTGTTGCTAGGAAACACGGTAAAGAAATACAACCGTGGGTTCAAAAACCTATGCCTTTTCCACCTCAGCCAACTAAAAAGAAAGATGATGAAGAATTTGAACGCTTTGCTGAAACGTTGAGGCCAGTCTTTTTGTGTACTCGCTTGATTGATATCTTGAAAATGCCTCCTTATGCAAAGTACATGAAAGACATCATCACCAATAAGAGAAAAATACCGGAAGCTGAAATCTCCACCATGCTTGCTAATTATACTTTTAAGGATGGAGTACCTAAAAACCTTGGAGACCCAGGAATACCAACTATACCTTGCTCCATCAAAAAGAATTATGTGAAAACTTCTTTATGTGACTTAGGAGCTGGTGTTAGTGTTATGCCTTTGTCTTTATATAAAAGACTTGATTTGAATAAACTCAAACCTACTGAAATATCTTTGCAAACGGCTGACAAATCAACTGCCATACCTATTGGTATCTGTGAGGATGTGCCCATTGTTGTTGCTAATGTTACTATTTTGGCTGACTTTGTTATACTTGAGAT
The DNA here is from genome assembly GCA_902687465.1 of Secale cereale. NCBI lineage: Eukaryota > Viridiplantae > Streptophyta > Magnoliopsida > Poales > Poaceae > Secale > Secale cereale. The sequence goes on from LR738713.1 coordinate 624,511,072, forward strand.
GCCCAAGGACGACAACATGTCGATTATCCTTGGTAGACCCTTCTTGAATACTTCAAGGGCTGTTATTGATTGCAACAAAAGCAAGGTCACTTTTCATATCATTGGTAATGAGCATACTGTGCACTTTCCGAAGAAACAATTCCAAGTGAATGGTATTAATGTTATTGAAAAATCTCCGACAATCACTATTGAAAGTTTTCAAATACCTCTACCTACTGTTAAAAAGAAATATGAAATGCTTATTGTTGGGGACATTCATATCCCCGTTTAGGTAACTTAGTGATTTACGAAAGTTCTTCGGTATCACGCTAATCGAAAGTGGTTGTTAATAAGACTTGATCAACCTTATTAATAAATCATTTTTTAGAGGAATGAAGTTGATGAATTTAGTAAGCACTATCTTCTGTCCCTACCTTTTGTTTTCTGTTTTTATTAGTTAAATAAAATAAAATGCCATTAGTTGTCTGTTTTCTGAGTTTACCGTACAATAAAAAAATGACCAAAAATAAAAGTTCTCACAATGCTCAGATTTTTTTTCTTGAATACGCACGAGTGGCGTATCATTCATTAAAGAGAGAGAGGGAAAGACTCCCAAATATCCACCCGTGCTACATTATCTACAACACACGCCCAACTTCGCCAAAACACTAAGGTGTATTACTCACGATCCGTCTGCCTACTACCTAGTTCTTCAAACCCTCTAATGTCACCCTTGAACAATCCAGCTTTGGCCCAAAGTTTTCCTTCCTCCTGGATCCGCTCCTTGACTCGTGGCAGAGATACTGTTGCTCCGTTGAACATGATGTCGTTCCGATGCTTCCAGATTGTCCATAAGGTAAGGATGCATTTTGCCCTCAGTGATCTGCGATGCGTTGGATGCCGGTCCTGCCTCAAGCACCAAGCTTTCAAAGTTTCATCCTGAAGTGGCTCTAGCTCATGTAGCCCTGCCCTTGTCCCAATCTCGTGCCAGACCTGCCATGCAAACACACAGCCTAGAAGTAGGTACTGTATTGATTCGTCGTGTTGGTCACAGAAGGGACATGCGTCCTGATGCGGGAGCCCTCGCTTGGCTAGTCGGTCAGACGTCCATCATCTGTTTTGGATCATGAGCCAAAGGAAGAAGCGACAGTGGAGTGGCGCATTTTATTTCTAGGTAAACTCCGCCGTTGGCGATACTTCCAGACCCATGAAATTGGCCGCGTATGCAGAGCACGCGGAGAAGTTCCCGTTCTGCTCCCAAGTCCAGGTAGTTCTGTCCTCATCATCTTCCACTAGTTGTGTGCCTGCTACCCTTTGCCATACGGCCATGAATTGTGCCATTTCGTCAACCGAAAGGTTTGGTCCGATGTCTCTTGCCCACTGCTCGTTTGTGAGCGCGTCCGCAACCGTCTATGAGGTTCTTGTCCGCCCTCAAACTCAGCTATAGATGGCTGGAGCCAGCTGGCAAACCCGGTAGCCCGAGAGCCATCGGTCTTCCCAAAATAGAGCACTCCGGCCATTGCCCATCGTCGTCCGAGAGGCCGCTGTGTATAATGCACGGGAGGCGGCAGGAACGTCGATGTTGAACTCTGTCCAGGGCCTCTCCTTGTCTATTTTCTGTAGACATGGCCACTGGGCTTGCAGGGCCTTATTTAACCAACTCAAGTTAGGGATTCCAAGCCCACCTGCCCACTTGGGCCTGCACACACTGTTCCATGCCACGGCACAGTGCCCTGATGTCGCCTCCTTCTTTCCACACCAGAGGAACCCGCGGCATATCTTGGTGAGGGCCTTGATAATCTTCACCGGAATATCCATGGCAAGCATGGAGTGAATCGGTATTGCGCAGAGAACTGACAAGATCAGTGTTAGACGACCACTTTCCGGGAGCATTGCTGCTTTCCAATGCGGCAGACAGTCGGCAAGTTTATCCACAAGGTTTTGGAACTGCGCTGCTGATTGCTTGCGTAGAGTGAGCGGCAGTCCCAGGTAGGTGCAAGGGAAGGAGCCGCTTGAGCATCCAAGAATTGAACAGACTAGCGCTACCTCATCTTGGGAGCAACGAATGGGGATGGCGGCACTCTTTCTCATGTTGACAGACAGCCCTGAGGCATGTCCAAACAGATCTAAAATGGCGCCACATGTGCAGCTCTCCAACTTGGTTGGCTTGAAAAACATCATGACATCATCAGCGAATAGCGACACTCTTTGCTGCAGACCGGTGTTGGAGAGGGGGGAGAGCGCCCCTTGCTGCAGGCAGTACTGAAAGATGTAGCGCAGGGGCTCCATGCACAGGATAAAGAGCATTGGGGAGAGCGGAGCCCCTTGACGAAGACCTTGGCAGGGCATGATTGGCTTGCCAGGAGTACCATTGATCATCACTCTCGTCGACGAAGTGGCAAGGAGGCCACACATCCATGAGCGCCAGTGGCTCCCAAATCCAAATCTCTCGAGCACCTCAAGCATAAAGGGCCACTTCACTGTATCTAACACTTTGGTAATATCCAGTTTGAGCACGATGGAGGGCTGACGGAGTGCGTGGAGCCGCCTAGCTGTGCATTGCACGAACATGAAATTGTCATGCAATGATCTCCCACGTACAAATGCACTCTGGTGCTTCCCAACAAGTCTTGGCAGGTCCTCCGCCTGTCTCAAAGCTAGAGCTTTGTCGAAAATCTTGATGGCACTGCGAACTAGGCTCACCGGTCTGAAATCCTTGATGTCAAAAGCTCCATCTCGTTTTGGCAGCAATGTCACCAGGGCCTTGTTGATCACCGCTAGTCCGCGCATGTCTCCTCTGTGAAATTGATCCAGCGCCTGCATAAGATCAGCTATCACAATCTGCCAGCATGAGGCGTAAAAACGTCAAGTAAAGCCGTCCGGGCCTGGTGCTTTATCAAGCGGCATCACCTTGATGGCTTTCTCCACTTCCTCCATGGTGAATTGAACCTCCAGGTGGGCTAGGTCATACGAGGGCAGGTCTAGCAGATCCAGGTCGATGGAGGCCGTTCTGGCAGGTGAGTCCTCCCGAAATCTTCATAAAGTAACCGAAGACCGATCGGGTGTCTGAAGCGACGCCTCGAAAGGTAAATGAATAAACATGCCACAGTCGGGCATCTGGGCGACACCACATAAAGGGCTTATATTGAAAAGTAAATGACAGTACGTGCCACAGTCGTCGGACGTCTGAGCGACATCACATAAAGGGCTTATATCAAAAGTAAAAAAACATTAATACTACAGTCGAACGTCTGAGCGACATCTCATAAAGGGCTTATAGCAAAATTAAATAACATTAATGCCACAGTCGGACGTCTGAGCGACATCTCATAAAGGGCTTATATCAAAAGTAAATAACAATAATGCCACAGTCGGACGTCTGAGCGACATCGCATAAAGGGCTTATA
>LR738713.1:624514533-624524557 GCA_902687465.1 Secale cereale
TTATATCAAAAGTAAATAACATTAATGCCACAGTCGGATGTCTGAGCGACATCTCATAAAGGGCTTATATCAAAAGTAAATAACATTAATGCCACAGTCGGACGTCTGAGCGACATCGCATAAAGTGCTTATATCAAAAGTAAATAACAATAATGCCACAGTCGGACGTGTGAGCGACATCACATAAAGGCTTATATCAAAAGTAAATAACAATAATGCCACAGTCGGACGTCTGAGCGACATCAAATAAAGGGCTTATATCATCTTTCGATTCCAAGTAGCTCATGAGGGTAAATCATCTCAAGAAAATACTCAGTACATACAGAACCAGTTAGTCCATCCACAGGAGTAACGTTCGACCGGGTCTACCACTTCTAGCTCTATGTTTGTATACCAGAAACTGTCATTGAGACTGACACAGAGACTGACGGACGCCGAGACTGACTGTGATACTGACATTAATATGACGATCAAATCCTTGATCATGGACATGGTTTCTCGAATGGTTTTGACTCTGTAGAGTTTGTACTCTTTAACCGCAGCCAACGGGTTTCAGTAGTCACAAAGGACTAGTTCCGTTTATGGTATTTTAGAAGAAACACATCTAACCAGTACACACCCATTCCACATCCCGCTGCCAGGAATCACCCTAGGCAACGTTCACGAAAAACTTTGAGACGGGGAGGCTACAACCTCGAATAGCATGGGATCAAATTTATACCGCGCGCCTTAAGGGGTGCCCCCCTCTCGGTCCCAACCGGAAACACCCATGCCCCCTGACCGGATGACAGGCTTTAATCCAGGGCCATGGAACCCTCATCACGGCCCCTCTACTTGGTGTGTACAAGGAAAGAGGTTTGCAACTGACTAAACCACATTCTTTGCAGAAAACATGCGGCAGCACGAAAAGGAGACGAACGGGAACCTGACTTTGATCCACGTTAACACTGGAGTTAAACGGTTGACTGGCATGCTTCAACAATACCAGCTTACAACCTATCATGTCACCACATGATCAGGTTGGCTCAACATCAACTTTCGAAGCTCACTTGTAGCTTGTCTTGCATGTAATATAACACCCACAAAAATGATGATATAAACATGCCATGAGAAAAACTACTCAAGCAAACATGCAAAGCACTCATCATATCAAAGGTTCAAACATGCTTGCCTAGTTCAGTGTCTAGCTCGGCGAAGTTTGCGGTTCCGTCACCTCCTTCGGTATCTACGTATAAAATAAACCGGATACTAACGTAAATACCGTGCGTGCATAAAAATTGTTCCCACTATTTTTCAAATAAATATGATAAAAAACTAGGCAGAAAAATAAAGATGGCAGAAAAAGAATCAACTCAAAATCATCTTCTGTTTAAAAGTTATTAAGGTTTTAGCACAGGGACTTATCTGTAATGAAACAGAAAGTTTCTAGGGTTTTGTTTATAAAAACAGAAAGCGTTTCAGTAAGAAATACGCCAACCCAAAGGGAAAGCGTACTTTGCCCGAAGGTGCTTTCCAGGAAAACGGTTCGAATAGAAAAAGAGAGGCTGACGAGGGGGTCCCACCCGTCAGGTTTAAATATTTGAAAAGGAAAACAGAGTAAGCCGGTGTCCGAGGACCGCGGTGGTCGCTGGCACCGATCCACGGCGAGGTAGGCGGAGGGGATGGTACCTACGGACTCACGGTGCTCTCCCGCGTCTGTGGGTGGTGGAGTTGGACGTCGGCGAGCACCACGTCGACGTCGGCCTTCACTCCGGCGGACGGTGGTTCGGACGGTGGTGGATCTCACCGGGGAGGGCTGCAGAGGCCAAATTGAAGCGCGGGTTAGGTGATTGGGTGCACTAGGAGGCTACTGGCACGAATTGGGAGGCGGAGGTGCTCTCACCAGAGAGAAACTTACCGGAGCCTGAAGCGGATTGGGGCGGCCGGAGGTGGGGAAGAAGGCCTCCTCGAGGTCCTTCTAGTGGCTGGGCGTGGTCTGGTGAGGTGGAGGAGAGGCGAACGGTCGAAGGCGAGCTCGGGGTCGCTATTTATAGCCGGCCCGAGGCGGTTGCCGCAAACGAGATAACTCCGGCGGGTGATTACGGCAAGGTCGTGGCCGAACAGGCGCTTTAGGCGACTGGGCATCAACGTGTTGGTCTACTGGTTCCATCCAGAGGCTAAACTTGGCAAAACTTGGGCGATACTCCACGTTCTCTACGGAACGTTTCACGGGCACGTCGGCGGCAGAGAGCGCGCTCTGCGCCTCTCAGGCCACGGCGACGGTGCTACATCGTGCACAGGGGAGGGGACGGCCACGTGGAGGCCTCTGGTGGCGCGGACGGCACCGGACGGCGCCGTACTGCAGGGCTGGCCCCTGTTGGCCGCCACGAGTGGCTCTGCCACCGCGGAAGATTCCGGAGCTGGCGAGCCACGTCGCCACCGACGCTCGCAACCGCCCAAGCAACCATGGGGTGCACTAGATAAGGAGGGGGAGCAGTGAGCAAGGCGCCAACACGTGCACTGGCGAGATTGACACTGTTGCCTGACGGAAACGACACTGACGGCAAAACCAAACACTGAAACTTTGAATTTCGACAGGAACAGTGCACACCAACTGTTCGGCGAAATGTTTTTGGCACTTGGAAAATTTTTCTGGAGCTGGGACTTGGTGGAGTGATGTCTTGATGCATCTAGAGGCTGCCTGAATTTCCACATATTTTTAGGAAGAGAAAAAGAATGAATTTCACCAAAAATGGAAAATCTGGTCCAAACTTGCAGCAAGCAAATTTTAAATTTTTTGAACTGTGGACCAACATATGTTGATGGATCTAGGTTGAGGGTACTAAGGACTAGTCAGGGGAGTTTATTTGGAAACAAAACTCAACGTGAGTCTAGTAGTTCCTTTGTAAATCACTAAGGTCCAAATTAAATGACATAAAAAGATTTGAGGGTAAAATAATTAGAAATAAAATCTAAAGGAGGTTGAAACTTGCTGGAATTTGATGTTAGACTTGACCCAAGGTAGGGAGATGGGTTTTGGAAGAAAGTTTTCAACACAGGTCATGGCAAAAGAGAAATTTTTGAATGGGAAAGGATAAGCCCATAAATTTTATAGGAGTACTTTTTAATAAAAAGGAATTTGTCAAAACCTTCAAAAGTTTATTTGTGTTGAGCCAACACAAGATGAAAACCCTCAAGACCAAAGATCAAGGTTGAGAAGGACAACAAAAAAAATATTTGTCATCAAAGATTTGAGAAGGAGAGGTTTTTAAGAAAATTTAAATACCTCCTTCCAAGTAAATAAGAATTGGATGAAAACCAAATCCAAAATTTTGGAGTGTTACAACACCTACCCCCTTAGGAAAAATCTCGTCTCCGAGATTTCATCTGATCCTCAAATAGGTGTGGGTACTCTGTCCGAAGAAAATCCTCTCTTTCCCATGTTGCTTCATCCTTGGTGTGATTGCTCCACTGAACCTTGAGAAACTTCATTGTTTTCTGACGGGTCCTCCTTTCAGACTCCTCCAATATTTTTATTGGACGTTCCCTGTAGGTGAGGTCTGGTTGCTCGTCAATTCTCTCATGAGATACATGTTTCTCTGGGTTGCTTACACACTTCCTCAACTGTGAGACATGGAACACGTCGTGGACGTCTGACAGCTCTTTGGGTAGGTCTAGCTGGTAGGCTACTGTACCTCTTCGTGCAACTACACAGAAGAGTCCAATAAATCGTGGTGCTAGCTTTCCCTTTGACCTTGAATCATTGCAGGCCCCTCATAGGGGATACACGTAGATACACATTTTCACCGGGTTCAAAGCTGACTTCATGATATTTGTGATCGTAATAACTCTTTTGTCGGCTCTGGGCTGTCTTGAGTCGATCCCTGAATAGTCTAACTTTCTCCTCAGCTTCCTTGAGCATGTCTGGGCTGAAGATACGACTGTCTCCTATTTGTGACCAATTTAATGGGGTACAGCATCTTCGCCCCTACAAGGCTTCAAAAGGTGCCATTTGTAGACTGGCTTGGTAACTGTTGTTGTATGCGAACTCGGCATACGACAAGCTTTCTTCCCAACTGGTTCCATAGGTGAGAACACATGCCCTCAACATGTCTTCTAGAATTTGGTTTACACGTTCAGTTTGTCCTCTAGTCTGGGGGTGATATGTTGTACTGAATACTAGTTGAGTTCCCAGAGCCTGCTGTAAATGATCCCAAAATTTAGAGACGAATTGAGTGCCTCTGTCGGATATTATAGTCTTCGGAACTCCATGCAGGCAAACTATACGGGAGAGGTAAAGTTTGGCAAGCTTCTGGGTGGTGTGGGTTGTCTTGACTGGGATGAAATGTGACACCTTAGTTAATCTATCTGTGATGACCCATATGGCAGCATTTCCGTGTTGTGACTGAGGTAGTCCGACAATAAAATCCATTCCAATTTCGTCCCATTTCCACTCAGGTATCTTGTTTGGCTATAATAGTCCTGCTGGTTTTTGGTGCTCGGCTTTAATGCGTTGACATGAATCACAACATGCAATGAATGTGGCTATATCCCTTTTCATACCGTGCCACCAAATTTTTTCTTGAATGTCCTTGTACATTTTGGTCTCTCCAGGGTGAATTGAATATGGAGCGGCGTGGCCTTCTGCTAGAATTTGCTGTTTGACGTCCTTTATATTGGGTACACAAAGCCTGTCTCCGAACCATAATATTCCCTTATCGTCTATGACGAATTTTGAGGCCTTACCGAGACTCACTTTTCTTTTTATGCCTTCGGTGCTTGGGTGTCCATGCCGAGCTTTCTTAATCTGTTCCATTAGGGTGGGCTGTATTACCAAATTTGACACATTGCCTTCGGTGACCATCACCAAGTTGAGTTTGGTGAACTCCTGCCGAAATTCAGGTCTCAAGTTTTTTAGACTGTCGTTGCCCGAGCTGGGGTTTCGACTAAGAGCATCTGCCACTACATTTGCCTTTCCTGGATGGTAGTGAATGCCAACATCATAATCTTTCACTAATTCCAACCAGCGTCGTGTTGCAAATTGAGTTCTGGTTGCGTGAAAATATATTTGAGGCTTTTATGGTCCGTATATATTTCACAACGATTTCCAAGCAAAAAGTGCCTCCATTCCTTGAGCGCATGAATGACTGCTGCCAATTCTAAGTCATGAGTAGGATAATTTTCTTCATGCTTTCATAGTTGCCTGGAAGCGTATGCTACTACTTTGCCTTCTTGCATTAGCACGCATCCGAGGCCCTTTCGGGATGCGTCACAATATACTTCAAAACTTTTGTGTATGTCTGGTACAACCAATACTGGTGCTGTTGTTAATTTCCTTTTGAGTTATTGGAAACTTTTTTCACAAGCTTCAGTCCATACAAATTTCTTATCCTTCTTGAGTAACTGTGTCATTGGTTTTGCTATGGTGGAGAACTCCTCAATAAACCTTCGGTAATATCCAGCCATTCCCAGGAAACTTCGTACATCTGTTCATAGTCAAAAAAAAAAAAAACTTCGTACATCTGTTACGTTGGCCGATGGTTTCCAGCCAAGTACGGCCTTGACTTTTTCTGGGTCCACGGCAACACCTTCTTGTGTCAATACGTGGCCTAGAAAACTAACCTGTCTTAACCAAAATTCACATTTGCTGAATTTGGCGTATAGTTGGTGTTTCCTTAATTCTCCCAGTACAATTCGGAGACGTTCAACATGTTCTTCTGGCGTCTTAGAGTATACCAGGATATCATCAATAAACACCACAACAAATTTGTCCATAAATTTCATAAACACTTTGTTCATGAGGTGAACAAAATATGCGGGGGCGTTTGTCAGTCCGAACGGCATTACTGTAAATTCATATAATCCATATCTGGAGGTAAACACAGTCTTAGGGATATCTTCTGTCCGTACTTTTAATTGATGATATCCTGACCTTAAATCAATTTTTGAGAAAACCTTGGCTTGTGCGAGCTGGTCAAATAAATCATTTATCCGTGGCATCGGATATCTGTTTTTGATGGTGAACATGTTGAGGGCTCGATAGTCTATACATAATCTCAGTGTCCCATCCTTTTTCCTGGCAAATAATACTGGTGAACCCCAAGGTGAGGAGCTGGCCCGTATAAATCCTTTGTTCAGTAATTCTTTTATTTGCTTCTTTAATTCCACCAATTTGGAGGGTGCCATTCTATAGGGTTTCTTGTAAATGGGGGTGGTTCCAGGTGCTAGCTCAATGATGAACTCTATTTCCCGGTCTGGTGGCATGCCTGGCAGTTCTTTGGGAAATACGTCTGGGAACTCACACACCACTGGAACTTTGCTCAACTCTGAAGTGTCCACCTTGTTCAATCTTGGTTGCCGTGATACTGGTCTTTCTTGAGCTGCAACCTTTATCGTCTTCCCGTGATGATGAGTAAGAATTATAGTCCGATTGAAGCAGTCGATAAATCCCTTGTTGGTGGTTAACCAGTCCATTCCTAGGATACCATCCAGTCCCTTATTTTCCAATACAATGAGGTTTGCCTGAAACTTTAGTCCCTCAATCTCAATAATCACACCTTGGCAGTAACTTTGAGTGATTTGCTTAATCCCGGGGGACTTGATGGTCATGGATTTTCCCAAGGGAAGCATTGAAAAATCATGTTGCGAAGCAAAGTTCTTTGAAATGAACGAATGAGAAGCTCTAGAATCAAACAAAACCGTGGCAGGTATTGTGTTGACAGGGAACGTACCGAGTACGATATCCGGGGCATCCTGTGTTTCCTCCTTGGTCACATGGTTCAAGTGACCTTTCTTGTGGTTGTTATTGGGGTTGAAGTTGTTACGCTTGGGTGCTGAATTGTTTCCACTGTTGTTCGGTTTGGGGGCCGAGTTTCTTGGTTTTGGGCACTGTTTGGCATAGTGTCCCTCTTCTCCACAAGCGTAGCAAGTAACACGTGGGCGATACGTAAAATCCTTGTCCCTTGCATGGAATTTTTTGTTCGGGCGTGGGTCATTGGTCATGGATTTGTTCGCTCCATTTTTCTGAAAATCAGGTTTGTTCCGGTTGTTGCGAGTATGTGTAGTCTTATCCCTTTTGCGCTTGCGAATATCCTCCAAGCTGCGGCACTCATTTTCCAATGTAATAGCTTTGTCCACAAGTGTTTTGAAATCAGGAAAGGTGTGTACGACCAGCTGGCATTTAAGTGCTGGTGCCAGACCGTCCAGGAATTTTTCCATCTTTTTATTTTCAGTCATACGCTCTTCGTTGGCATAACGATATAATTGAGTAAACTGACCATTGTACTCAGTCACTGTCATGCTTCTCTGCTTGAGGTCATCAAACTCCCTTTTCTTGATCTTCATATTGCTTCTGAGAATGTGCGCCCCACGAAAACCTTCTTTAAATTCTTCCCAAGTGATATGATTTTCATTGGGGTGCATGTGTAGGAAATTTTCCCACCATGATGCAGTTGCTCCAGTGAGGTAGTGCGGTGCACAAAGTACCTTCCCACAGTCCGAACATTGTGCAATAATTAACTTCCTTTCAATGTCTCTAAGCCAATCATCGGCCTCCAAAGGTCTGTCAGTGTGAGAGAATGTTGGAGGACGTGTCTTTTGTAGTTCAAACAATTTTGAATGCTGCTGATATGGTTCACGGTGATTTGCCATATTGATAACATGGTTCATCATTTCTTGATGCTGCTGCTGGCTTTGCTCATAAAGGCGGCATACTTGAGAAAATGCTGCTTCACTGCCTTGCTGACTTGACTGCCCTGCGTGAAATTGTTACTTGTCTGGGTACCATAATTTTCTTCCGGCGGACTTGGCATGGAACGAGTCCAGGGACGAGTCATTTTCCACTCTGGGGTATTTTTGCAGAACTCATGAGAAAAACTGAGTGGAAAAAATAAATAGATTTGCAAATGCGGAAAATTTAAGGACTCCAAAGATTTTTCAAGAAAATACTTGATTGCGCACGGAGAAGGACCGCTCAGTACATATCTTACACGCAAGTCGTAATTATACAATACATCACTCAGGATGTGCGTACACATTCCTGACATGTTATTTAGGCTAGTGCACTTCTCCGAGTTCCTACATGATGCGCACAAAAACTACTTCTCACCAACCTACATACATATAAACATATCATACAAGCGGACACATCGCGCTGCGGCTAGGTGCACTTAGTCGGAGATGGTGAAAACTTCCCTTGGCCTGTCGAGGGTAAGACCCAGTGGTGATGGAGACTCAACCTCCTCCTCACTAATAGGCTCCAGGCGCGAAGTACTGTGTTTTGGAGCTGGTGCGGGCGCGGCAGGTGGTGCAGCTCTGATTGGAGTAGGAGCAATGACTTGGTCAAACTCCTCAGTGGTAGGCAGACGACAAGTGGTGGCTAGGATAGCAGGTGCATAGGATGCCAAGGACGAGACGTAAGTCAGTGGTGGTGATGTATGGAGGAGCTCCCTCCTGTTGGCGGAACAGCTCTGAACTAAGTCCATACGAGCAGCCACCAAGTCGTCCACAAGGTTATCGAAAGCTGCCTCAAGAGCCTTGAGATACTCAACCAACATTTCGATAGCCTCATCTCGCTCTCCCCTTGGACAAGCAAACGCATAGTGACATGTGTAATGCACGTGGCATGGGAGGTAGCGGTAGCGACGAGCCTTCATCGAAGGAAGAGCATCCCGGAGATGAGCTATCGCCTCATAGGCGGCCATCTGCATGGCATGCCTCTCCGTAGGCATGGCCCTTCCCACAAATCGGTAGCGGCGTGACTCAGAACGCCCTCCCTTGAATTGCACCGCGGCCTGGTGCATCGACACACTGTCGCTGATCTTGTGCTGGTAGAGTGTGAACTTCGGACGAGCCGATGGCCCGATCGTGACCTTGGTGATGGAGACGAGAAGCTTGATAAACCCCTCAGGTATGTTGGCGAACACCCGTGACTCACAGTCGCTGCCAGCCATCTACAAAAGTAGACAAAAATTCCGAATAGTCAAATCATAAATTTATGATGACCAACAGAAAATTTCTACAATTGCAAAAATGTTAATGTAGCACTTATTATGCTAATAACCGATTAGCGATCGCACCTAGTGGCTTCCTACAGTCAGCCTGGCTCTGATACCAAGGTTGTCAGGACCGGTTTTTCAATAAAACATTTATTGAGAAACTGACCCTTTTATTGGACCAGTGTAGAAGAATCCTTCTTACTGGTAGACAAATCCTTGATACGGAATTCCCGAAGTACTAGATATTATACAAGGTTGAGCTGAGGCTGCTCAACAATTTATTACAAGCACGCCGATATTATACATAAATGCGGATATGACACAAAGGGTGGGGTGGCATAACTACTGACTCACAATAAAAGTGGGGGTGGATATGTCGCAGTGTAGTGGGTGACATGACTCCAATATCATACAGCTCATCGAGCGCCGGAGTGAGGCTCGATGAATTTATTTGGGTAGCGGAAGCGTATATGATACAAGTGACCAACTCCAGGATCGCAAGAGACTGATTGGGACTCCTCTAGGCGTCGGACTTGCTATCGAACTCTTCATCCATGAGATCGCCTTCGTCAACATCTGGCCAAATCAACAAGCCAGGTGAGTACTTTGAATGTACTCGCAAGACAGTTCGGAGATAAGATATAACAAATGCAAACATGATGCACATGAGCAGACCAGTAATGCGCACTCAGATAATAAATTTGCACTGCATGTTAAATAAAAAGGAAGTCGGACGGTAGTCCTCCCGAAATCTTCATAAAGTAACTGAAGACCGATCGGGTGTCTGAAGCGACGCCTCGAAAGGTAAATGAATAAACATGCCACAGTCGGGCGTCTGTGCGACACCACATAAAGGGCTTATATTGAAAAGTAAATGATAGTACGTCCCACAGTCGGACGTCTGAGCGACATCACATAAAGGGCTTATATCAAAAGTAAATAACATTAATGCCGCAGTCGGACGTCTGAGCGACATCTCATAAAGGGCTTATATCAAAAGTAAATAACATTAATGCCACAGTCGGGCGTCTGAGCGACATCTCATAAAG
>LR738713.1:624524901-624671142 GCA_902687465.1 Secale cereale
AGACATCTGAGCGACATCGCATAAAGGGCTTATATCAAAAGTAAATAACAATAATGCCATAGTCGGACATCTGAGCGACATCGCATAAAGGGCTTATATCAAAAGTAAATAACAATAATGCCATAGTCGGACGTCTAAGCGACATCACATAAAGGGCTTATATCAAAAGTAAATAACAATAATGCCACAGTCGGACGTCTGAGCGACATCACATAAAGGGCTTATATCATCTTTCGATTCCAAATAGCTCATGAGGGTAAATCATCTCAAGAAAATACTCAGTACATAAAGAACCAGTTAGTCCATCCACAGGAGTAACGTTCGACCGGGTCTACCACTTTTAGCTCTATGTTTGTATACCAGAAACTGTCACTGAGACTGACACAGAGAATAACGGTCGCTAAGACTGACGGTGATACTGACATTAATATGACGATCAAATCCTTGATCATGGACATGGTTTCTCGAATGGTTTTGACTCTGCAGAGTTTGTACTCTTTAACCACAGCCAACGGGTTTCAGTAGTCACAAAGGACTAGTTCCGTTTATGGTATTTTAGAAGAAACACATCTAACTAGTACACACCCATTCCACATCCCGCTACCAGGAATCACCCTAGGCAACGTTCATGAAAAACTTTAAGATGGGGAGGCTACAACCTCGAATAGCATGGGATCAAATTTATACCGCGCGCTCTAAGGGGTGCCCCCCTCTCGGTCCCAACCGGAAACACCCATGCCCCCTGACCGGATGACGGGCTTTAATCCAGGGCCATGGAACCCTCATCACGACCCCTCTACTTGGTGTGTACAAGGAAAGATGTTTGCAACTGACTAAACCGCATTCTTTGCAGAAAACATGTGGCAGCACGAAAAAGGAGACGAACGGGAACCTGACTTTGATCCACGTTAACACTGGAGTTAAACGATTGACTGGCATGCTTCAACAATACCAGCTTACAACCTATCATGTCACCACATGATCAGGTTGGCTCACCATCAACTTTCGAAGCTCACTTGTAGCTTGTCTTGCATGTAATATAACACCCACAAAAATGCTTATATAAACATGCCATGAGAAAAACTACTCACGCAAACATGCAAAACACTCATCATATCAAAGGTTCAAACATGCTTGACAGGTTCGGACTAGTCGGAGTCTAGCTCGGTGAAGTTTGTGGTTCCGTCACCTCCTTCGGTATCTACGTATAAAATAAACCGGATACTAACGTAAATACCGTGCGTGCATAGAAATTGTTCCAAATATGTTTCAAATAAATATGATAAAAAACTAGGCAGAAAAATAAAGATGACAGAAAAAGAATCAACTCAAACTCATCTTATGTTTAAAAGTTATTAAGGTTTTAGCCCAGGGACTTATGTGTAATGAAACAGAAAGTTTCTAGGGTTTTGTTTATAAAAACAGAAAGCGTTTCAGTAAGAAATACACCAACCCAAAGGGAAAGCGTACTTTGCCCGAAGGCGCTTTCCAAGAAAACGGTTCGAATAGAAAAAGAGGCTGACGAGGGGTCCCACCCGTCAGGTTTGAATATTTAAAAGGAAAACAGAGTACGCCGGCGTCCGAGGACCGCGGTGGTTGCCGGCGCTGATTGACGGCGAAGTAGGGGGAGGGGATGGTACCTACGGACTCATGGTGCTCTCCCGCGTCTGTGGTGGTGGAGTTGGACGCCGGCGAGCACCACGTCAACGTCGGCCTTCACTCCGGCAAACGGTGGTTCGGGCGGTGGTGGATCTCGCCGGGGAGGGTTGAAGAGGCCAAATTGAAGCGCGGGTTAGGTGATTGGGTGCACTAGGATGCTACTGGCACGAATTAGGAGGCGGAGGTGCTCTCACCACAGAGAAACTTGCCGAAGCCCGAAGCGGATCGGGGCGGCCGGAGCTGGGGAAGAAGGCCTCCTCGAGGTCCTTCTAGTCGCTGGGCGTGGTCTGGTGAGGAGGAGGAGAGGAGCAGGGTTGAAGGCGAGCTCGGGGTCGCTATTTATAGCCGGCCCGAGGAAGTTGCCGCAAACGGGATAACTCCGGCGGGTGATTACGGCGAGGCCGTGGCCGAACAGGCGGTTTAGGCGACTGGGCATCAACGTGTTGGTCTACTGGTTCCATCCAGAGGCTAAACTTGGAAAAACTTGGGCGATACTCCACGTTCTCTACGGAACGGCTTCACAGGCACGTGTGCGGCAGAGAGCGCGCTCTGCGCCTCTCAGGCCACGGTGACGGTGCTGCAGCGTGCACAGGGGAGGGGACGGCCACGCGGAGGCCTCTGGTGGCGTGGGCGGCGCCGTACTGCAGGGCTGGCCCCTGTTGGCCGCCACGGGTGGCTCTGCTACCGCGGAAGACGCGGAGCTGGCGAGCCACGTCGCCACCGACGCTCGCAACCGGCCAAGCAACCATGCGGCGCACTGGATAAGGAGGGGAGCAGTGAGCGAGGCGCCAACGCGTGCACTGGTGAGATTGACGCTGCTGCCTGACGGAAACGACACTGACGGCAGAACCAAACACTCAAACTATGAATTTCTATAGGAACAGTGCACACCAACTGTTCGGCGAAATGATTTTGGCACTTGGAAAATTTTTCTGGAGCTGGGACTTGGTGGAGTGATGTCTTGATGCATCTAGAGGCTACCTGAATTTTCACAGATTTTTAGGAAGAGAAAAAGAATGAATTTCACCAAAAATGGCAAATCTGGTCCAAACTTGCAGCAAACAAATTTTAAAAAATTTGAACTGTGGACCAGCATATCTTGATGGATCTAGGTTGAGGGTACTAAGGACTAGTCAGGGGAGTTTATTTGGAAACAAAACTCATTTGAGGGTAAAATAATTAGAAATAAAATCTAAATGAGGTTGAAACTTGCTGGAATTTGATGTTAGACTTGACCCAAGGTAGGGAGATGGGTTTTGGAAGAAAGTTTTCAACATAGGTCATGGCAAAAGAGAAACTTTTGAATGGGAAAGGATAAGCCCATAAATTTTATAGGAGTACTTTTTAATAAAAAGGAATTTATCAAAACCTTCAAGAGTTTATTTGTGTTGAGCCAACACAAGATGAAAACCCTCAAGACCAAAGATCAAGGTTGAGAAGGACAACAAAAAAAATATTTGTCATCAAAGATTTGAGAAGGAGAGGTTTTTAAGAAAATTTAAATACCTCCTTCCAAGTAAATAAGAATTGGATGAAAACCAAATCCAAAAATTTTGGAGTGTTACAATGGTTCTCTCCAGAGAGCATAATCCAGGGAGCTTCTTTTTCAACAGTTTCCGCAGGTCATGTTCCATGACCGTGAGCCTCCGTTTATCGGCCGCCGCGTGCAAACGAGCAATCAGTTCCATAGCCATAGCTAGTTGCAGTTTGATATTACCGATCTAGCGGTCGTTCCAACTTTGGAGGGTTTTCGTCGTCGCCCTTAGCTTGGTGTCTAGCACCCAGAATGGGTTACCATCTGTCGACACCGATTGCCACGCCTCTTGGACAACGTCCTAAAACCCATCTACCTTGGTCCAGAAGCTCTAAAATCGAACTCGACGGCCCACATGGAATTCCGCATCCAGGTCCACCAAGAGTGGGCACTGATCAGAGATCGATGTGCCTAGGGTTGTGAGAAGATTTGCCGAGAATATATCCTCCCAAGTGTTCGTCGCAAACACCTGGTCGATCTTCTCCATCCTGGGGTTCAGCCTCTCGTTTGACCATGTGTATCTCTGCTCGTTAAGATAGAGCTCCTTCAATTCCAGCCTGTTCAGGAGAGCCCTAAACCTAGCCAGCATCCGCCGATTACATTGGCATTGTTTTTGTCCTCTGCATTGACAATAAGGTTGAAATCTCCAACTAGGACCCACGGACCTGCATGTAAATCTCTGATGTTCTCTACCTTCTGCAGGAAAGCGACCTTTTCGGCATTGCCTTGCAGCCCATATACCCATGGGAGCCACCACATGGGTGCACCCTCTTGTTGCACCAATGTCGTGACCGCATTGTCCGAGATATGGCGATTCGAGATTGACACAATTGATGCATCCCAAGCCATCCAAACTCCCCGACGTGTGCCTACCGCTGGCACATAGTAGAAGTTCTCAAATCTATTCCCGAGGCAGTGTTTTACAATCTCCGGCGTGACCATCGCGAACTTAGTTTCCTGAAGGCATACAATGGCGACCTTAGCCACCTCCACTACTTGGAATACAGCATTCCGCCGTGTCCACGAGTTAAGGCCATGTACATTCCACACAAGCATTTGGGGGGGGGGGGTGTTGACATGTTGAAAAACCCACAACGACCCCACTCGTATAGGCGCCCTACTTATTGTCCTTCCACCATGGCCACGTTCTTGCTCTCAAGCAGAAGGCAGGCCATGTCCCATCCGAACAGCACCAGAATGGCCTTGACATGGCAGTCTAGCAGTGGCCTGTCGAACAGCCAAGCGTACGCCTCGAGTTCCTCATCGCTGATCCGGCCGCCCTCGTCCGCGAGGAATAATTTTCTGATGATTACCGCCTATTGCTTGGAAGCCTTGGATCCCCTGCCCCCCTTGGCGAGTCTGACACTTCTAACATGATTTTTTTTCGAATATTTAAGAATTTTTGGTGCAAATAATATTAGAGGGAGGTGCACCGGGTGGGCACAACCCACCTGGGCGTGCCAGGACCTCCAAGCGCGCCCTGGTGGGTTGTGCTCCCCACGTGGGCCCTCTCACTTATCTCTTTATACTACACCATCACCTACCTACAGAAAAAAATTCCCCATTGTTCTCTCTCTCGTGTTCTTGCTCTCAAACTCGCGGATTTCGATCTCTTTGCTTGAAGCTCCGTTTCCGAAACTATTTCGAGGAATTGTTGCTTGGTATGTGACTCCTTCGTTTGTCCAATTAGTTTTTGTTTTAGTGGCTTATATTGTAATAATTAGCTACTCTTGGTGCTGTTGTATATGAGCTTGCATGTTGAATTCTTAGAGTTCTGGGTAGTTTGAATGCTTGCTATGGCTTCTAAGCATCCCTATGAGTAGTTGTTATCATTTTTGTAGAGTTTTGTTGATAAATTTTTGTCACCCAAATGTTTTCAGAAAATTGTATGCGAACATGATGAACCTCTTTGGAAGGAGTTCTTCAAGGAGGAGATCCTCGGGGGCATCTTCTAGTGATAGCTCCGCTCGTCGGTGTTATATTGAACCAAGTGAAAGTTCCATATGAGATGCCGCCACCAAAATATTCTTATGGCCTTTTGATGATTATATGGTGCGTGTAGGCATTAAGGAGGAATTTAAACAATTGGTTCACAATGCCGGTCTCGGTCCCTACATTTAAGATAAGTGCGATCAACACCACACTCTCACTGAAGCATTTGTCAAAGGATTTAAATTTCATCCCCGTGAGTCTAGGGTATCATTCAAACTATATGAAAATCCTTTTACCTTATCACTACCGAGTTTTGCCCATCACTGCAAAATCCCATTCTGGGTTTCGCTTGACAAACCACCAAGGGATGAGTACCAATCATTCTTAACTAGTATTTGCTACGGTGAAACGAGGGGAGTGGCGCAAGGTAGAATAAAGAGCATTCATTTTCCCACAATTCAGTACTTCGCTTTATTTAATCCCCCGAAAACAAACTGCTTACCAAGTTAGGCCAAAAGCCTAAGCTTAGTATTGTAGGAAAACAAGATTGTAGTACACTTTGTGCTCCAGAGTTGAGCCTCATACACACCACTCTCACCAGTGATAGGAGTTATAATCATGGGGCGATTGTTGCACGCATGTTACAACACAACACTAATAGTGGCTGGTTCTATGGTGGAATCTATGCCACGCGTTTAGCAAGAGAGCTGGGTGTTCCACCTTTGCCCTTTGACCCTATCCGACCCACGCAATATTTAGACTTTGATGCTATGAAAAATCATAAGATCCTTAAAGGAGACATTCATAATTTCACTTACAAATTTTGATTTAACCAATCGAATGTTGTGTACACATATTTTCCTGCGCCTGCTCTTTTTGATTATCACAGCAAGGGAAGATATTTCGTTCTTGAGAGCGAGGCCCGATCCCACAACGCTGTGGTCGAGGAAGCACGACAAGCCGAGCCATCCGCACCGAGAGCCTCTATGAGCTACCACGCCGACTACTATCCACGCTACTGACTGCTTACCAAGTTAGGACAAAAGCCTAAGCTCTCACCGACTTTACATTCATGTTCACACACTTCAGTTGTCGGTGTTCACACCTTTTCATTATACTATCTATGCTTAATGTATTTTCTCGCTTTATTCTTGTGTGTTTGAAAAACCTTAGAAAAACAAAAAAATCTAGCTGAAGTTAGTTTACTCCCTATGCTTGATTACACTGGTACACATCGGTGCTATACAAACAGTTTTAAACCCCTTTCCGCAACGACATTTGGAACCGTTTCCTAGTGAGTGTGGGCGATAGGCGGTCCTTCCCACACGACCCCAAAATCGTCGGGGATAGGCCCTCCTGGGATACCAAATGAGCTTGTGTGCGATCGGGTGAGGCATCGAAACCCAATCATTTCCGTAGGTATGTACACCCCACACGGTGAATCCTAGAAAAACATTTCCATAGGTATGTATATCACACACAGTCAATCCAATGAATACATTTCCGTTCTTATGTACATCCCACACAGTCAATCCAGGGAAAACATTTCCGTTCGTATGTATATCGCACACAGTCAATCCAAGGAATACGTTTTCGTTCTTATGTACAACACACAGAGTCAATCCATGGAAAACGTTTCTGTTCCTATGTACATCCCACACAGTTTTATGTGTAGGCTCGTGTGTGAAAGGTGTAACTATCACACACACTCTGCCTTGGTTAACTGTTTGCTTTTATGAACTACATCACACACGATTTGATGAAGAAAACCGCGTGGCATTGGGCTATCCATCACAAGCTCTTTTACTGCTAGAACCGTTTGCAAAGATCCATGACACATTTAACAGGTTTATTAGTTTACAATTAATAATTCCAGTATTACGGAAATTAACATTTCATATTGAACAGTTGTTTGCCAATTTGATATTAGGCAGATAAATATATTATAACTTCACAGTGCGATAGCTACATGAAAACTACACAGTACAACATATAGCTAGTTCAACTTCATAAGAACAATATATTCATTTCCCTAATCGAGATCATCCAGGCTCGTCTTATCCACCTCTGCTTTCAGTTCAGTAAGAACCTGTTTTACATGGGCCAACTGGGAAAGTGCCTCCTCCTTCGCCAACACCATCTTAACAAAGTATGATTTAAAAAATCTGAGCTCATTCTCCACCTTCCACTTTTTATCCCACATCTTCAAATATTATATAGCGTTGACAACAGTTTCTCTAAGCCTACGTCTGTTCTCTTCCTCATACATGCTCCAGAGCTTCGCTAGGCACATCTTCAAAGATTGTGGCTACTCTTGATCAACCCACTCCAAGTAAGAACACTTCCATTCATCCTATAATATTTAAAACTAGATCAGTAACAATTGTAGGGGAAATGGGTTTATAGCAACACAGAAAATCACCAATGCTTATTTTGAAAAACTGAAGAAACATGTTCATTATGACATATCTTCTCAAAAAGATCAATGTGCAAATGAATTAATTGCTACTGAGACAACAACCAAATTTTGGAACATAAGAAGCTATAATTAACTACAACAATGCTACAAGTTCTTACTCATGTATAATAAATAACAAATTGAACATTTTATGAGGAAGGTAAATATAACTGCAACAGCATAGCGACAGTGTTTGGATGACAACAAATTGATACTAATAGGTGTGTAGATGCACAAATTTAGTAACATAGAACTAATAGCACTAAGGCCGTCCACTATGTATGCCAAAAGTGGTGTAAAGACAATTGCTGCTACATCTTGCACCGATGCCCTGCACTGGCGAGCCGATGAAACGAAAAAAAATCAGGGACCCGGACTCAGGAGCACGTAGTTGCTCCGATGCCCAGTTCATTCATGCAATAAAGATTTAGTATTTTACTCCTTGGCTGCTCAGATGTGTGGACCAAAGTTGGTTGCACAAACTGCTGAAGCGGTGCCAAATAATTTTCTAATGGCACCGCCGATGAGATGGCAACAAATTAAGATACTAGGTACAAACCGTGACACTATCTTAGGAAGCGTTTGGTTGAAGGTGTGGTATGAATGGGATGGGACCGTGACGGTGTATGAATCACCTCTAACAAATGATTTGTAACAACGAAAGAGGGTCTAACCTTCTCTGCACATGCACGAAACTTCCTCCCACTGTCCAAAGATTCAAACGCAACTAGCTTCACGCATGGATATTGATGGTGACAACGAGCAGATAGATTTTCAGCCACCCCGCACCATTCATTGCGAGTGATGGTCCTAGGGAGCTACAAGAGGAAGACATGCTCAAATCAACCACCGGGTAAAAATCCTTCATTCCAAGTCATAGCCCGAGAGAGAGAAGAGAGGCACACCCGGGTGGTGAAGGAGTCGTCGCCGGAGGAGGAACCGTTGGAGAGGTCTTGGAAGAAGACCATGGCGACCCTGGCGGTCGGATGCGAGACAGCGAGAGCGAGGAAGCGGATATAGCTTACGAAGGAAGGAAGGAAGGAGGAAACAGGGGAAATGTGACCTATGATCGGGGAGAAAAGGTGGTGGGGAAGGGGGAGGGGCGGGGGTAGATATTTTGGCGGTAGGCCAAAATTTTGGAAATGTGGAGGGCAACTTTGCGCGCGGTGCCGCCGGACCATTCACTTTGAACGATTGTGTGCATCACCAATGATTCTTCTGCTTTACGGGCATGGGATGAGTTTGATAATTCAAATTTTGGTGGAAATTTCCCCGGGTACATCATTGCATAATTTAACATCGCTTGCTAATTTTGGCACACAAAAGAGCGTATAGCAGACAGACGACACTTACTGAATCGAGCAATTTTAGGAATTAAATAGAGCAGTTGACCTAAACATTGCTCTAACAAAAGACCAACATTAAAAACAAATCCTAAGTACGCATAATTTTAACAAATCCATCACTGCGCCGGCCTATGCATTGCCGGTGTGAGATGAGACATCGCTGAATTGTCCTGGTGACATGCCACCGAAGGTGGACTCCGCGTCCTCCCTGCTGAAGTCGACCGCGTCCTCGTCCTCAGTGCCGCCCTCAAGGTTATGGTACTCGTAAAAGTGGCTGCGCCAAAGCTCGTGTTGATACTCCACCGTCGATTCCTCGACGGACAGACTCTTCTCTACCTCGACCTCGGCAACGCACTACTCCTCCTCCCGGTGCTCCTTGATCTCCGCCGCCTCCTGCACCTCCAGCTCCCGCTCAGCGACCTCATGAGGAAGCAGGTGCTCCATGGCCACCGCCGCCTTTTCGGACGTGGGTTGCATGCTGGAGTCCGAGGTGGCCTGGAATATCTTGGCGTGTGCATCCTCGATCTTGGCGTGGATGGCCTCGACCCGGTCTAGGGCGACATCGGCGTTACAGACGGCAGCTTGAGTGCTCTCGGCGTTTTCAGCCGTCGTCGTAGCAGCAACTGCAGCCGTCTCGGCTGCTGCAGCTGCCCTGTCGGCTGCCGCAGAAGCCCTCTCGGCGACAGCGACCACGCTCAGTGTAGATGCGGCGGCACTCTCGACGTAGGCGTCCGCGCTCTCGGCGCAGGCGGCGGCACTCGGGGGAGGGGGGACGCGGCCATCATACGGGCCTTCACGAAGCGTTTCCACGGCATCATCTTTGCAAGAAGGGGGTGCGGGAATGGGGATCGGGATTCGTGGATTCGGGGGTTGCCGGCACTAGAGCAGACGAGCCGGCGAAGCTTAAGGAGGGAGACTTAAATAGACTGAGATATTTTCTTCGCAAACGGTTCCTAGAAAACAACTGTGTGTGATGTTGTAGATATTTATTATTAAAATCTGACTTTTTTGTGCATCCGTCATCGCAAACGTTTTGCACCTTTTTTGACGGTTCTTTTACACCACCGTTTGCGATTAGGTTTTTGGACGAAAAATCATATGTTTCAAAGGTATTTCATTTATTTGAACTCCAGACTTTTTGAGTTCAAAATGCACCATTCAAAGCCACATCATCAATTTTCAACCCTTTCTGACTTCATTTGGTATTTTTCATGCATTTACTGATTTTTAAAGCTAAATGACCCTAAAATTGAAAAGCACTACAAATGAACTCTAGAAAGGTTGAAAGTTGGCATGGTATCATCATTTCACCCACATAGCATGTGCTAAAAAGTTGAGAGGGTTACGGCAAAAATTGGATGCACTTCATGTATAAAATGGAAAATCTCTTTTGAAGTATCAGGGTTTCGGATGAAAACTCATTTGTTACGAAGGGATTTTATTTGTTGAACTTATTTGAACTCCAGACTTTTTGTGTGTTCAAAATGCACCATTCAAAGCCACATCATCAATTTCCAACCATTTTTACTTCATTTGGCATTTTTCATGCATTTAATAAATTTTTCAGCTAATGACCCTGAAATTGAAAAGCATGAAAAATGAACTCTTAAAAGGTTGAAAGTTGGCATGGTATCATCATTTCACCCACATAGCATGTGCTAAAAATTTTAGAGGGTTACGACAAAAACTGGATGCACTTCGTGTACAAAATGAACAATCTCTTTCAAAGTATCAGGGTTTCAGACGAAAACTCATTTATTACAAAGGGATTTCATTTTTTAACTAATTTGAACTCTAGACTTTTCTTGTGTTCAAAATGCACCATTCAGAGCCACATCATCAATTTTCAACCCTTTTTGACTTCAGTTGGTATTTTTCATGCATTTACTATTTATTTGAGCTAAATGACCCCAAAATTGAAAAGCATTACAAATAAACTCCGAAAAGGTTGAAAGTTGGCATGGTATCATCATTTCACCCACATAGCACGTGCTAAAAAGTTGAGAGGGTTAAGGCAAAAATTGGATGCACTTCTGTAAGTGCATCTAGTGCCCCTTAGTGATTTTGGTGTATTGAAGACTTATAGGTTAAGGGACAAATGTGTTTATGAGTGTACACAGGTCTTATAAGTCCCTGAAGAGTTTGATATTTACGAAGAAATTCGACCCCTAAAAATGTATGTCTTCAGTTGAAGACTTTGGTTTTCTTGAAGACTTTGAAAATGAGGAAATTGGTGTGACCTTGAAGACTTGGATAATCATGCGAGGATTATGAAGTGTGAAGACTTTTGTTTTCATAGTTTCATTTTATCTTTCTTGAGTCATAGGAAACACCGTACTGTTAAAGGGGTAGAGGTAAAACTAAGGAAACACATTTCGAAGTGATGCTCATCTCAAAGCCTACACCACCAATCCTTTCGAGTGAAGCCATTGGAAATCTCATACAGTTCAGTCAATTTCTTCAGTGACATAGACGAAGTTCTTCTGTTCTTTGAGGAATTTGTTCTGACAGAGGAGTTAGGAATTCGCCAATGTGGATTGCCTACAAGTGAGGAACATGATAGCCCTGAGGAATTTGAGAGCTCAAATTTCCGACCATTGCTGTGCTATGCGCGAGCTGTTCCAAATATTCTATCCACCTAACGGTCATATAATTCAAGGGCATTTATGTCTTATCATGTTGGGCTGCTCCCTAGGCTATAAATAGCCGCCCCCTACAACCACTAGCTGGTTGGCTGCTCCGAGAGAAACTGACAATTTTTATTAGAGCAACCCATCCTCCGAGGACTTTGAGTAAAAATCATCAAGTGAGGAAAAACCCAACACCTAAAACCCCGGAGTGATTGAGCATCAGTGAAGAGAGTGTTCCTGTGTGGAACCGATGCTTGTTACATTTGAAAACTGTGATCTTCCAGACGGTTAGGCGTCAATGGTCAAGAGCATCCAACAGGAATTTTGGATCACCGAGTGACCAAGTCTGTGAAGGTTTGGAAGTCGCCTTTGAAGACTTACCATGAGTGATTGGGCGAGGTCTGTGTGACCTTAGCCCTAAACAGACATACAACTGTCACAACAGTTGGAACTGGTCTAACAAATCATTGTCTTCACCAAGCTTACTGGTTCTATTTCCTCATCCCTTCCATTTACTCATTTATGTGTTGATAAACTTGATCTGTTCTGTTTGAAGACTTTGACTGAAGACTTTCTCAATTTCCTCAACCCAATTTCTTCAGTCCTCAGTCTTCAGCCTGCTTATCCTATTTTCACGCTACTCGTACTCTGTGTTTGCTTTCATTTCATCATGATGGCCATGCTACTGTTTTTTTGTGCATGCACTTGAGTATCTATTCCGCTGCGAAGTAGTTCGTTGCTTAGGAAATTCCTCAGCTTGTATTTCCTCGGTAACGAATTTGAAAAAAATCACCTATTCACCCCCTCTAGTTGATATAACGCACTTTCAATTGGTATCAGAGCAAGGTACTCCCTTTTTCTTTGTGATTTTGGTTTAACCACCTGGAGTTCTAGTTATGTCGACTGCAGGTATGAACAAAGTCTCGGCTGGGTGTCCTACCTTTGATGGGACGGACTACCCCTACTGGAAGAACAAGATGCGTATGCATCTTGAGGCAATTGACAACGATCTTTGGCATGTTGTGGAAACTGGTGTTCCATCCATCTCACCTTCCGCGAACGCTGCTGATGTGAAGAAATTCAAGCAACTCGACTCTTAAGCGAAGAATATCATATGTGACCATCTGAGCAAAGGGCAGTATGGCAGAGTGAGTGCTTTGGAGACTGCAAAGCTTATCTGGGACAGGCTTTCCAAGGTCAACAAGGGAGTCTCAACTGAACGTGACCCTCGAGTTGATGTTCTTCGCAACCTCTTCAACCGCTTCAAAAGACTTGACAACGAAAACATTCATCAAACCTTCAATCGCCTCACTGGCATCTCAAACAAGCTACACGCACTTGGTGCTACAGACATCACAGACCACGAGGTGGTGAAGAAGCTGCTAAGATCACTTGACTCCTCATTCGACACTCTGGCGCTGATGATTCAAGAGCTTGGAGTCTACAAGTCACTTGATCTAGCTGATATCCTTGAGAGGCTGAACACTCATGAGTTCCAACAAGCTGAGAAGAGAGATCTCTATGGTCCAAGCTATGGTAGATCACGTGCACTGAAGGCCAAGGCAGTTTCCTCATCCGAAGGTGCAGATTCTGATAGCAGCCTTGGCGATCCTGAAGAACTAAGTCAGGAGCTGGCAATGCTTGTGAGGAAATTTTAGAAGTTGTCAAGACATGGTCGCTTTGGAAGATCTTCAAGAGGTGATGATGTGAGATCCGATTCCTCATCTCGCGATTCCAAGAAGAGGACTTGTCACAAACGCAAGAAACCTGGTCACTTTATCACTGATTGTCCTCAGTGGGCAAAGAAATCGAATATGAAGAAATACAAGGATTACAACTCAGAAGACTCGAAGAAAAATAAGAAATCTTCAAAGTCCTCATCATTAAAATCCTCGAAGTCTTCATCCCAAAAGAAGAGCAGTTCCAAGAAAGCTCGGGCATTCTTTGGCAAGGAAATGGACTCATCTGAATCTAAAGAAAATGAGGAAGAGGAGGAATCAGAGGAATCAGACTCTGGTGTGGCGAGCCTAGCACTCGCTATCGCATTCGTCGACAAGTCCATCTTCAACACCGAGGAAAATGACTTCCCCGACACTACTGACGGCGGCAATGATGACTACGCTCCCACCTATTGCTTCATGGCCAAAAGTGCCAAGGTAGTCAATTGTCCCTCCCCTGAATCTAGTGAAGATGAATCTGATGAAAACCTCAAACCTAGCTATTCCAAACTTGCTAAAATTGCCTTAAAACAACAAAAAGCCTTTGATAAGGTTCAAAATCTGCTAGAAAGAAGTGACGACCTATTGGGTGAGGGATTGGATCGATCTAAAATCTTGACTGAGAATCTTCAGAGACTTCAGTCCAAGTTTGATAACCTTCAGGATATTCAGAACACTCTCCTAACCGATCATGAGAAAATTTCTTATGAATTTCTTCAAAGAAAGCAATATCTTGAAAAGCTTAGGGTGAGTTATGCAGATCTTCAGAAGGAGAACGATTCATTACTTGCTCAACAGATCAGCTCCGCTCGGGAAGAATTCATTCCACCATGTCTAAAATGCATCCTCCGAGGACTTTGAGCGAAAATCATCAAGTGAGGAAAAACCCGAAACCAACACCTAAAACCCCAAAGTGATTGAGCATCACTAAAGAGAGTGTTCATGTGTGGAACCGACACTTGTTACCTTTGAAGGCTGTGATCTTCCAGACGGTTAGGCGTCATGGTCTAGAGCATCCAAGAGGAATTGTGGATCGCCGAGTGACCAAGTCTGTGAAGGTTTGGAAGTCGATTGTGAAGACTTACCACGAGTGATTGGGCGATGTTCGTGTGACCTTATCTCAAGGGGAATACGGTGAGGACTTGGTGTCTTGGACTGTGTGTCTAGGACTGGGTGTCCGGGACTGTGTGTCCTCAGGTTTAAATACCTAGCCACCCTAACCAGGCATACAACTGTCACAACAGTTGGAACTGGTCTAACAAATCATTGTCTTCACCAAGCATACTGGTTCTATTTCCTCAAACCTTCCATTTACTCATTTATGTGTTGATGAATTTGATTTGTTCTATTTGAAGACTTTGACTGAAGACTTTCTCAATTTCCTCAACCCAATTTCTTTAGTCCTCAGTCTTTAGCCTGCTTATCCTGTTTTCACGCTACTTGTACTTTGTTTTTGCCTTCATTTCATCATGATGACCATGCTACTGTTTTGTTGTGCATCCACTTGAGTATCTATTCCGCTGCTAAGTAGTTCTTTGCTTAGGAAATTCCTCAACTAGTATTTCCTCGGTGACGAATTTGTAAAAATCGCCTTTTCACCCCCCCTCTAGTCGATATAACACACTTTCAACTTCGTGTACAAAATGGACAATCTCTTTCGAAGTATCGGGGTTTCGAACAAGAACTCATCTGTTACAAAGGGATTTCATTTTTGAACTTATTCGAACTCTAGACTTTTTTTTGTGTTCAAATTGCACCATTCAGAGCCACATCGTTCAATTTTCAACCCTTTCTGACTTCATTTGATATTTTTCATGCATTTGCTGAATTTTTAAGCTAAATGACCCTGAAATTGAAAAGCACTACAAATGAACTTTGAAAAGGTTG
Organism: Secale cereale; assembly: GCA_902687465.1. NCBI lineage: Eukaryota > Viridiplantae > Streptophyta > Magnoliopsida > Poales > Poaceae > Secale > Secale cereale. The sequence continues at coordinate 624,540,066 of LR738713.1, forward strand.
AAAGTTGGCATGGTATCATCATTTCACCCACATAGCATATGCTAAAAAGTTGAGAGGGTTACGGCAAAAATTGGACGCACTTCGTGTACAAAATTAACAATCTCTTTCGAAGTATCATGGTTTCAGACGAAATCTCATCTGTTACAAAGGGATTTCATTTATTTTAACTTATTTGAACTCCAGACTTTTTGCGTGTTCAAAATGCACCATTCAAAGCCACATAATCAATTTTCAACCCTTTCTGACTTCATTCTGTATTTTTCAAGCATTTATTGATTTTTAAGCTAAATGACCCCGAAATTGAAAAGCATTACAAACAAACTCTAAAAAGGTTGAATGTTGGCATGGTATCATCATTTCACCAACATAGCATATGCTAAAAAGTTGAGAGGGTTACGACAAAAACTGATGCACTTCGTGTACAAAATGGACAATCTCTTTCGAAGTATCATGGTTTCATACGAAAACTCATCTGTAACAAAGATATTTCATTTTTTTAAACTTATTTGAACTCTAGAATTTGTGTGTGTTCAAAATGCACCATTCAGAGCCACATCGTCAATTTTCAATCCTTTCTGACTTCATTTGGTATTTTTTATGCATTTACTGAATTTTTAAGCTAAATGACCCTGAAATTCAAAAGCAGTACAAATGAATTTTGAAAAGGTTGAAAGTTGGCATGGTATCATCATTTCACCCACATAGCATATGCTAAAAAGTTGAGAGGGTTACGGCAAAAGCTGGACGCACTTCGTGTACAAAATGGACAATCTCTTTCGAAGTATCAGTGTTTCAGATGAAAACTCATCTGTTACAAAGGGATTTCATTTATTTGAACTTATTTGAACTCCAGACTTTTTGTGTGTTCAAAATGCACCATTCAAAGCCACATCATCAATTTTCAACCATTTCTAACTTCATTTGACCTGATAAAGACGTTTAAGTGATTTTCTAGCCATTTAAAGACCATAATTCAAATTTAATCTACATCTACATGAAACGGCTAACCATAATGGTCTGAAAAATCATTTTTTTGTAATTGTGTTCGAGTTTAAAAAAATCCAGACCATGTAAATATTTGGTGTTCAAAATAGAAAATGTAAAGATCTGGCAAGATAACCAGTGCCCACACGATCGACACTCTATTTCGCGCCTCGAGGTTTGGAAGGTGAATGGCGGGGGTTATTAACCAGACACGGTTCTGTATTGAAAACCGTCAGCTATTATGTTCACACACGGATTCTCATGCGGAAATCGTGTGTAATTCAAACTACAGTCACCGTAAATTCTGGCGACTGGCGTGTGTACTGTACACATCGATCTAGATTCCGTCCGCCAATAAATACTACCTTGCTCACGTCGTCCGCCTGCATTCTCATCTACATCCTCCCCTCGCTCGCCCCCCTCTCTCTCAATGCTCTGCCATGGCGCCGCCGATCTGCCCACGTGCCGACGAGGAGTCACCGCCCCCCGAGGACGCTCATTCGATGAGCAGCGACGAGGAGGACCCCTACGCGCCGCCGGACGAGGTTGCACCGGACCCCCCAACTTTGGATTGGTTTTGGGTCCAGTACAATCTTTGTCTATGGAAGTCAATGTCGCCGGCTAAGAAAGCCATGCAAGTAGCGTTCAAGAAGCAGATGGGGGAGGAGAAAGCCAGGTACCAGGTGGCCTGTGAAGCCCGTGATGCCACCTAGAAAAAGAAGAATGTGTAGCTTTGGGGGCGGGCGCGTCGTCATGCGGAGGAGGTGTACGAAGATGGGTACTTTGCGAGGAAGGCCAAAGGCGCTAGGCGCCTCATCGCTGCGTGGACGTGGGCCGATAAGCTCCAGCGTGCCATCGATGAGGAGCTCCGGTGGGCGCCCAACGAAATGGCAAGATCGTCCGCGCTTGTCCGCTAGCAAGAGGCAGATTGGTATGTCAAGCGCTGCGAGGCGGAGGAGGCAGAGTACTGCCTCCGTGCTAGGATGACACCGCCCATCAGGAGTGATTATTAGTATTAGTATTGTTCATTTTCAATTTTACGCATTGTACCTAGTAGTTAAGTATCATCACGTATATGTGATGATATTATATATATTCTGTGATGAACTAATAAACAACTAAAATATATTACGAATTCCATTTTTATCTGTTTTTGTATACTAATTTGAATCTAGTTGTTATCATCCACATATACAGAATGGAAAGCGTATATACACACATTGAAACAGAACATATAAGAACAGAAAACAAAGTACACACATTGAAACAGAGCAATTAACAGAGCAATACTATGATTGTTGTTAATACATAGTTATCCATGTCGAAACTACTCAACAAAATAAAACGCGTCCATGAGACCATGACCAACAGCCCTTGCCTATGGTAGATCTTGGCTATGCCCAAACTCATGCAGGCGTTCGTCCAACCGGTCGACACGCTCGCGGTACATCTAGAGCGCGATCTCGAGCTCCAAGTTGGCTATTTCATCAAAGATCACCAGCTCGTGGATGTGACAGCCATGTTCCTCTACTACGCCCAGGTGGACACCTGGGCCAAGGAGGCGGTCGAGCCTACGGACCAGCGCGTTGGCATCCAGCGGGCCGCGGACAAGGCGAATGGCGCCACCCATGCGAACGGCGCGGCGCGCATCCGGTGCAAGTACGGCTCGGCCGGCCTCTGGTGCAAGTACAGTGCTGAGGGCATCTGCCCACTCTTGGTGAGGAATGGGGGTATTGACAGGACGTGTACCTAGCTGCGACGCCGTGTCGACAGCAAGCAAGCGCCAATGGATCCGCTCTTGGTGTGTGGCATGCCGCACCTCTCGCTATGCGGCGCTCCAACGGTCTCGCCGTGCGGTGAGCCGCGGCCTATAGGCACAGACGCGCCTATCTTGCTCTGCGGCACACCATCAATCATGTTGTGCGACGAGCTGCAGCCTGTCGGTGCTACATGCTTATCTTGATCCACGATGCTCGAGCGCCATGCGCCAAAGGTGTGCTCAACCCTGGCGATGACGCGCATCACGTCGTCGTCCGTCGCGTTGCCGAGGAGCGCCTCGGCCTCGATGGGCCGTGGCACCTGCTCATTTTCCTCATCGACGAGGTTGATGGTAGAGGCGGCGCTTTGGTGGGTTGGCATGCTTGGAAAAGGTGGATGTGCTACATGCTGCGCTTGTCGCCTCCGTGCGTCGTGCGCCGCCTAGGTTTATGCGCAATATCGCTGGGTGGTGGGAAACAGGTGAGGAAATGGTGGGAAACGGTGGCGTGTTCATAAAACACCATCAATTGATGGAAACTTAGCATAGAAGGAACATTGAGCTAGCACAAGAAGTAGATGATGATGAGATGAACACGGACCACACTAGGGAACCCGTCGGTGATGAATTCATCAATCGCAAACGGTTGAATACTGGCAAGCATTTGCCCACAACACACATGGCTTATTCCATCACAAACATGTCGGATGGATCAACTGTATGCCACGTATCGCACATTGTCAAAAAGTAATGTGGTAGACCTTCTTTAACATGTGTTAACAAAAATTCAAAAAAGGGACCTTGAGGTTAATTCCACCCCACAACACACACGGCTCATTCCATCACAAACAGGTCAGATGGATCAACTGTATGCCACGTATCGCACATTCTCAAAAAGTAATGCGGTAGACCTTCTTTAACATGTGTTAAAAAATTCAAAACAAGGACCTTGAGGTTAATTCCACTGATGGGATGTGTCATAAATGTCCTTAATGGACCTTTAAGATATATCCCATCCGTGGGATTAACATCAACACAACTTCCCATCCGGTCACCCATCTCATGGCTGCTCCAGCCTGAGCTCAATTAACTTGTGAGTTCTCTTAGATGAGCTATTGGTGGAACAACTAGTCCTTGCTGATATAGAATGCCCTTTCGCATCCTTATGCGTACCCGGATGACCGCCCGTCGCCCAATGGCCAATAGATGTTGTGTAGACAGAGCATATATTATATGTGTTATTAGAAACAATCATCTATGTTATTATCGGTCTTCACACACATTTCTGTTTACAGACCTGTTTGCCGCGTATCACACACATATTGTTATATTGAACCATTTTTTTTCTCTTGTCTCAATGCAAACAGTTCATCCGAGTGAACCGCATGCCATATATGGCACACACCTTGATCTGGCTGACCGTTTCTTTTGTGTTGCCTAATCACAAACAGTTCATCCAAGCGAACTGTATGTTGTATATCACACACACCTTCATCTGGCTGCCCGTTTCTTTTGTTCCTCCTCATCGCAAATAGTTAATTGAACTGAACCATATGCCCTACATCACACACGCAACTAAAATATGAACTGTGTTTGATGCATCCTCCGTCGCAAACGTTTTGCACCGTTTTGGCTGGTTTTTTACATAGCCGTTTACAATTATGGCATCGCACACAGTTTCGTCGAAGGGTCTCTGATCATAGTGTCGCGTTAGCAGCATCCTGCAGTAGTGTTACTTGTAATATTAAGAAGAAAACCTAAAAAGATTTCATTATTCTTCTTTTACTTGTTGGGAGGTTTCCCGTGTAAATAGTCTTTCTTGTTTTTGCTTTCCCCCTTTATTTGCTTGTTCTAGAAAACCAAAAATTCCAAAAATATTCCAGTTTGCTTCTCTAAATTTCTTTTATTTTTATTTTTGAGTCATACCAAGGAGAAGACCACGATGAAAATATTGAGTGGCTCTCATATGCATAATTGTTTATTTAATAAAGAACCCATTTTATCTTGTCTTCTCCTGTAGAATAAAATGTTTGCAGATTCCAGCTTAGTCCATGGCACTCTTGCACTATTATTATTTTCATATCGTTCGATCGTGCAGGTGAAAGTCAATAATGACGGTATTTGATGAATTGGCCGTGCCAGAGAGAAAGTGGTATGAACTCGACTTGTTCTGTTTTTGTAAATATGTTTAACCTAGTATCCATGATTCAACCCATTATGATTAAACATGTTTGCAATGACAATTAGAGATTGTAGTTTCACACGCCATGCATAAGTAGCTAGGAGTTGATAATGATTTATCTTGGATATCAACATTGCGTTAAAATGATTGTGATGTAGTATGATGATATGGTATCCTCCTCTGAAGGTTCGAGTGGCTTGACTTGGCACATGTTCATACATGTAGTTGAGTCAAAACCAACATAGCCTCTATGATATTAATGTTCATGGTGTCAATATCCTACTCATGATGGTGTTCAATGTTTATTATGCATAATGTATGTTCGTGACCGTTGTTGCTCTCTAGCTGGCCGCTTCCCAACCTACATTCGCCTGTACTAAGTGGGAATTTTGCTTGTACATCAAAAACCTTAAACCCAAGTTATTCCAGATGACTCCACCATACCTACCTATATGTGGTATTACCATGCCGTCCTAAGTAAATTTGTATGTGCCATCTCTTAAAACTTCAAATAAATATCCTTTTCGTGTGCCTGGATCGTTCATGGAACGACATGAGGTGGTTGATATCTTCCATGCTAAGCGGGTTATTCTCAGGTCGAGTGTTTATTCACTCACCATAGCACGAGAAAAGGGCGGTAATAGGGATTCCCAATCCCATATTGCAAAAAGAAAAAAGATCTTATAAATAAACAAACAAAAACTCCCAATGGAGTCCAAACCATTACTTTTCTGCTTGGGAACCGCCACTAGTGTTTTTAGCTTGGGAGATATTGATAACTGATAGTCATGAAGTAAATGAGAAGGGTGCATATCTCAAAATATGATTTACCTATGTTTTAAAAACTTGAGCTCTGGGACCTCTACAAATCACCGCTTCCCTCTGCGAAGGGACTATCTATTTACTTTTATGGTGTGCCATCACCTTTTAAAATAAGCGCCAGATCTGAGAGCATTGCTGTCATGCTTATGCATTGTGTGTAATGAATGTTGGGTGTTAGCATGACTAGATCTTTTTTACAATGAATTACAATGTTTAGTCGCTGCTTGAACTTTGGAGGTGCTCTGCATTTATGTTTTGCGATCTCAGAAAGGGCTAGCGAGATACCACTAGTCCTATTATATCATGTTTTTTTACAACATGTTGTTGTTTGAGATGTCTTATTATCGTTCACTAGCTGATTGTGTCATTGATATGAGTTAATATAATTTCTAAGAGTTATTGTTGACATGGTTAGTCATGATCCTTGCTGAAAACATGGGTAATGTTTAAGCTTATTTATGAAAACAAGAGCAAAAGAGTTCGTAAAAGTTTTTCTTTCTCACTTTCAGTTTATCAACTGAATTGCTTGAGGACAAGCAAAGGTTTAAGCTTGGGGGAGTTGATACGTCTCCAATGTATCTATTTTTCCTAACGCTTTTCCTCTTGTTTTGGACTCTAATTTGCATTATTTGAATGAAACTAACCCTGGACTGACGCTGTTTTCAGCAAAACTACCATGGTGTTGTTTTTGTTTAGAAATAAAAGTTCTTGGAATGGAACGAAACTACGCGAGGAACTTTTATATAATAAAAGAAAAATACTGGAGCCAAGAACCACCAGAGCGGGGCACCTGGGTGGGCACAACCCACCAGGGACCCCCCCCCCCCTCCTGGCGCGCCCAGGAGGATTGTCCCCACCAGGTGGCCCTGCAGACGTTAATCCTGATACTATATATTCACATATACGGAGAAATTTTTTGGGGAGAAATAATTATCATGATCCACGAGACGGAGCCGCCGCCACCTCATGTTCTTCATCGGGAGGCCAGATCTGGAGTCCGTTTGGGGCTCCGGAGAGGGGGATCTTCGTTCTTCATCATCACCAACCCTTCTCCATCGCCAATTCCATGATGATCCCCAACGGGAGTGAGTAATTGCTTCGTAGGTTTACTGGTCGGTGAGGAGTTGGATGAGATTCATCATAGAATCTAGTTAGTTTTGTTAGGGCCGATCCCTAGTATCCACTATGTTCTGAGATTGATGTTGTTATGACTTTGCTATGCTTAATGCTTGTCACTTTGGGCCCGAGTGCCATGATTTCAGATCTGAACTGTTTATGTTATCACCATTATATTCATGTTCTAGATTCGATATTGCAAGCTATAGTCACCTACTACGTGTTATGATCCGGCAACCCCGGTGTGACAATAGACGGGACCACTCCCGATGATGACCGTAGTCTGAGGAGTTCATGTATTCACTGTGTGTTAATACTTTGTTCCGGTTCTCTATTAAAAGGAGGCCTTAGTATCCCTTAGTTTTCAATATGGACCCCGCTGCCACGGGAGGGTAGGACAAAAGATGTCATGCAAGTTCTTTCCATAAGCATGTATGACTATTTACGGAATACATGCCTACATTATATTTATGAACCGGAGCTAGTGCCGTATCGCTCTAGGTTATGACTGTCACATCATGAATATCATCCAACAAATTACCGATCCAATGCCTACGAATTTGTCCCATATATTTTTTGCTAAATTACTACTGCTATCGTTACTGTTGCACTTGCTACAAAACTACTGCTATCACTGTTATCGTTACTATTGCTGCTACCACTACTATCAAAATTATCATATTACTGTGCTACTGATCACTTTGCTGCAGATAATTAATCACCAGGTGTGGTTGAATTGACAACTCAGCTGCTAATACTTACAAATATTCGTTGGCTCCCCTTGTGTCGAATCTATAAATTTGGGTTGAATACTCTACCCTAAAAAACTATTGCGATCCCTGTACTTGTGGATTATCAACCATACGGGGCGCTGGAGAATGCGACTCCGCCTCGCCGACGTCCATCGTCGCGAGGGTTTTCGCCGCGTTCTATGCCCGCTGCCTCGCGCGCTGAGCATGCCATGCCATTTTCTTGTCGAGCGAGGCCCATGGTGCGTCCCGATGCTCATCGCGCCAACGGAGGGGTTGTACGTACGCCACCGCGTTTAGATGCCACATGGTCCGCACCACTTTCGGTGAGGCAGTGATGGCTGCCCTAGCATCCGATCCATGCGCCATTTGGGCGGATGCAATGGATTCACGACGGAAGGACTCTTAGGGATCCCGTGCACGGCCCGCCTCCGGGGAGCGATGGAGCGCCAGTTGGACGACCATCTCCTCCTCGGGGCCGCATGGGATGAGCTCGGGGTTGACGGCTCTGGAGGTGTAGGAATTGGGTCCGCTGCCAACCATGCCGGAGACCGCCGAAGGTGAGTTCGGGTGGCGGAGGGGAGTGGTGGGGAGTGGAGTGAAGTGGCTAGGGTTTGGTCCGGTGAGCGGATGGGGACGAATATATGTGGGGCCGGTGGGCCAGCATGGGCCGAGTTAGACATGGAAAATCTTTCTGGGCGCCCCCATATCCGCCCCATAGGGCTGGATATGAGGGGCGCCGGTCAGTCCGGGCGTTCGAGGCCCGTTTGAGGTGTTCACCCGGGTCAGATTTTCATGACCAGCCACTGACCGGTCAGGAAACCTGGGCGTATGAGGAGGGTTAGGGTCACCCGGCTGTAGATGCTCTTAGACACTTTTACCGTTGAGGTTCAAATAACCTCTCCTTTAATGTACATGGACCTTGCTTCTACGATCCGCTCGTTGTGGTCTGATGGCTGCCCTCTGATAGAACCTACTGAAACAAACTAAAAGGGAAACAAAATATTTTTGTGCTTTTGAAGTTTTCCAATTTTTTGTAGCGCAAGTGATTACCAACACAAGTGATAAAAACATGTGCCTCGTAAAGATCGGTTCATTAACCTAAGCACCTCGCTTAAATCAATAAACTAAGTCTAGAAGTGATGACTCTCCTAGGTTGGAATGAAGTGTATGTGAGACAAAATATAAAACACTAGTCTTTACTGCTTCTTGGAATATTTGGACTCAGAGAAATGGCAAGATTTTCATAAATGAAACACCTAGCTTCAGAGCTTGGAAGAGAAACTTTGTTCATTATATTTCTTTGTTAGCACATAGGATTAAATGTAAATATAGATGTAGCCTCTTATCTTGGATTGCCTCCCTTCAATAGCTTTGTTGTAACTATTTTCTTCCCCTTACCCCCATAGACTATAACCCCTTGTATTTTGTACTCTGTTTGACTTTTAATAAAGAACTGTGAGGTTGTTGCCTTGCCGTACATAGTCAAAAAAAAATATAAAACACAAGTGTGCAACTCCTAAGTGCCTAATAAAAAGAGGTTACATAAGGTGAGACACGTACTACTAAACAACTTTTATTTTGGGCAAGGTTGAAATTGGAAAACATTACTGGGTACTCAAAGTTCAAGCATATTGAATGGAACCATACAAAATGAAATATCGCCACATAAGGTTCAAGTCCCTACAAAAACAACACACAAAATGAAAGCACAGATTCGGTATATGGACGAAGTTCATATACCCAAACGGAAATAAAATAAAATAAAACATAAGTTGCTAAAGATTTGTTGGTTAAGGATCTCTGAAGGCAATTAGATGAAAAAAGCAAATAATTGGTTTTAAAATACCCCATCAACCTCAGACGTCAAAAATGAATCAAATAGGGGTATTTTTGCCATCATACAAGCACACGTATGACAGCGTGCGGTCATAGGGTACACATTATTTCACTCTAGAAGTCCTTTTGCCCACCTTCACCCTCTCATACGGGTGTGCATACGAGCACAAGTGCTCGTATGAAACTCTGTCTTTTGCTCTGTACAGTTGTTGTTCGTGGCCACCGGGTCATAGAAGTGTGGATACGACCTGGAGCGGTCGTATGATACAACGCCATTTTCCCTAGAGCTGCAAAACTTCGTGATTTTTTGTGTTTTTCCTCCTCAAGTTAGTAACATAGCATTTTTGCATACAAAGTAAGAGGAGGTGTGCTTTAAAATATTGGGTTACCGATATGCTAAATTTTTACCAACAAAGATTAGACCTAGAAAAATGCTAATAGCAACGATGCAAAACAAAATAAAAGTGCCAATGCAAATATGAATGCAACTAGACTGAAAGATGGAAATCTAAGAAAGAGACCTACTTACTTCTGGGTTGCCTCCCAAGCAACACTTTCTTTATAGCCATGTAGACGGGCTTCAGTGCTCCATTCGGTCATTGATAACCCACAAGTATAGGGGATCAATTGTAGCCTTTCTATATAAGTAAGAGTATCAAACCCAATGAGGAGATAAAGGTAGAATTTATATTCTCTTCAAGTTCAATCGACCACCGATACAACTCTACGCACACTTAATGTTCACTTTACCTAGAGCAAGAATAAAACTACTTTGTAGGTATGATAGGATAGGTTTGCAAGAATAAAACTAGAAGTACTTAGCTAAAATAGAACTACGAGTAATTTGCTAGATAATAAAGTTAGTTGTTTAGTAGGGAGTTTTTGTAATACAAGAGAATGTTTTGTCCCTAGGAAATCAATAACTAGACCGGTGATGGCTGGTAAAGCTATGTTGGTTTTTTCCCCAAAGAGGAAGGGATGATGCAGTATAGCAGCGGTAGGTATTTCCCTCAGTGATGAAACCAAGGTTCTCGAACCAGTAGGAGAACCAAGCAACACAACGTAAACAATACCTGCACACAAATAACAAATACTCGCAATCCGACGTGTAAAAGGGGTTGTCAATCCCTTTCGCGTAACGGACGTGAGAGAGATATAAATATTGATAGATCGGACGGTTAATAAGATAAAATGCAGCAAGGTATTTTTGGGGTTTTGGTTTAATAGATCTGAAAATAAAAGCAAAGGAAAAATATATCGCAAACGCAAATAATATGAGGAAGAGACCCGGGGCCGTAGATTTCACTAGAGGCTTCTCTCGAGAAAATAGCAAACGGTGGGAAAACAATTACTGTTGGGCAATTGATAGAACTTCAAATAATCATGACGATATCTAGGCAATGATCATTATATAGGCATCACGTCCAAGATTAGTAGAACGACTCCTGCCTGCATCTACTACTATTACTCCACACATCGACCGCTATCCAGCATGCATCTAGTGTATTAAGTTCATGGAGAAACGGAGTAATGCAATAAGAACAATGACATGATGTAGACAAGATCTATTTATGTATAAATATACCCCATCATTTTATCCTTAGTAGCAACAATACATACGTGTCGGTTCCACTTCTGTCACAGGGATTAAGCACCGTAAGATCAAACCCACTACATAGCACCTCTTCCCATAGCAAGATCAAGAGATCAAGTTGGCCAAACAAAACCCAATATCGGGGAATAAATATGAGGCTATAATTAATCATGCATATGAGAGATCAAAAGAAGACTCAAATAATTTTCATGGATATAAAAAGATAGATCAGATCATAAACTCAAAGTTCATCGGATCCCAACAAACACATCGCAAAAGATTTACATGATATGGATCTCCAAGAGACAATTGTATTGATAATCAAAAGAGAGAGACGAAGCCATCTAGCTGCTGACTACGGACCCGAAGGTCTACAAAGAACTACTCACGTATCATCGAAGAGGCACCAATGGAAGTGGTGAACCCCTGCGTGATGGTGTCTAGATTGGATCTCGTGGTTCTGGACTCTGCGGCGGCTAGATCGAAATTCTGTCTGCTCTCCTAGGGTTTCTGGAATATTGGGGTATTTATAGAGCAAAGAGGTGGTCTAGGGGGCACCATAGGTGGGCACAACCCACCAGGGCGCGCCTGGGCCTCCTGGCGCGCCCTCGTGGGTTGTGCTCCCCTCGGGGCACCATCCCCCTCAGGTGCTGCCATGGCCCATTGGGTTTCTTCCAGTCCATAAAAATCGCCAAAAAGTTTCGTTGTGTTTCGACTCCGTTTGATATTAATTTCCTACAATGTACTTAAAAAACATGCGGAAAACAACAACTGGCACTTGGCACTACGTCAATAGGTTAGTACCAAAAAATGATATAAAATTACTATAAAATGATTGTAAAACATCCAAGAATGATAATATAACATCATGGAACAATCAAAAATTATAGATACGTTGGAGAAGTATCAGCACCCCCAAGCTTAACTCCTGCTCGTCCTCGAGTAGGTAAGTGATAAAAATAGAACTTTTGATGTGGAATGCTGCCTATCATGTCATATCATATTCTTTTCTTTATAGCATGGACATTTGGACTTTTATATGTTTCAAAGCAATAGTTTAGTTTTGACATGAGATTTAAATACTCAAACATATCAATAAAAAACCATGTCTTTCAAAATAGCAATGCTAAAACAAGTTATTCCTAGCCCATCATGCTCAACGATTGATCCATTAATGAAACACACTCGCATATTAGTTACACCCAATGCTCAAGTACGATCATAGTGTTACCTAGTTGGTGCTGGTAAGAGAAGATGGAGACTCAAATTCAAAAATAAAATTGCATAAGTAAAAGAAAGGCCCTTCGCAGAGGGGAGTAGGGATTTGTAGAGGTGCCAGAGCTCAAAGCTTAAACTGAGAGATAATTTTTTTGGGAGGTATACTTTTCCCACCAATGAGAACGACTTGAGGTTCCCAACACTTTCCATGTTAGATATATCATAGGCGGTTCCCAAACAGAAAATAAAGGTTATTCCTTTTCCACCAAACTTTCCAAGGAATTTATTATTTGACAACATAAAGTAAATTTGTTTTTCATTTTGGGACTGGGCATCCCTAATACCTTTATCTTACTCTCATGCAATGACAAGTGAATAAACACTCATCGTGAGAATAACACATCTAGCATGGAAAATATTGGCCACCCCTCACTGCCTCGCGAGCGGTACGGGCACACATAAGGGAAATTTATTTGGAAATTAGAGATGGCACATACAAATTTGCTTAGAACGGCAAGGGAATACCGCTTATAGGTAGGTATGGTGGACTCATGTCGCAAAACCGGGATGAAGGATTTTGGATGCACAAGTAGTGATCATACTTAGTGCAAAATGAAGGCTAGCAAAAGACTGGGAAGCGACCAACCATGAAACGAATAATCCCATAAGCGAACATTGAGCATAAATAACACTGAATAATGCACCACTAGTAGGATATAATTTCATTGCATAATTATTGACTTTCGTTCTTGCATAGGGAATCACAAAACTTAACACGAATATTCTTACTAAAGCATAATTACTCATTAACTTGACTCACATATCATATCATCATGTCTCAAAAACTATTACAAGGAATCAAGTTTATTTTGTCCAATGATCTTCATGAAAGTTTTTATTATATCCTTCTTGGATATCTACCACTTTGGGACTAATTTTCATGTGTTGCTTTTAATAAGCTCGAACAAATATAAGTGAAGATCATGAGCATATTAATTTTCTTTCACTCAAAATAATTTAAGTGAAGCAAGAGAGAACTTCTTAAAAGTATACTAACTCTCAAATAAATCTAAGTCAAGCAAGAGAGTATTTCTCCAAAGATACTAATAGCACACCGTGCTCAAAAAGATATAAGTGAAGCACTAGAGCAAATCCATAGCTCATAAAATTTAAGTGAAGCATAGAGAGCCATTCTAACAAGTCATGGCATAATTTTGGCTCTCTCAAATAGATGTGTACAGTGATGACTTAAAAAGAAAAATAAAACAAGCAAAGACTCATATCATACAAGACGCTCCAAGCAAAACACATATCATGTGATGAATAAAAATATAGTTTCAAGTGAAATACCGATGGTCGTTAGAAGAAAGAGGGGATGCCACTCGGGGGGGGGGGCATCCCCAAGCTTAGTTGCTTGCTTCTCTTTGGATAATAGCTTGGGATGCAGAGGCATTCCCAAGCTTAGGCTTTTTCTTAGTACTTATTCCTTCATCCATTATAAGATAACCCAAAACTTGAAAACTTCAATCACACAAAACTCCAACAAAACTTTCGTGAGATCCGTTAGTATAAGAAAACAAATCACTACTATAAGTATTGTAGTAAACCAATTCATATTTTTTATTTGTATTATATCTCCTGTATTCCAACTTTTCTATGGCAAAAACTCATCAAAGAAAACCATAGAAGCATCAAAACAAGCACATAACACAATAAAAACAGAATCTGTCCAAAACAGAACAGTCAGTAGTAATCTGGAAGTTTCAAATTCTTATTTAACTCAAAAATCTTGAAACAAATAGGGCCACATGGGCAATTTGTATATTAATCTTCTGCAAAAAGAATCAACTAAAAAGCAGTCTTCTGTTAAAAATGAGAATTTTTCTCGTGAGTGCAAAAGTTTCTGTTTTTTCAGCAAGATCAAATCTACTAACACCCAACGTGTTCCTAAGGTTTTGCTTGTCACAAACCTTTATTCAACCCACAAAAACACATCTCAACAGAGATATTAAAGGTTTTTGTATTGAAAACAGCAAGGAAATCAAAAGGCAAAAAGATAGAAGTTGGGTTGCCTCCCAACAAGCGCTATCGTTTTACGCCCTTAGCTAGGCATAATACCAAGCTTTCAAGTATTGTCATCCTTGTTCGATGTTCCATAAGTTGCCCTAACTATAGATTCATAAGGCAATTTGATCTTGGTTCTAGGGAAGTGTTCCATGCCCTTTCTCAAGGGAAATTGGAATTTAATATTCCCTTCTTTCATGTCAATCACCGGGCCAATAGTGCACAAAAATGGTCTACCAAGTATAATTGGACAAGACGGATTGCAATCGATGTCAATTACAATAAAGTCTATGGGTACATAGTTCCTATTTGCGAGAATAAGAACATCATTGAGCCTTCCAAAAGGCTTTTTAATAGTGGAATCCGCGAAATGCAAATCAAGAGAGCAATTTTCAATATTGGTAAGACCAAGAACATCACAAAGAGATTTCGGAATCATGGAAACACTAGCACCCAAATCATAGAAATAAAAACATTCATAATTTTAAATTTTGATTTTGATGGTAGGTTCCCATTCATCATGCAATTTTCTAGGAATTTATATTTATAATTCCAACTTGTCATCTAAAGCTTTCATCATAGCATCAACAATATGTTTAGTAAAAGCTTTATTTTGTTCATAAGCATGGGGTGAATTAATCATGGATTGAAACAAATAAATACAATCAATCAAGGAACAACTATCATAATTAAAGTATTTGTAATCCAAGATAGTGGGCACATAACTAGCTAAAGTCTTGACCTCTCCAAACCCACTTTTATCAATTTTCTCAACAAGATTTCCACCCTCCGAAATATTGGGACGCCTTCTACATAAAGTTGACTCTTCTTCAGTCCCTTTATCATCAAGTTGAACTTTAGTAAATAAAGAATCAATGGAAGAAGCACCAATCATTTTAATGTCTTCATCATTTTTATGAAAGCAATCACTAGAAAATGCCTTTTCTAAAAATTCTCATTTAGCTCTAAGCATGGCGATTCTTTTCTTTCTTTCATCCATAGAAACATAAAGAGCTTTAATTGATTCTTCAACTTTAGGCACAAAAAATTTCAACTTGAGATTCTCTACATCATGAGAAATTCTATCAATACTCCGAGACATATCATCAATCTTATTCAATTTTTCTTCTATGGAAGCATTGAAAAACTTTTGAGTATTGATAAATTCTTTAATACTATTCTCTAGATCAGAGGTATTCCTATTATTATTGTAAGATTGATTTCCATAGGTATTACCATAATTATTAGAGGAATTACTAGGAAAAGGCCTAGGATTAAAATTACCTCTATAAGCATTGTTATTAAAACTATTTCTAGAGATAAAGTTCACATCTATAGCATCACTAGTTTGCTCAATCAACGTAGACAAAGGCATATCATTAGGATCAATCGGAGCACTTTTACTAGCAACCATTTTCATAAGAGCATCAACTTTTTCATTCAAAGAATCAATCTCAACCGAATTAACCTTTTTGTTGTCGGCGCCCTTTCGGTATGCCATTGCGAATAATTTGCCATAATATTTTCAAGCAATTTGGTGGCTTCACCCAAAGTAATTTCCATAAAAGTACCACCCACAGCGGAATCCAAAAGGTTTCAAGAAACAAAATGCAACCCCGCATAATTTTTTTGTATGATCATCCAAAGATTTAACCCATGAGTTGGGCAATTCCTTAGCATCCTTTTCATCCTTTCCCAAGATTGTGCAACTGCTCATGTTCAAGTTGCTTGAAATTCATGATCTGGGTTCTAAGGGATATAATTTTTTCGGGCGGAAAATATTTGGTAATAAAAGCGTCTTTGCATTTGTTCCAAGAATTGATACTATTGCGAGGCAAAGAAGAAAATCAAATTTTTGCATGATCTTGCAAAGAAAACGAAAACAATTTCAATTTCAAAATATCATTGTCCACATATTTTTTTCTTTTGCATATCGCATAATTCCACGAAGGTATTAAGATGGGACGCGACATCCTCATTAGGAGTGTCGGAAAATTGATATTTCATGACAAGATTCAACAAAGCAGTATTAATATCACAAGTGTCTACACTAGTGGCGGGAGGAGCAATCGGAGTGCCAATAAAATCATTGTTGTTGGTATTGGAAAAATTACACAACTTAGTGTTCTCTTCTGTCATTTTTGAGCAATTGTAAATAAGAACACCAGTGGCGATAGATCCGACCGGAAAACGGCAAACAGAAAAATAGGGCGAATAAAACGACAAATATTTGTGAAGTGGAGGAGATGAAAACGAGAGGAAAATGGAAAATAATGTAATTGCAAGGAGATGAGTTTTGTGATCAGGAACCTGGTATATGTTGAAGGTGCTCCCCGACAACGGTGCCAGAAAATTCTTTTTGATGGCTGCTAAAGCTACTTCGGCTTTTTCCCCAAAGAGGAAGGGATGATGCAGTATAGCAGCGGTAGGTATTTCCCTCAGTGATGAAACCAAGGTTATCGAACCAGTAGGAGAACCAAGCAACACAACGTAAACATCACCTGCACACAAATAACAAATACTCGCAACCCGACGTGTAAAAGGGGGTGTCAATCCCTTTCGGGTAACAGACGTGAGAGAGATATAAATATTGATATATCGGACGGTAAATAAGATCAATTGTAGCAAGGTATTTTTGGGTTTTTGGTTTAATAGATTTGAAAATAAAAGTAAAGGAAAAATAGATCGAAAATACAAATAATATGAGGAAGAGACCCGGGGGACGTAGATTTCACTAGTGGCTTCTCTCGAGAAAATAGTAAACGGTGGGAAAACAATTACCGTTGGGCAATTGATAGAACTTCAAATAATCATGATGATATCCAGGCAATGAACATTATATAGGCATCACGTCCAAGATTAGTAGACCGACTCCTGGCTGCATCTACTACTATTAATCCACACATCGACTGCTATCCAGCATGCATCTAGTGTATTAAGTTCATGGGGAAACGGAGTAATGCAATAAGAACGATGACATGATGTAGACAAGATATATTTATGTAGAAATATACCCCATCATTTTATCCTTAGTAGCAACGATACATACGTGTCGGTTCTGTCGGATTCATGGCTCCGCAAAACCCGATAAGTTCGACCACATGGGCGTGAACGAAGATATCTCCCGCTCACGTCTACCTAGCGCCTCGCTTTCGTCTCGGTGGAAGGATTCAAGCAAACAACAGACATAACACACAAGAGTTTATCTAGGTTCGGGCCACCTTGTGGTGTAAGACCCTACTTCCTGCTTTGGTGGATTAGCCTCGGGCGAGCTGGGATATGAGCTAGTACAATGGTTCCTGAGCTCAGGAGGTGAGCTCAGGAGGGACAGGAGGCAAGTGTTCTTGCTCCTTGTACGGTGGTGGAGTGTATGAGTCGATCCCTTTCACAGTGGGGATCCTAGCTACTTATATAGGCGGCCACGGTCCTCTTCCCCGAAATTTTTAGGCTGGAAGGGATCCCACAACGGCCATTTTTGAGCGGGAACACAAGGAAGTTCCTACCCTGACAAAAGCAGCCTTCGCCTGCAAAAGGACCAGGCGGTAACGCGATGTTGGGCTCGACGGTGACATCCTCCTTATCGTACTTGCGGTCTTCGGTCTTGTTACACCAATGAGGAAACCTTTGCCCCGCTCCTCGGGAACCATCGGCTGCGCTGTCCCCTTTGCACCGAAATGGCAACTGTGTCGCTGGGGGATGCTGGCACCCGCTGGCGCGGTGCGTCATCGCCGACATCACTGCCTCCTCCTAAGGCAGGCTTGGCCTTGGATTCTCCGCCCCTTCGGAGCACCTTATTGAGGCTGCTCCTGAGGAGGTCTTGACGTCGTTCTCCTCGCGAGGCTTAGCCCCCTCGCGAGGGTGTTGGATGGCTAGTCGATCAGCTGGGCCATACCAGGCCATAGTAGGAGCGCGTCGCGGCCCGCAGACATGCAAGTCTAGGTACCCTGGTTCCCAATACGCCGACAGTAGCCCCCGGGCCCAAGGCGCGTGCAGAGTTGGCTTCGGGGCGAAGCCTTAGTCGAGGACGAAGCGCCGCGGGCCCTAAAAGGCTGCGGGCCAGGCCGGCATGCGACTGTTGGATGGGACGTGGTGGCTCCGCTCCCCACGCAATCTCGGTGATTGTGCGACTTGACAACTCCTTGGCGCAGGCGACGGGGGCGTAATGGCTGCGACGCCAGTGGCTGGCGGTTGGGCTCCTCCGCCCTATAAATGGGACTAGGGGGGAGCCCCCAGGCCGTTTCCAAGCCAGCACCGTCTTCTCCTTGCTTGTCCTTCGCTCTCTCTCTTGTCGCGAGATCTCCATGGCGCCGCCGAGGAAGCCATCCGCCGCGGAGAAGGGGAAGACCCCGAAGGATCCAGTCCCACTGCCGCCAAAGAGGGGCCGCAGTCGTCCCCACAAGTATGCCGCTGCGCCCGCAGCGGCTTCTCGGGGAGGCGGGCGTGGCCTTCTGAGTTCCGCCGCGGCCGCCGATGGACGGCACGGGGCATCCTCCCGTGGTGAAGGTGGTCGTGGCCGCAGAGGGAGAGGAGACGCGCAATGGTGCCTGTTGGCCGCGCGTCCTCCACGCCCGCAGCTCCATTCCTTCGGCGTGTCGTCGGAGTTCATAGTGTGGGTGGAGAAGCACGGAGGCCCGTGGCTCAGGCTTCCCCGCTCGTTTGGTGACGTGCTACCAGCCGGAGGCCTCAGAGGTATTTGGCTGTAGGCCGACGGTTGCTGTAGTGGTGCGTCCTGGGTGGAGGTTGATGTGGCTCCCTCAGGCGATGTGTTCCTGGAGCGCGGCTAGCAATCGTTTGCTCGCGCACGCCGGCTGCAGGGGAGGTGTGCGCTCCACTTCAGGTACGATGGTGTCTCCACGCTGTTCGTCAGGGTCTTCTTGGAGGAAGGGATGCGCCTTGGGTGATGTCCCGAGGTTGATGACGAGGAGGACGACAGGGGTGGCGTCCGGAGAAGCAGCTCCTCCTCCGAGGACGACCTCAGTCCTGGGGGGCGCCGTGGGGCCCCCTCTGTGGCAGCAGCAGCTCCTCCAGTAGTGGCGACCGCGACGAACCACCACGCCGCCGAGCTCGGCACTGCGAGGGGAGGGTGTCGCCGCGCTGCTACAGTTTGGTGAAGCCAGGGGAACTGGAGGACTCCGACTGAGCGGGAGCAGCTTCTGCTTCTTCTCGTTTCTTTTCCTTCATGTCATTTCTGCGTCAAAATTTCAAGTTGCCTTGAGGAGGCGTGTAATGGGTTGTGATATATGTAAGAAGCGAGAACTCGCTGTCATGCTTTTGTTGCGTGGGTGAAATTACTTAGCTTTTATGCGTCGTGTCGTCCTGAGGCGAAGTCCTCCTGACTCCGGCATCATGAGCCCCATCGGGTCATGACGAGGTGGCCGAGTCTGACGGGCTCGTACAGCCCCCGAGCGGGGGTCAGTCGCTGAGATCTGTTGAGAGTGCCGGGCGCGGGTTAGAGCACCAAAGCCTGAGCGGCTCGGTAAGATAGGTTACGCGGACTAAGAAGCCCGGTGCCAGATCCTGAGCAGGCTTGGCGAGACGAGGTCACGGGGCCACGACAGACAAGGGTCGGTGACCGAGCGTGCCCCAGCCCCCACGCGCGAGGCGCGCGAAGATGAGCGAGTGGCGCAGCTGAACTTTAGAACTGTCAAGAAAGATCCAAACAAACCGACAAGAAAGGTCTCAAACCAAACGCAGGAAGCGCGAGAAACACGAGAACTTCATAGCATGGGGTAGAGGAAGGGCTGATAGCCAAGGAAGTAGAAAAGGCTGACAGCCAAACACCAAGCAAAAAAGGAAAAAGGTCGGGTCTGACCCCTACACTACGTCTTCTTCCCAGTGCGGAGCTAAGGACTACCACTGGGGCGTGGGTGGGAGCCCCGTCTGAGGGCCCGTAGGCAACGCACAGGAGACTCCAAGGCGTGTACAACCCCAACTCATTATTACGTGAGAGTATCACGGGCGGAGACCTTCACGGGCACAGAGCCTTGATTACGGATAGAACCTCCTGAGGTGTTCGATGTTCCAGGAATTCTAGATAGGTATCCCATCCTGCGTCTCCAGGCACACAGCACCAGGCCTAGAGACACGGGCGATTCTGAACGGGCCCTCCCACGTGGGCGAGAGCTTGTGTAGCCCCTCACGGGCGAGGACCCGCCTCAGGACCAAGTCACCAACTTCAAGTGTTCTTGCACGGACGCCACGACAGTGGTACCGCCGCAGCGCCTGCTGATAACGTGCCGCCCTGAGGGCAGCTCGGCGGCGGCCCTCCTCGCCGAGCACGAGGTCCATCCGCCAGGCGGCGTCCTGACATTCCTCACTGAAGCCCAGGATCCGTGGGGAGCGATGCTTCATCTCGTGAGGGAGGACCGCCTCCGCCCCGTAGACGAGAAAGAAAGGAGTTTCCCCCATAGGTTTGGTGGCAGTGATTCGGATTGACCACAACACGGACTGGAGTTCGTTGATCCAGCCCCTGCCGCAAGCCTCAAGCTTCTTCTTAAAGTTGCGCGTCTTGAGGCCACGCAAGAATTCCACGTTGGCGTGCTCAGCCTGGCTGTTGCTCCTGGGGTGAGCCACCGAAGCATAGTAGATCTGTGTTCCAAGGTAAGCACAATATGACCTAAAGAGATTACTTGTGAACTGCGAACCGTTATCCGTGATGATGCGGTTGGGGACCCCGAATCGCCTCACGAGGCCCTGGATGAACTTGACAGCTGACCCGGCTGGGATCGCGCGAACAAGCTCCACTTCCGCCCACTTGGTGAATTTGTCGATGGCGACGTACAGGAAGCGGTAGCCCCCTGCTGCCCGAGGAAATGGACCCAGGATGTCCAATCCCCAGACCGCGATGGCTAGGAAAGCGGAATCGTCTGGAGGCCTTGCGCCGGCTGGTGGATCTGCTTGGCGTGAAACTGGCACGCCTCGCAAGCTTGCACGAGCTCCGTGGCGTCATTGAGCACCGTGGGCCAGTAGAAGCCGCTACGGAAGGCCTTGCCCACGAGGGTGCGGGACGACGAGTGATGGACGCAGTCTCCACCGTGGATATTAGCCAGCAGCTTGCGCCCTTGCTTCCTCGAGATGCATTTTAGCGAGACATCGTTGGGGCGCCTCCTGTAGAATTCACCGTCTTGGATGCAGTAAGCTGAGGCCTGTCGGACCGCGCGCTATGCGTCTTCTTCTTTGTCCGGCAGGGTATCGTGTTGCAGGTACGTCTTGAGTTCTTGGGTCCAGCAACCCTCCTCGGGCTCCGCGGCGAGCAACATGCGGGCTCCGGAGGGTGGTCCTCAGGACGGGTCATCGTCCTGAGGCGCCGGATGCAGCCCTTGCCGAGGGGAGGCCGGCTCAGGGGCTGGCGGTGCTGCTGACGGCTTGAGTAGCCGCTCCTCGAAGACGCCTGGCCTTTGAGGCTCCCGTCTATAGGCTCGCTTGGCGATGTCGTCCGCTTCTTTGTTGGTGCCTCTCGGTACGTGCTGCACTTCCATCCCTTGGAATCCCTTCTCCATCCTGCGTACCTCCTCCAGATATGCCCACATGTGCTCATCCTTGGGCTTGTACTTCTTGTTAGAGAAGTCGACGAGGAGTTGTGCATCGCCCCTGATGGTGAGACGCTTGACCCCCAGCGCAGCGGTGGCCTTGAGCCCGGCAATCAGGCCCTCGTACTCGGTGATGTTGTTGGAGACCTTCTCGCCCTGCTGAAAGCAGAGCCGTACAGCGTAGTACAACTTATCCTGAGTGGGAGATACCAACACGGCGCCAGCCCCCGCTCCGAGGCGTGAGAAGGCGCCGTCGAAGTATACTACCCATCCGTCTGGGGCTCGACCACGGGTGCCTTGGAAGTCGACGAAAAAACACTCACGAAGTTCTTCCCAGGAGGTGATGGATCCCGTGGGGACGTTTGAGAGCCAGGAGCATGCGCTGTCCTTGAGAGCCATGGGGAACCAGTTTGCCATGACCTGCTCTGTGCCGTTGGACGCCTCGATGCTCCGCTCGTAGAGTTGAAGGAACTCCGTGGGGTTGGTGGTGCCGTCGTAGCGCGGAGGTAGGTCCAGCTTGAACTGGCCGGGCTAGACGAGGCGCCATAGCTCAGGAGCTAGGGCGCGACACCCTGCCACGCTCATGATCGTAGGTGCCCCCTGCGCCTGCGGTGCTGGTTCTCGAGGCGGCGGCGCCGCCACCTCCTGTGGCGTGCGGTCTTGGTGTTGCGGGTCAGGGGGCCCACGAGCCCCTGCATGGGGATGCGGAATCGCCTGACAGCTCTCCCCGTCATGCGCGTGGGCTCTGCGGGGTTGGTCATGTTGAGGAACCTCGCGTCGGGCCTCCTGGCCAGCACGGTGGAGTGGAGGCGGAGCCGGGACCCCGCGGCCTTCGTCCTCGGCTGGGGGCAACGGAAGATGTGAGGAGCGCGTTGGTGCAGGCGCCTCTTCAGCGGCGTTGACGCGCTCGATGACGCGGTGGAGACATTCGTCGTGGAGGTCACCCACCGGGCGGTAGCGCAAGAGCTCCCGCGCTATCGGCAGCGCGGGCTGCTCGTGGGCCGGCCATCAGCGGATCAGCGAGGACGACGCCGTGGCCGGCGAGGGTGAAGGCGTTTCCGTGCGGCCATCCCTCCACACGGACGGTGGCAGCGACGAGTTCTGCTGCTCGTGGACAGCCGGGTCGGTGGTGGCGGCGGCGACCAGCGAGTTGGGGCGGAGCGGTGCGCCATTGCCCGCGGGCGTCATGTGAGCGACGTTCGCAGCGCGAAGGGCGGCGCGAGCTAGGCGTGTGTCCACCATGGTTGTAGAGCAGAGTCGATGACGAGAATGTGACGAGGTCGTCGGAGAGGCGAGATTTCGACACGCCCCCTACCTGGAGCGCCAAATGTCGGATTCAGGGCTCCGCAAAACCCGATAAGTTCGAACATAGGGGCGTGAACGAAGATCTCTCCCGCTCACGTCTACCTAGCGCCTCGCTCTCGTCTCGGTGGAAGGATTCAATCAAATAATAGACAGAACATACAAGAGTTTATCCAGGTTCGGGCCACCTTGTGGTGTAAGACCCTACTTCCTGCTTTGGTAAATTAGCCTCGGGCGAGCTGGGATATGAGCTAGTACAATGGTTCCTGAGCTCAGGAGGTGAGCTCGGGAGGGTCAGGAGGCAAGTGTTCTTGCTCCTTGTGCGGTGGTGGAGTGTATGAGTCGATCCCTTACACAGTGGGGATCCTAGCTACTTATATAGGCGGCCACGGTCCTCTTCCCCCGGAATGTTTAGGCGGGAAGGGATCTCACAACGGCCATTTTTGAGCAGGAAGACAAGGACGTTCCTACCCTGACAAAAGCAGTCTTCGCCTGCAAAAGGACCAGGCGGTGACGCGGTGGTGGGCTCGACGGTGACACCCTCCTTGTCGTCCTTGCGGTCTTCGGTCTTGTTATACCAATGAGGAAACCTTTGCCCCGCTCCTCGGGAACCAACGGTTGCGCTGTCCCGTTTGCACCGAAATGGTAACTGTGCCGCTGGCGGACGCTGGCACCCGCTGGCGCGGTGCGTCATCACTGACATCACTACCTCCTCCTGAGGCAGGCTTGGCCTTGGATTCTCCGCCCCTCCGGAGCACCTTGTTGAGGCTGCTCCTGAGGAGATCTTGACGTCGTTCTCCTCACGAGGCTTAGCCCCCTCGCGAGGGTCTTGGACAGTTGGTCGATCAGCTGGGCCGTACCTGGCCGTAGTAGGAGCGTGTCATGGCCCGCAGACAAGCAAGTCAGGGTACCCTGGTTCCCAGTACGCCGACAGGTTCCCCTTCTGTCACTGGGATCAAGCACTGTAAGATCGAACGCACTACAAAGCACCTCTTCCCATGGCAAGATAAAGATATCAAGTTGGACAAACAAAACCCAATATCAGAGAAGAAGTACGAGGCTACAAGCAATCATGCATATAGGAGATCAAAAGAAGACTCAAATAACTTTGATGGATATAAAAAGATAGATCTGATCATAAACTCAAAGTTCATCGAATCCCAACAAACACACCGCAAAAGAGTTACGTCATATGGATCTCCAAGAGACCATTGTATTTGATAATCAAAAGAGAGAGATGAAGCCATCTAGCTACTGACTATGGACCCGAAGGTCTACAAAGAACTACTCACGCATCATCGGAGCGGCACCAATGGACCCAAAGTTCTAGATTGGATCTGGTGGTTCTGGACTCTGTGGTGGCTGGATTGAAATTCCGTCTACTCCCCTAGGGTTTCTGGAATATTGGAGTATTTATAAAGCAAAGAGGTGGTGTGGGGGGGCACCCGAGGTGGGCACAACCCACCAGGGCACGCCTGGGCCTCCTGGCGTGCCCTGGTGGGTCGTTCTCCCCTCGAAGCACCCCCCAGGTGCTACCCTGTCCCATTGGGTTTTTGCTGGTCCAAACAAAATCTCCAACAAGTTTTGCTGCGTTTGGACTCTGTTTGATATTGATTTCCTGCGATGTAAAAAACATGCAGAGAACAACAACTGGCACTTGTCATTATGTCAATAGGTTAGTACCAAAAAATGATATAAAATTACTATAAAATGATTGTAAAACATCCAAGAATGATAACATAACAGCATGGAACAATAAAAAATTATAGATTCGTTGGAGACATATCAACCAGTAATCATTACTGCAATTTTATATGAGTGAGAGGCATGAGCTAACATACTTTCGGTACTTCAATCATATGCACTTATGATTGGAACTCTAGCAAGTATCCGCAACTACTAAAGATCATTAAGGTAAAACCCAACCATATCATTAAGTAACAAGTCCTCTTTACTCCCATACACAACAACCCCCTTGGGTGTAAACTTCTGTCACTCTAGCTACCCACTATACACAAATCATGGAAGTATTGCAACACCTTACAACGGGAATCCCACATGCTTGCACGACACGGAGGGTGATACGTCCATTTTGCATCATGTTTTCTTGCTGTTATTTATGTTGTTAGTATGCAAAATAATGCTTTTTGGAGTAATTCTAATGCATTTTCTCTCATACTTTGCAAGGTATACACCAAGAGGGAGAATTCCGGTAGCTGGAAATCTAGACCTAAAAAAGCTACGTCAGGCCACCTATTCTGCACAACCCCAAACAAGCTGAAACTTCACGGAGATGTTTTATGGATTAATTTAGAAATACTGGAGCTGATAACCACCAGAGGGGGCCCACCAGGTGGGCACAACCCACCTGGGCACGCCAGGGCCCCTAGGCGCGCCCTGGTGGGTTGTGCTCACCCCGGCCCACCTTCGGTGCCCCTCTCCTGGTATATAAGTCATTTTTACCTAGAAAAATTAAGGAGACGACTTTTGGGATGGAACACCGCCATCTCGAGGCGGAACTTGGGCAGGAGCACTTTTGCCCTCCGGTGGAGCGATTCCGCCGGGGGAACTTCCCTCCCTGAGGGGGAAATCATTGTCATCATCATCACCAACAACTCTCCCATCTTGGGGAGGGCTATCTTCATCAACATCTTCACCAACACCATCTCATCTCAAACCCTAGTTCATCTTTTGTGATCAATCTTGTTACCGGAACTATAGATTGTTGCTTGTGGGTGACCAGTAGTGTTGATTACATCTTGTAGTTGATTACTATATGGTTTATTTGGTGGAAGATTATATGTTCAGATCCATTATGCTATATATTACCTCTCTGATCTTGAGCATGTTCATCACTTGTGAGTAGTTACTTTTGTTCTTGAGGTCATGGGAGAAATCATGTTGCAAGTAATCATGTGAATTTGATATGTGTTTGATATTTTGATAGTATGTATGTTGTGAATCCCTTAGTGGTGTCATGTGAACATCGGCTACATGACACTTCACCATATTTGGGCCTAAGGGAATGCATTGTGGAGTAGTAATTAGATGGTGGGTTGTGAGAGTGACAGAAGCTTAAACCCCAGTTTATGCACTATTCCGTAAGGGACCAATTGGATCCAAAAGTTTAATGCCATGGTTAGAATTTATTCTTAATACTTTTCTCGTAGTTGCGGATGCTTGCGGGAGGGTTAATCATAAGTAGGAGGTTTGTTCAAGTAAAAACAGCACCTAAGCACTGATCCACCCACATATCAAATTATCAAAGTGGCGAACATGAATTAAACCAACATGATGAAAGTGACTAGATGAAATCCCATGTACCCTCAAGAATGCTTTGCTTATTATAAGAGACCGTTTTGGCCCGTCCTTTCCCTCAAAAGGATTGGGCTATATTGCTGCATACTTGTTACTATTATCGTTACTTGCTCGTTACAAAATTATCTTGCTATCAAACTACTCTGCTACTTACAATTTCAGCACTTGCAGACACTACCTTACTGAGAAACACTTGCCAGTTCCTTCTGCTCCTCGTTGGGTTCAACACTATTACTTATAAAAAAGAGCTACAATTGATCCCCTATACTTCTGGGTCACCAAGGCAATTTTCTAGCGCCGTTGCCGGGGAGTGAAGCGCTTCTGGTAAATGGAAATTGGTAAGGAAACATTCATATAGTGTGCTGAAATTTATTGTCACTTGTTACTTTGGAGAACAATCCTTTGAGGGGTTTGTTTGGGGTATCTTCACCTCAACCGGAACAACAATTAGCTACCCCTCTACCAGCTGCACCTACTGAAAATATTGAATATGAAATCCCTTCGGGTATGATAGAACAACTGCTAGCTAATCCTTATGCAGGAGATGGAACCGAACATCATGATATGCACTTGATATATGTGGAACAAATTTGTGGATTCTTTAAGCTTACAGGTTTACCCAGGGATCATTTTATGAAGAAGGTTTTTCCTTTATCTTTTAAGGAAAAAGCATTAGCATGGTATAGGCTATGCGATGATATTGGATCTTGGAACTGGAACCGATTGAAAATGGAGTTTCACCAAAAAAATATCCTATGCATTTAGTTCATCGTGATCGGAATTATATATATATATATATATATATATATATATATATATATATATATATATATATATATATATATATATATATATATATATATATATATATATATATATATATATATATTGGCCTCATGAAGGAGAAAGTATCGATTAAGCTTGGGGGAGGCTTAAGTCAATGTTATATTCATGCCCCAATCATGAGCTCTCAAGAGAAATTATTATTTAGAATTTTTATGCTCGACTTCCCATAATGATCGATCCATGCTTGATACTTCTTGTGTTGGTTCCTTTATGAAGAAAACTATTGAATTCCGGTGGGATATTTTAGAAAGAGTTGAACACAACTCTGAAGATTGGGAACTCGATGAAGGTAAAGAGTCAGGTATTAAGCTTAAGTATGATTGTGTTAAATATTTTATAAATACTGATGCCTTTTCAAAGTTTAGTACTAAATATGGACTTGACTCTTAGATAGTAGCCTCCTTTTGAGAATCTTTTGCTGCTCATGTTGATCTCGCCAAAGAGAAGTGGTTCAAATATCACCCACCTGTTAAAGAAGAAATTAAAGAACTGGTACCAGTTAAAGAAGAAACTATACTTTATAATGTTGATCCAGTTGTTCCTATCGCTTACATTGAAAAACCACCTTTCCCTGTTAGGATAAAGGAACATGCTAAAGTTTCAACTGTGGTTAACAAAAGCTATATTAGAGCACCTAAACCTGATGAACAAATTAAAGTAGAGCCTAATATTGCTATGGTCAAGGATCTCTTGGAAGAAAATGTAGATGGGCATGCTATTTGTTTTAATGAAGAAGCTGCTAGAATCGCCAAACCTGATAAAAAGGATAAACATAGACCTGTTGTTGGCATGCCCGTTGTCTCGGTCGAAATAGGAGATCATTGTTATCATGGTTTATGTGACATAGGTACTAGTGTAAGTGCTATTCCCTACTCTTTATACCAAGAAATTATGAATGATATAGCACCTGCAGAAATAGAAGACATTGATGTCACTATTAAACTGGCTAATAGAGATACTAAATCACCAATTGGGATTGTTAGAGATGTTGAAGTCTTGTGTGGGAAAATAAAATACCCTACTGATTTTCTTGTTCTTGGTTCCCCACAAGATGACTTCTGTCCCATTATCTTTGGTAGACCCTTCTTGAACATCGTTAATGCTCAAATAGATTGTCAAAAACAAATTGTCGGTGTTAGTTTTGCTAATGAATCTCATGAATTTAATTTCTCCAAGTGTAATAGAAAGCTTCATGAAAAAGAATTACCTAGTAAGGATGAAATTATTGGTCTTGCTTCTATTGTTGTGCCTCCTACTGATCCTCTAGAACAATATTTGTTAGACCATGAGAATGATTTACATATGCATGAAAGAAATGAAATAGATGATATTTTCTTTGAGCAATGTCCTCTGCTTAAACTCAATCTACCTATTGAAACTTTAGGAGGTCCTCCTCCACCTAAAGGTGATCCTATGTTTGAATTAAAACAATTTCCTGACACTTTGAAATATGTGTATCTTGATGAAAAGAAGATATATCATGTTATTATTAGTGCTAACCTTTAAGAACATGAAGAAGAAAGATTATTGAAAGTTCTAAGGAAGCACCGAGCTGCTATTGGATATACTCTTGATGATTTAAAGGGCATTAGTCCCACTCTATGTCAGCATAAGATTAATATGGAACCTTATGCTAAACCAGTTGTCGATCATCAACGTCGGTTAAACCCGAAGATGAAAGAAGTGGTAAGAACGAAAATATTAAAACTTTTGGAAGCAGGTATAATCTACCCTATAGTTGATAGTAGATGGGTAAGTCCCGTTCATTGTGTTCCTAAGAAGGGATGTATTAATGTTGTTCCTAATGATACGAATGAACTTATTCCACAAAGAATTGTTCCAGGCTATAGAATGGTTATTGATTTTAGAAAAATTAAATAAAGCCACTAGAAAAGATCAGTATCCTTAACCTTTTATTGATCAAATGCTAGAAATATTATCAAAGCACACACACTTTTGCTTCCTTGATGGATACTCTGGCTTTTCACGAATACCTGTTTCTCAACCTGGTCAAGAAAAGACTACTTTTACTTGTCCCTTTGGAACTTATGCTTATACTAACGGATCTCACGAAAGTTTTGTTGGAGTTTTGTGTGATTGAAGTTTTCAAGTTTTGGGTTATCTTACGATGGATGAAGGAATAACCGAATAAGGAGTAATAAAAATCCTAAGCTTGGGGATGCCCCGGCATCCCAAGCTATTATCCAAGGAGAAGCAAGAAACTAAGCTTGGGGATGCCCCCGAGTAGCATCCCCTCTTTCTTCTTACGACCATCGGTATTTCACTTGAAACTATATTTTTATTTGTCACATGATATGTGTTTTGCCTGGAGCGTCTTGTATGATATGAGTCTTTGCTTGTTTTATTTTGCTTTTTAAGTAATCAATCCTTGATTTACACATCTATTTGAGAGAGCCAAAATTATGCCATGACTTGTTAGAATAGCTCTTTTTGCTTCACTTAAATTTTTATGAGCTATGGATTTGCTCTAGTGCTTCACTTATATCTTTTTGAGCACGGTGTGCTTTAGTACCTTTGGAGAAATACTATCTTGATTCACTTAGATTTATTTGAGAGTTAGTATACTTTTAAGAAGTTCTATCTTGCTTCACTTAAATTATTTTGTGATAAAGAAAATTATTATGCTCAAGATCTTCACTTATATTTGTCCGAGCTTATCAAAAGCAACTCATGAAAATTAGTCCCAACGTGATAGATATCCAACAAGGATATAATAAAATCTTTCATGAAGATCATTGGACAAAATAAACTTGATTCCTTCTAATAGTTTTAAGACATGAAGATGTGATATGTGAGTCGTGTTAATGAGTAATTATGCTTTAGTAAGAATATTCATGTTAAGGTTTGTGATTCCCTATGCAAGCACGAAAGTCAATAATTATGCAATGAAATTATATCCTACTTGTGGTGCATTATTCGGTGTTATTTATGCTCATTGTTAGCTTATGATATGATTTGTTTCATGGTTGGTCGCTTCCCAGTCTTTTGCTAGCCTTCATTTCGCACTAAGTATGATCACTACTTGTGCATCCAAAATCCTTTATCCTAGATTTGCCACATGAGTCCACCATACCTACCTATATGCGGTATTCCCTTGCCGTTCTAAGCAAATTTGTATGTGCCATATCTAATTTTCAAAATAAATATCCCTTTTGTGTGCCCGTACCGCTGGCGAGGCGGTGAGGGGTGGCCAATATTTTCCATGCTAGATGTGTTATTCTCACAATGAGTGTTTATTCACTTATCATTGCACGAGACTAAGGCAAATGTATTAGGGATGCCTAGTCCCGAAATGAAAAAAAAATACTTTATGTTGTCAAATAATAAATTCCTTGGAAAGTGTTGGTATGGAAGGCAACTGCGGATTCGGCTAGCCATGGCTTGTGAAACTTTGGTGGAAAAGGAATAAACATTATTTTCTGTTTGGGAACCGCCTATGATATATCTAGCATGGAAAGTCTTGGGAACCTCAAGTCGTTCTCGTTGGTGGCAAAAGTATACCTCCCAAAAAAATATCTCACAGTTTAAGCTTTGAGCTCCGGGACCTCTACAAATCCCTACTTCCCTCTGCGAAGGGCCTTTCTTTTACTTATGCAATTTTTATTTTGAATTTGATTCTCCATCTTCTCTTACAAGCACCAACTAGGAAACACTATGATCATACTTGAGCATTGGGTGTAACTAATATGCGAGTGTGTTTCATGAATGGATCAATAATTGAGCATGATGGGCTAGGGATAACTTGTTTGAGCATTGATATTTTGAAAGACATGGTTGCTTATTGATATGTTTGAGTATTTAAATCTCATGTCAAAACTATACTATTGCTTCGAACCATATAAAAGTCCAAATGTCCATGCTATAAAGAAAATAATATGATATAACATGATAGGCAGCATTCCATATCAAAAATTATGTTTTTATCACTTACCTACTCGAGGATGAGCATGAGTTAAGCTTGGGGATGCTGATACGTCTCCAACATATCTATAATTTTTGATTGTTCCATGTTGTTATATTATCATTCTTGGATGTTTTACAATCATTTTATAGTCATTTTATATCATTTTTTGGTACTAACCTATTAACATAGTGCCAAGTGCCAGTTGTTGTTTTCTGCATGTTTTTTACATCGCAGGAAATCAATATCAAATGGAGTCCAAACGCAGCAAAACTTTTTGGAGTTTATTTTGGACCAAAAGAAACCCA
Organism: Secale cereale; assembly: GCA_902687465.1. Classification (NCBI taxonomy): domain Eukaryota; kingdom Viridiplantae; phylum Streptophyta; class Magnoliopsida; order Poales; family Poaceae; genus Secale; species Secale cereale. The sequence goes on from LR738713.1 coordinate 624,571,615, forward strand.
ATAGGCCAAGGCAGCACCTGGGGGGGTGCTCCGAGGGGAGCACGGCCCACCAGGGCGCGCCAGGAGGCATAGGCGCGCCCTGGTGGGTTGTGCCCAACTCAGGTGCCCCCGGACCGCCTCTTTGCTCTATAAATGTCCCAATATTCCAGAAACCCTAGGTGATCAGACAGAATTTCGATCCAGCCGCCGCAGAGTACAGAACCACCCGATCCAATCTAGACACCATCACAGAGGGGTTCACCACTTCCATTGGTGCCTCTCTGATGATGCGTGAGTAGTTCCTTGTAGACCTTCGGGTCCGTTGTCAGTAGCTAGATGGCTTAATCTCTCTCTTTTGATTATGAATACAATGGTCTCTTGGAGATCCATATGATGTAACTCTTTTGTGGTGTGTTTGTTGGGATCCGATGAACTTTGAGTTTATTATCAGATCTATCTTTTTATATCCACGAATGTTATTTGAGTCTTCTTTTGATCTCTTATATGCATGATTTCTTATAGCCTCATATTGCTTCTCCGATAATGGGTTTTGTTTGGTCAACTTGATCTCTTTATCTTTCCATGGGAAGAGGTGCTTTGTAGTGGGTTCGATCTTACGGTACTTGATCCCAGTGACAAAAGGGGAACCGGCACGTATGTATCGTTGCTACTAAGGATAAAATGATGGGGTCTATTTCTACATAAATAGATCTCATCATGTCATCATTCGTATTGCATTACTCTGTTTCTCCATGAACTTAATACACTAGATGCATGCTGGACAGCGGTCGATGTGTGGAGTAATAGTAGTAGATGCAGGCAGGAGTCGGTCTACTAATCTTGGACGTGATGCCTATATAATGATGATTGCCTGGATATCGTCATGATTATTTGAAGTTCTATCAATTGCCCAAGAGTAATTGTTTTCCCACCGTTTGCTATTTTCTCGAGAGAAGCCACTAGTGAAACCTACGGCCCCGGGTCTCATCCTCATATCTTATGCCTTTGCGATGTATTTTTCCTTTGCTTTTATTTTCATACCTATTAAATCAAAAACCCAAAAATACCTTGCTGCAATTTATCTTATTTACCGTCCGATCTATTAATATTTATATATCTCTCAAGTCTGTTACCCGAAAGGGATTGACAACCCCTTTTACACGTCGGGTTTCGAGCTTTTGTTATTTGTGTGCAGGTGATGTTTACGTTGTGTTGCTTGGTTCTCCTACTGGTTCGATAACCTTGGTTTCATCACTGAGGGAAATACCTACCACTGCTATACTGCATCATCCCTTCCTCTTTGGGAAAAAACTGACGTAGCTTTAGCAGCCATCAAAAGGAATTTTCTGGTGCCGTTGTCGGGGAGCACCTTCAATATATACCAGGTTCCTAATAACAAATCTCATATCCTCACAATTTACATTATTTGCCATTTGCCTCTCGTTTTCCTCTCCCCCACTTCACAAACATTAGCCCTTTTATTCACCCTCTTTTACGTTTGTCGTTTTCTCGCCAGATCTATTTTCGTTTGCCCTTATGTCTTACTTGGTTACTTTGCTTGGTTGTTTGTTATAATTGGGTATTTTATTAGAAATCATAAGGAAATGTTTATGGATCCTCATCGACTTGCCAATATTTTTAAAAGATCCAATTATATTTAACCAATTGCTAGTGAATTGAGCGCACTAGATTATCTTTATGAAGTTTTGCTTGAGATTCATGAATCTGATAATTGTGAAGAAGTGATAAAAGAAGAAATTTCTGAAGTGATTCATGATATCTCCTTGTATGAAAAGCATGATTGCAATGGTGTTATAATAAATTCTATTAATATCAATTATGCTAGTAATATGCAAAACCCCAAACTTGGGGATGCTAATTTTGATATGTCCTCTACTTGTTGCAATGATCATGATTGGGGTGATTCTTCTTACGATCTAGAAAATTATTTAAGCCTCATGATGAATATGTTTGCGATAATATTGAAAGTGGGTTTGGAGAGGTCATGACTTTATTTGATGTTAGTCCCACTATCTTGGAAGATTATAAGACTTTTACGCGTGTGGATCATGAAAAGAAAATTTTATATGATTGCTATATTATTGAATTTGAGTATGATCCTACATGTAATTATTATGAGAGAGGAAAATATGGTTCTAGAAATTTTCATGTTACTAAATCCCCTCTCGTTATGTTGAGATTTTCAATGTTTTATTCCTCTCCTTTGCATATGCTAGACATTTCTTGTCTTGATAATTTGTTTACTTATAAAATTCTTATGCATAGGAAGTATGTTAGACTTAAATGTGTTTGTCACATATTTTATGATGCTCTCTTTGTGCTTCAATTCTTGTCTTTCATGTGAGCTTCATTGAAATTCCAAGCCTATCTTAATGGCTATAAAGAAAGAGCTTGTTGGGAGGCAACCCAAAGAATAAAATAAATTTTCGCTTTTTATTTTCTGTTCTTGTGAAAAAAACCTTTAAAATCTTTGTTGAGATGTGTTTTTGTGGTTTGAATAAAAGTTTGTGCCAAGCAAAGCGTTCGGAACACGTTGGGTGTTAGTACATTTGATCTTTCTGGAAAAAACAGAAACTTTTGCGCTCATGAGAAAAATTCTAATTTTTAACAGAAGAGTGATTTGTGGTTGATTCTTTTTGCAGAAGATTAATATACAAATTGTCCACGTGGCCCTATTTTGCTGAAGATTTTTCAAAACTTCTAGATTACAACAGATTGTTCTGTTTTTTGACAGATTCTATTTTTATTGTGTTATGTGCTTATTTTGATGATTCTATGGTTTTCTTTGATGAGTTTTTGCCATAGAAAAGTCGGAATACAGTAGATATAATACAAATACAAAATATGAATTGGTTTACTACAATACTTATAGTAGTGATTTGTTTTCTTATACTAACGGATCTCACAAAAGTTTTGTTGGAGTTTTTTGTGATTGAAGTTTTCAAGTTTAGGGTTATCTTACGATGGATGAAGGAATAAGGAGTAAGAAAAATCCTAAGCTTGGGGATGCCCCGGCATTCCAAGCTATTATCCAAGGAGAAGAAAGCAACTAAGCTTGGGGATGCCCCGGAGTAGCATCCCCTCTTTCTTCTAACGACCATCGGTATTTCACTTGAAACTATATTTTTATTCGTCACATGATATGTGTTTTAATTGGAGCGTCTTGTATGATATGAGTCTTTGCTTGTTTTGTTTTCCTTTTTAAGTCATCAATCCTTGCGATGATATGAGTCTTTGCTTGTTTTGTTTTCCTTTTTAAGTCATGAAAATTAGTCCCAAAGTGATAGATATCCAAGAAGGATATAATAAAAACTTTCATGAAGATCATTGGACAAAATAAACTTGATTCCTTGTAATAGTTTTGAGACATGAAGATCTGATATGCGAGTCATGTGAATGAGTAATTATGCTTTAGTAAGAATATTTGTGTTAAGGTTTGTGATTCCCTATGCAAGCAGGAAAGTCAATAATTATGCAATGAAATTATATCCTACTTGTGGTGCATTATTCGGTGTTATTTATGCTCAATGTTCGCTTATGATATTATTCGTTTCATGGTTGGTCGCTTCCCAATATTTTGCTAGCCTTCATTTTGCACTAAGTATGATCACTACTTGTGCATCCAAAATCCTTTATCCCGATTTTGCCACATGAGTCCACCATACCTACCAATATGCGGTATTCCCTTTCCGTTCTAAGCAAATTTGTATGTGCCATCTCTAATTTTCAAAATAAATTTCCCTTTTTTGTGCCCGTACCGCTCGCGAGGCGGTGAGGGGTGGCCAATATTTTCCATGCAAGACGTGTTATTATCACGATGAGTGTTTATTCACTTGTCATTGCATGAGAGTAAGGCATAGGTATTAGGGATGCCCAGTCCCGAAATGAAAAACAAATTTACTTTATGTTGTCAAATAAAAAATTCCTTGGAAAGTGTTGGTATGGAAGGCAACCGTGGTTTCGGCTAGCCATGGCTTGTGAAATTTTGGTGGAAAAGGAATATCCTTTATTTTCGGTTTGGGAACCGCCTATGATATATCTAGCATGGAAAGTGTTGGGAACCTCAAGTCGTTCTCGTTGGTGGGAAAAGTATACGTCCCAAAAAAATATCTTGCAATTTAAGCTTTGAGCTCTGGCACCTCTAACAATCCCTACTTCCCTCTGCGAAGGGCCTTTCTTTTACTTATGCAATTTTTATTTTGAATTTGAGTCTCCATCTTCTCTTACAAGCACCAACTAGGAAACACTATGATCGTACTTGAGCATTGGGTGTAACTAATATGCGAGTGTGTTTCATGAATGGATCAACGGTTGAGCATGATGGGCTAGGGATAACTTGTTTTAGCATTGATATTTTGAAAGACATGGTTGCTTATTGATATGTTTGAGTATTTAAATCTCATGTCAAAACTAGACTATTGCTTTGAACCATATAAAAGTACAAATGTCCATGCTATAAAGAAAAGAATATGATATGACATGATAGGCAGCATTCCACATCAAAAATTCTGTTTTTATCACTTACCTACTCGAGGACGAGCAGGAGTTAAGCTTGGGGATTCTAATACATCTCCAACGTATTATAATTTTTTTTGTTCCATGCTATTATATTACCATTCTTGGATGTTTTACAATCATTTCATAGCCATTTTATATCATTTTTTGGTAGTAACCTATTGACATAGTGGCAAGTGCCAGTTGTTGTTTTCTGCATGTTTTTTACCTCGGAGGAAATCAATGTCAAACGGAGTCCATACGCACCGAAATGTTTTGGAGATTTTTTTTGGACCAGAGGAAACCCAATAAGCCAAGGCAGCACATGGGGGTGCTCCGAGGGGAGCACAACCTACCAGGGCGCGCCAGGAGGCCCAGGCACGCCCTGGTGGGTTGTGCCCACCTCAAGTGCCCCCCGAACCGCCTCTTTGCTCTATAAATACCCCAATATTCCGGAAACCTAGGAGGGCAGACGGAATTTCGATTCAGCCGCCGCAGAGTCCAAAACCAACAGATCCAATCTAGACACCATCACGGAGGGGTTCACCACTTCCATTGGTGCCTCTCCGATGATGTGTGAGTAGTTCCTTGTAGACCTTCGGGTCCGTAGTCAGTAGCTAGATGGTTTCATCTCTCTCTCTTTTGATTATCAATACAATGGTCTCTTGGAGATCCATATGATGTAACTCTTTTGCGATGTGTTTGTTAGGACTCGATGAACTTTGAGTTTATGATCAGATCTATCTTTTTATATCCACGAAAGTTATTTGAGTCTTCTTTTGATCTCTTATATGCATGCTTGCTTATAGCCTCGTATTTATTCTCCGATATTGGGTTTTGTTTGGCCAACTTGATCTCTTTATCTTGGCATGGGAAGAGGTGCTTTGTAGTTGGTTTGATCTTACGATGCTTGATCCCAGTGACAGAAGGGGAACCAACACGTATGTATCATTGCTACTAAGGATAAAATGATGGGGTCTATTTCTACATAAATAGATCTTGTCTACATCCTGTCATCGTTCGTATTGCATTACTCCGTTTCTCGATGAACTTAATAGAATAGATGCATGCTGGATAGCGGTCGATGTGTGGAGTAATAGTAGTAGATGCAGGCATGAGTCGGTCTACTAATCTTGGACGTGATGCCTATATAATACTGATTGCCTGGATATCATCATGATTATTTGAAGTTCTATCAATTTCCCAAGAGTAATTGTTTTCCCACCGTTTGCTATTTTCTCAAGAGAAGCCACTAGTGAAATCTACGGCCCCCTGGTCTCTTGCTCATATTATTTGCCTTTGCGATCTATTTTTCCTTTTCTTTTATTTTCAGATCTATTAAACCAAAAACCCAAAAATACCTTGCTGCAATTTATCTTATCTATGGTCCGATCTATCAATATTTACATCTCTCTCACGTCCGTTACCCGAAAGGGATTGACAACCCGTTTTACACGTCGGATTGCGAGTATTTGTTATTTGTGTGCAGGTGTTGTTTATGTTGTGTTGCTTGGTTCTCCTACTGGTTCGATAACCTTGGTTTCATCAATGAGGGAAATACCTATCGCTGCTATACTGCATCATCCCTTCCTATTTAGGGAAAAACCGACATAGCTTTAGCAGCCATCAGAACACCAGTTGGAAACTGACAAGACATTGCACCAAATCATTCCGTAACCTTGGTAGGATTTCTGGATCGATTACCTTCTGAGATATTGCATTGAGGAATGCACATAGCTTCACAATGGCTAATCAAATGTTTTCTGGTAGAAGCCCCATCAATGCAATTGGAACCAGTTGCGTCATAATCACGTGGCAGTCATGAGACTTTAGGTTCTGGAACTTTTTCTCTGTCATATTTATTATTCACTTTATATTGGACGAGAAGCCAGACGGGACCTTCATACCGAGCAGGCATTCAAATAATATTTCCTTCTCTTCTTTGGTATGAGCGTAGCTGGCAGGACCTTCATACTGCTTTGGATGCATGCCGTCTTTTTCTTGCAACTGTTGATGGTCCTCCCGTGCCTCCGGTGATCTTTTGTCTTCCCATACACGCCCAAGAAGCCTAGCAGGTTTACGCAAACATTCTTCGTCGCGTGCATCACGTCGATTGCAGAGCGGACCTCTAGGTCTTTCCAATAGGGTAGGTCCCAAAAAACAGATTTCTTGTTCCACATGGGTGTGCGCCCCTCAGCGTCATTCGGAACAGATTGTCCCCCAGGACCCTTTCCATAGATCACTTGTAAATCCTTGACCATATCACCAGTACGGAGGGTGGGCTTCTTCCGGTGATCCGCCTCACCTTTGAAATGTTTGCCTTTCTTTCAACATTGATGGTTGGTCAGAAGAAATCGACGATGTCCTAGGTACACATTCTTCCTGCATTTGTCCAAATATATGTTTTGGGTATCATCTAAACAGTGTGTGCATGCATGGTATCCCTTGTTTGTCTGTCCTGAAAGGTTACTGAGAGCAGGCCAATTATTGATGGTTACAAACAGCAACGCATGTAGGTGAAATTCCTGTTGTTTGAGCTCATCCCACACGCGTACACATTTTCCATTCCACAACTGTAAAAGTTCTTCAACTAATGGCCTTAGGTACACATCAATGTCGTTGCCGGGTTGCTTAGGGCCTTGGATGAGCACTAGCATCATAATTAACTTCCGCTTCATGCACAACCAAGGAGGAAGGTTATAGATACATAGAGTCACTGGCCAGGTGCTATGATTGTTGCTCTGCTCCCAAAAAGGATTAATGCCATTTGCACTTAAACCAAATCATATGTTCCTTGCGTCACCTGCAAAGTCCCCCCGCCTTCTCTTGATTTTTCTCCACTAAGACCCGTCAGCTGGTGCTCTCAACTTCTCGTATTTCTTACGGTCTTCTTTGTGCCATCGCATCAACTTGGCATGCTCTTTGTTTCAATTATCCTTGCGTTCAGCTATCAAACCCATCCACTAGAGCTTGAACCCTATTTCTTTCTTTGGATTGAGCGACAAAAACAAGAGTGAGAATGCTGGATTGAAGTTCAGTACTTGCTTAGGCCATTCACCTAGGCCAAAAGGTGAAATAGTCATGTTCATTATATGGCTATGGCCAAAAGGAGAAATAGTCATGTTCATTATATTCCTCCTAGAATCCAAGGCATTTCGTCGGAATACATCCTGTCTTTTCACCTTTGTAGTCCCATGCATAGTAAGTACCACCGGTCAATTCCGCTTTGGGGCCACCCCTGACTCTACCATCATTATAGGGGTATGGGGTTCGATCGAGGATCAAGTTAGTGGTCAGTAGTGTTTGCTACAGATGATTACGACTCGTCAGGTTCGAACTGACTTAGGTTGGACCAGGACCCACCTATCTCCACCAAGAAGGAATCGCTTTTGGACATATGTTTCAGCCGTGGTATTATAGGAGCATACCACATCACCTTGGCAAGAACCCTCTTCCTGGGGCGCTCGCCCTCAACATCACCAGGGCCATCTCGTCTGATCTTATACTGCAATGCACCGCATACCGGGCATGTGCTCATATCCTCGTACTCACTGCGGTAGAGGATGCAGTCGTTAGGGCATGCATGTATCTTCTCCACCTCCAATCCTAGAGGGCATAGAACCTTCTTTGCTTTGTACGTACTGTCGGGCAATTCGATATCCTTTGGAAGCTTCTTCTTCATTGTTTTCAGTAGCTTCCCGAATCCGTTGTCAGATACATCATTGTCTACCTTCCATTGCAGGAGTTCCAGTGTGGTACCGAGCTTTGTGTTGTCATCTTCGCAATTTGGGTACAACCTTTTTTTTTGTGACCCTCTAACATGTGATCGAACTTCAACTTCTCCCTTTCACTTTGGCATTCTCTCTTTGCATCAACAATGACCCGGCAAAGATCATCATCGGGCACGTCATCTAGTTCCTCTTGATCTTCAGCTCCCCCCGTTGCAGTATCACCGTATTCAGGGGGATAGTTGTCATCATCCTCTTCTTCGTTGTCTTCCATCACAACCCCTCTTTCTTCGTGCCTGGTCCAAACATTATACTGTGGCATGAAACCCTTATCAAGGAGGTGCCAGTGAAGGGTTTTCACGGAAGAGTAATCCTTCGTATTCTCACAGACAGTACATGGACAATACATAAAACCATTTTGCTCGTTTGCCTCGGCCACCTCGAGAAAAATATGCAGGCCGTCAATGTCGTCATCGGTGCGTTGGTCATCATACATCCATTGTTGGTTCATCTGCGCGCATTATATAATTAAGTGTATCAAAAACCATTACATGACATCATGAATAGAGAAGTGACCAAATTAATACAAGTTCATCATCACATTAAAACGAAGTACAGTAGTGATCAAATGTTATTACTGGAAAAATAAATACATAAAGTTCATACATAGTTCTTATAGAACGACATATCTAGCTCTCTAGAGCATCTAACTAAAACATACATTGAAACTAACATACAACTATGTAAAACATTTAAATGCAACAACAAATGCGATCATAACCGCAACTAGGGTAACAATTGATCCAACAGCATAATGATACCAAGCCTCGTTATGAATGGCATATGTTCTAATCTTTCTAATCTTCAAGCGCATTGCATCCATCTTGATCTTGTGATCATCGACGACATCCGCAACATGCAACTCCAATTCCATCTTCTCCTCCTCAGTTCTTTTCAATTTTTTCTTCAAGTAAATGTTTTTTCCAACTAAATTTAACCTCTCGGCTAGAGGGTCGGTTGGAATTTCCGGTTCACATACCTCCTAGATAAAAAGATTTATGTCATGTTGGTCGGCATAATTGTCATAAACACTAAATGAAACAAATAGTAATAAAACATAATATACCACATCCGAATCATAGACAGGACGAGGGCCGACGGGGGCGGATACCAAAACCATGGCATTATATAATAACAAACAATAATAAAAGTAAGAAAATTATACAAGTAAGATTTTTTTCTTTTAAAAATAAGATAAGAACAAGAGGCTCACCACGGTGCTGCTGGCGACGTGATCGCGATGCGGGAGATCGACGGCAGTGAGGACGGAGACGGGACGGGACAGACCGCCAAACCTAGACAAATCTTGAGGTAAAGGGAGCTTGGAGGTCGAGCTTGAAGAGAAAAAAGCTTAAGTGTGGCTCGGGCATTTCATCGAACACCTCATGTGCATGCATAGAAGGGAGGGAGACAGAGCAGCGCATGAACACACCTCCACCACGGCCAAAAAACAGAGGAGTGAGCGGGCAGGGGCGAGGGTATATATAGGCATCTCTTTAGTCCCGGTTGGTGGCTAGAACCGGGATAGAAGAATGACCTTTGGTCCCAGTTCCAGCCACCAACCAGGACTAAAGGGGCTACGCCAGGAGCGAGGACCTTTAGTCTCGGTTCGTGTCTGGAACCGGGACCAAAGGGGTCAGACGAACCGGGACCAATGACCACCGAGGCCCGGCCGGCGCCCTGGCCTAACGAACCGGGACTAATGCACCCATTGGTCCCGGTTCGTAGGTGAACCAGGATTAATGGCCTTTTCTGGCCTGGACCAAAGCATTATTTTCCACTAGTGATGTAACCCTAGATGCCCCAGCCGCCATATAAGCTGAGGGATTTTAGCTCTTAGGGTAGGTAATCAGGCATCCACATAGGATCTCGAGGTAGATCATCGTGTACTTTGTACTCCCACATAATCAATACAACAAAAGCGAGACACAAGGTTTTACTTCTTCGAGAGGGCCCGAACCTAGGTAAATATTGTCTCCCTTGTACATCATGTTACCATCTAGCTAAGATCACCAGCTCGGGACCCCCTACCCGAGAGCTGCCAGATTCAACTCCGACAGTTGGCCTTTGGTTTCCGTTTCTCTTTTAAGGCGATTTTGTTTGGTATCATTGCTTGGATTGTTTTAATAACCAGTAAATGCGTACATGCAATGCATATTGATATCAGGTAGGGTATTAACTGAAGTTAAAACAAGATAAGATATTAATTGTATGCTAATATTAGGTTGGATTTTATCTAGGAAAGGTAGAATATTAATTACATGTTAATCAGTATATGGTTAGTGTTAGCATTAATATTTGGTATGATATTGATTACATGCTAAACATGTTGAGAACTCGCCATTGGAGCAATTTACACATATGGTGTGATGGCCGAGATTAGTAGGACTCCCCTTCGGGTCATCTTATATTGATATAGATATAGATAAATAACATTTAGCAATATATGGTTGTGGATGCATCCGTTCACGTGGAGGTCGGAGATTATCATTCTTTTCAGGGAAAACAGTAAGGACCCTACCTAGGAGGCGCAATAAAAGATAGATGGGAAACGTTTATGCGCGGCGCACCGGCCAAACCGTTGCGCCAGACGCGCGCGACGCATTCGATGAATGAGCGATCATGTGGCCCAGCGCGCTCGTCCCCCTATAGGCCCACCTTATCCCCTCCTGGCTGTCTTCCTCCTCAACCCGTCTCCTTTCTTTTTTGCATCTCCATGGCCTACTCTCAGCCATGGACGCGGCACCCTCGAGCTTGACCTCCCCCCTCCTCTATCTCTACCTGGCCACGAGAACCACAGTTTTGCACGCCCTCACCACCGTTGCTGCACGGCCACCCCTGCTACTACTCCAAGCTTTCTTTGTCGGGCTTCTGCAGCCGACGACGGCGCTCGAATGACATTTTTTTTGCTTCAACCGAACGACGGCTGTGAAACGAGACTAGGGCAGTGCTACAACCGGCAACGTTGGAAGCTACAACCGGCTTTGGTGAAAACTACAACCAAAGAGTAGAAAATTGGAACCAGAGATAAAAAAAAGCTACAACCACCTATACGAGTGTTACAACCATTGACAAAAAAAGCTTCAAGCCTATATAGAAAAGCTTCAACCATCAACGGGGGAAGCTTCAACCAGCCACTATCAACCGAAAAAGCTGCAACCATTAAGAAAAAAGCTTCAACCTTAGGTGAAAAAAGATTCAACCGAAAGACATACAAAGTTTCAACCGGGCACTGCAAGACGAAAAAAGTTGCAAGCGTTTACAAAATAAGCTTCAATCGTAGTTGAAAAAAGCTTCAATCGACATGATGAAAAGCTTCAGTCTACGAAAAAGCTTCAACCGACATGGAAAAAGCTTCAACCGGTGTGATAAAAAGCTTCAACCGGCGTGCCAATGATGCGAGCGGCGGCGTTGAGAGCCGCGGTCGGTGGCACGACAGTGCGGCGACGGGGTGTGGTAAGACTGGCGGTTGCTAGGTGCCGCAACGACAGCGGGCGTCGGCGTGCTTCAAGGGGGCGTCGTTTTTTGCTAAAGGGGAGTGACGGCTTCCTGCTGGACCGGGGCGACGTGGACGGCGACCGACGGCGACGAGTACGGCGAGCACATCCAGCACCGTGGGGCGGCGGAGGGAGGTGGTGGCCGGCGGACGGGAAGACGTCTAGACGACAGGGGTTTAGCGCGGAGAGGAAGAAGGAGATGGGGAAGTCAACGCGAGCAGATCGAACGGCTGGGACCCGTTGCATCGGGCGGCTGGGACGCGACCGGCCGAACTGTTGGGCAGGCGCACCGGTGCCTAGCACCTGCCAAGATAGATACGGTCGATCAAATAAAATTTAATAATCACTTTCTCTGGAAGCTACTCTAGTTATGTTGCAATTAATCAAGTTCAGGTTTTCTCTTCTGAAAGTCTGAAGCCGATCTCTGCCACTGTTGTTAAGTAAACATTTAAACATGCAAGTACATAGTCTTAGCTAGCATACATAAATGGCGGTGCTACGGCACACTGCACGCAGACACGCCCCTGGTCTGAGGCTCTCTGATCAGCACTGAAAAACCAGCCGACGGTACTGCAAATTGCATGTGTTAACTGGAGCCTAACGGTTTCTGTATAGATTGGCCCTTTGCAGGGAGTGTGTGAGTGAGGGTCACGTGACCCCCGGCCGGCTTCTCACCAACAACCCTCAATGCACGTACTCCATGGACCATGCCTCTCCTCTCTCGTCTCCCCCACTCTAAACAGCGCCCTAAGGAGTCCCCATGAAGAGCCCTACTCGTCCTTAGCCTGCACCACCTTCTCCATGACAAGTTTTTTCTCTCTCCATTCAGTTTTCCTTTTTTTCTCACCTATCATGAGAGCAAGACCATTAAGAGAGAGAGAGAGAGAGAGAGAGAGAGAGAGAGAGAGAGAGAGCAGTGGAACACTATGGCTTAGGGCAGGAAAAGGGGGGCATGGAACACTGGTTTTCATGTGCTATCCCTCCAAGTGTTGACAATGATTTCCCATTTTGGAAGAATGTGGTGGCTCTGAGCCTACGGTGTTACTACTAAGCTAGCTAGCTGTTCTTCGCCACCAGTCATAAAATGCATATGGTTGTGGAGACAGAAACAAAAGGATACACCATTACTACTAGTTGCTACCTTCTCAGTACTACTGCTATGGCCAAGCCCAAGGGAATTGAAGAAGGAAGATGAGAGGCAGTACAATGTTGTTGCTTTAGAATCTGTCATGTCTCCCATGCTTTCCTATGGCCATGGCCATGCAGTATCAAACAATGGAGGTAATCATTTGAAGGGATTTTTCATCCTTTCCTCGAGAGACTAGAGCAAATAAAAAGCGCGTGCCAGCAGACAGGTAGAACCCTGCGCTTTTGTCTTCTCACTCGCACTGCTCACTTTGTCCCAGAGCTCACTTTCAGGCCCCTAAGAAGTGCCTGCGGCCATTACCAGCAATCATCATAATCTTTAGTTTCCTTTTTGCAAAGTTTCAAGGCAAGTTGGGACAAAAAGGATTACAGAATGTTGCATAAATTCCCACAAGAAAATTATCTAGGCATGAAAACTCACTGCCAATTCATGCTGAGTTGCCCTAGCATTCATATGAAGATGTAGTTTCCAAACATATATATTTTGATGACAGATAATACATTCTTAGTTAGTATAATCGATGACCTAGAATTACGTGCACGCCCTATACACTCGGAGAGAGGGAGTACATCAGGTAAATTTGGGGAGAGTTTTTGTTTTTAAAAAAATAGGAAAACAACTGAAGATGCATACAAATCCACAAAATTATCACCAAAGTCCTGGTAGGCAACAAAAGACCGAAAAGGCCACCTTACGAATAGAAAAGAGGACGAAATGACCAACAAACTGTCATGTCAAAGGTAAGCGTCGGTGCAAACAGTCCATGAGATTTTGAGTATGATGTTACTACTGCTTCAGGAATACTTCTCACATGTAGACACAACCCCATCTTGTATATAGACTCAAACATGCTATAGATTACACCAAGTGCACGCGTGTTTCGGTGTCATCTACTAACTAGCTATTCCTAGCAGCCAACATCCTAGTATATATGGCTAACACTAGTGGTCCGTCATTGAGATCTAGACGAATCTCGGTTGTCCATTCCAGAAGTAAATCATCATCAGACAGTTCGGAATGAGAAGCGCGGGCCGAATATGTTCCCAAAAGAAAAGTTTAAAAAGGGACAGAGGAATGAGAATGACCAAGGGATGCCCATAGCAAAGAGATATCACGTGGTTAGTTAATTTAACCTAGGGATTTGGTCAAAGTAAGATATGGATTACGCGAGCAGTATATATGAGATGCCCATTGGCACTACTAGCTATAGCTTCCACGTTATCGCAATCAGGGCATTCGAGTATGCAGTATAGAAACGATAGTGAGTGGAGATGCAAGCATCTATAAAGTTGCCAGGTTGTCCCTTCCACATTCCCCATCCATAGTTCAAATAAGGAAATCGTTAAGAGTGCACAGTTGCTTATTAATGACAGTTCTTATTAGTTGATGAATATCCATCTTTCTTTAGTGCATGGAGCCCAATAGTTGTAAGTTTGAGTACCTACTGCAGTAAAACTTAACGAACCCAAGTTCATTTACTTGAATAGGCACAAGCAAATAAAAAACACAGAAGTATTCATTTTCATCTATTATCTTACTCCATCTGTTTCATAAATGTAGTGCATATTTTGTTTCTCAAAAGTCAAACATGTTTACATTTGACAAAGTTTATTATTCCCTCCGTCCCATAATATAAGAACGCTTTTTACACTAGTGTAGTGTCAAAAACGTTCTTATATTATGGGACAGAGGGAGTAGTTTATTCATGTTCAATTTTTATTAGTTTATTGAATAGACTATAGACATATAAAATACGAGATAAATAAAGTATGTAAGTACACTTCATGATGAATCCAATGATACTGATTTTCGATTTTGTATGTCGAAATTTTCTTCTATAAACTTGGCCAAATAGACAAGTTTGACTTTCTAAAAATCTATTATGCAGTAATACATTGTAGAACACAGGGAGTATTAGAAAGAAACAAAACAATATTTGATGTTCTCTTCAAGATATTAGATAGTATAAAATACCATGTTAGCCAGGGAAAAGGAAAAAAAATATCCAGCTTAGATATGATGCAGATGTCATACACCCTCATTTCTCAATGGTTGCTCAGAAAAATACACATCACCAGCAATAAGGAAAAACTATACTTTCCGCTTATGTGCGTTAAGATTGCTATGGTTTTGCTTAATTAGATGTGGAGAAGAACTGTCAAACATATATATCTTAGAAACTAACCATAGTAACGTGCATTTGCTAACCCAACACTAACATTAGAAGCCACAGTTTCTATGAAGGTATTTCCATAGATAGAGGAATCGACATAAATCATTTGCCGTCCACGCATATGGGTAACCAATAGTTAATTATACAATGCGACAGCCACAACATTCCAGCATATGACACTACATACCCTAAAATACACAGTGCGAGAGGGAGTAACTACTACTAATAAGAGATAACAAACAAACAGCACAAAGGCGCGAGTTAAACACCCCAATACTGTTAATAATTTTGACCAATCTACTAATATTAGTTTATTTGACAATTAAATCAAGTAAATGCACTTAGCAGAAAATACGCATGTTGCACCCTTTGGAATAGAGCAAGTTTTCTTTTGAGATAATGAAATACTCCCTCCGTTCGGAATTACTTGTCTCGAAAATGAATGTATTTAGAACTAAAATACATCTAGATACATCCATTTCTACGACAAGTAATTCCGAACGGAGGGAGTAGTAGGCTAAGTTGAAAGGCAACATAATACAAAGGAGCAATTAAGTTATTATGTTGTCTATAATAGTAACACTATTTATAAGAAGAAAAACATGTTCTGCTTCAAAGAGAAATTAAGGTATTAAGAAGTTAACGGCTTACTAGGCATGTGCAATTTTGGAAGCTCACACATCGCATCAAATTCATTTAGCCTGATGTGTAGAATTGTTTTTCAAATTGTAACCTAAATGATTAACTTCAGTATCAAAACTGCCTGCTTATGAAGTACCGCACTACCATTATTGCTACAAGCATACATGCAGACCATGAATTTTCTCATTCACAAACACGAATTATATTTATTCAAAGATAAATATACAGATAAAATAACACAATTTGTCAATACTACTACTGTACTCAAATCATAGCATTTCACAAACAGACTTAGCAGACTGAAATGAATTGCAATGGTACCATAGCTAGCATTAATGGATATAATTTTTTTGGGAAAAACTTCATCATTTCTTGTGAGATGACAGTAGAAAAACATAGCTTGTCTCTGATAAAATTTAATGTGAACAGAAACTGAACTGAGTACCCAATGTGATTGCAATCTAACGTTATGGAAAAACAAATCATGCGATGGGATCAACAAGACAAGGAAAACATAAACGAGATGAATGTCGTACAATCTTTCCCCCACATATCTGCTAAACTCGGAAACATAAAAGAAACCATCAAACCAAGCAAAGGGATCATCGCATTGCTCTATTGGTCACAGCTCCCAGTCAGCTGATCATTTGGTCTCAAACTTTCTTGCATTCCTCTCTCCCTTGAGCATACAATGGTTCACTCCTAAATCCTATTATAGTACAACTAGGCACAAAATTAACAGAAGCACACCATTTACTTATGGCGAAGGACGCGACACAGTATCTTGGATCCACGAGCTACCAAGTAAAGGGGACTAGGTTTCTAGGGCGCAGCTTTTGAAGAGCAAAGGGAAAACGGGTAGTAAAGCCAAGTGGTCGCACGTTGTGCAAGACAGATAAATAGAAGCTACGTAGTACGTCGTGGTAAAAGTAAATTTAAAGAAGCCTTAACATCATATATTATTGCTCTGATGAAAGAAGTAGCAGGAAAATCAAGATTGTTAAGAACATTGTCAATTGAAGATCCGGAAAGAAAAGAAAACAAGCTAGAGCAGTGCAAGAAATCACGCTTAGTTCCCGGGATCCTAACTGTCAGATTTCTAATCATTTGCTCTGACAGGGTATGTCACTGACTGATCGCCTCAGATGCTCCCAAGAAGAGCTAGAAAGGTCTAAATTACGGTGCCTCATTAAGCTAAGCTATAGCTAGGCTCTAGAGAAGGAAGGAGCATCAATTTATGCATCAATTGACAGATCGAAGAAACCAGGGGTTGGGTGGAGGCACGGTGTTACAGCGGGAGGCGCCGTCGACGTGCGTCCGTGCGTCGTCACTGTCTCTGGTAGGGGTGGCCGTGGAAGAAGGGCGTGGTGGCCGGGAACGAGCCGTAGAGCCCGGGCGTCGGGTACGGATCCATCACCACAGCCGATGACACGACGATGTTGTGGTTGTTGCCGCCGCCTGCGTCGCCCGCTTCCGCGCCCGTGCTCGGCGGGGACACGTCGCCGGTCAGGCGGAACTGGTAGTCGCCGCCTCCGCCGCCGCTGCCTCCTGCGGCAGCTTGCAGCTGGGCGTGGGCGTTGCTGGGGCCGACGTCGTGGAGGATTCCCTTGAACACGTGGCCACCGATGCTGACGGTGGTCTGGTACGCGAGCTCCGCCTCGGCCTGATCCACCGGCCCGAGACGCACGCATCGGAACACCGCCTCCGAACTCACCTCCCGCGGGAACCTCTCCGCCACCGTCACCATCTGCTGATCCCCTACACACACCAAAAAAAAAAGAGCAGGTTTTAGCGTCAGATCCGGGAGCATGGAGGCATGGAAGGTGTAGGTTTTGCAGCACCTACGTGGTATATAGTACGTACCTGAGGAGGTGGTGGGCGTGGTGGCGGCGAGGCGAGCGCGGGGTCGCTTGGTCAGGTCGCGTGAGGGGCCAGCCCCGCCAGTGGTCGCGGCGGCGGAGGCGGCGAGCGCGGTGAGCTGCTGCTGGCGCTCGCGGCGCTTGGATGCGGGAACCCAGGTGGACTTGACGTGGGTGGAGCAGGCGAAACCCCGGGACTTGCAGCAGGTGCGGCAGCGCTGGTGCTGGCAGTCCTTCTTGGCCTGGTTGCCGCAGTCCTGGCAGCTGGTACCGCCGCCGGTACCTGCCAGGGCGGCAGCGCGCGCGCCGCGGGAGGAGGAGGAGGATGCCGCGCCGGCGAGCGAGTGCGCGGCGCCAGCGGGGAGGTCATCGGTGGCGAAGCGGATGAGGTTGGGGGCGTAGAAGGGGTGCGTGAGCTGCTGCTGGTCCTGCGGCTGGCCCCATAGCTGGAAGCCGCCCCCGCGCGTGGCGTAGAGGAAGGTGGATGCGTCGGACGGGTGCACGCCGGGCGGCGACGCGGAGCTGTCGCGGCCGCTTCCTCCGGTGCCTAGAGGGAACCCCGCCATGCGCCCAAATCCATAGGCCACGGTGCCGATCTCCCTCTATTTCAATCTACAGTCGCCGACCTGGCCATGCGCTAGCTTGTGTCTGTGGGAGGGAGTACGCGCTATCTTCCTACTACCTAGCTCATCGATGAGAAGAGAAGGGAAGAGAAGAGAGGAGGATGAGGAGGGGGAGGGGGAGGAGGTGGAGATGAGGAGGAGGAGTAAAAGTCCGCGTGGCAACGGGTGGGGTGGGGGGTCGCGTGCGAGTTAAGACGGTGAGGCGACAGAGAGGGCCTGCTACGCCGCCATGGTGCCTGCGCGCACCAAAGCTGCCATTTATTGCCCTGCCTGCTCCCTCCCCTTCTCTCTCTCTAGACAAGTTTGGAGTTTGCAGCACAAGCACAACCGAGGGGGTGAGCGAGGGAGGGGGGTAGGCAGGCACCCAACACGGCAACGCGGCGGGCGGCTGCTGCAGCTGATGTTGCGAGGGAAAAGGTCAGGGAAGGGGCGCAGCACAACAGTGGCGCAATAGAATAAGCATGGCGCGCGGCCCCGGTGGCGGTGGCCGGCCCGGATGGAATGTACCACGAGTAAATGTTTGCCTGCCGCTGCCCTGCCGCGCCGCGCCCGTATCATTGGCGTGCTCCGGAATCCAGCTGCCCCCACGCCGCGCCACGCCATGCCATCCCATGCATGTCCGCTACTACTACTACTATACCCCTCCTCCTCTCACACGCACTAGTCAATGCAATATTCAATTCAGCATCGTAAAGTTGCACCGGCGCGGCCGGGGCACAGTTGCACCGCACTCGTTTGATTTGCTTCCGGGAGGCCCCGCCGCCCGTCGGATCGCGCACGGACGGCGGGGGCCGGCCGGTCAAGGGCGCCGGAAAACACGGGAGCCAGCCGGCCGCGCGCGTGCCTTTTCCTTTCGACGCTGCCGTGTCGCATGCAGATGCGGACAGCTTTCCGCGCCCAACGTGGCCCGTTTCCGGGGCTTCACTCCACCGTGGCCGCGGTCGTGGTCTCGCGCGGCGCCCTCGATCGATGCATGCCATCCCTGCCTCCACTCACGTCGGCTACAGTGCGAAGCATCGGTCAATTCTTGGTCCGTCCGTCCGTGGCATGGCCGTGCATGGAAACGCGCTGAAACTCGGACGCTTTGGCGCAGAGGCTGGCGACGGGCGGGATGAGTCAGGAGGATCCCGAGGACGTGGACGCCGGCGGCGGGTCCTGCTCCACCACGCACAGTCCCGGCCGCCCGCCTCGCCCGCCGTGTGTGGTATCAAATCATGCGTGGAGCAGTGCCAGTTGATTGGTGCTGGGCGGTCTCCATTAGTAGTAGTTGACGCGTTTCCTTCCCCGTTTACGAGCTCGATCTCCGGGAGTCAATGTGCGCCTAGTTTTACCAACGGGGTCGACGTCGCTGTCGCCTCACGCGCGGCGCTTAGTTTTACTATACCCGCCGCTAGATTCATTTCGGATTGGTGCGGTGGAGATCGAGCGAGAGCGAGAGGGGGACATGTGGACGTGCTGTACTCCCTCCGTTCAGGTGCATAAGGATTGGCCGAGGCCAAAAATTCAACCCAGTGGGGGGATAACGCGTGACGCGACCGGAAACGATCCACGTCTTGTTTGGCCCGGCTCGATCGCTGCCCAGTGGAACGGAAGCAACAGCGACCGGGCGGCGGTGTGCTGTTGTGCATGTGGTACTATTGCTTGCTGTTGCTGTGTGGAGTACGTAAACCTTGTGGCATGTGTGGTCCTCGGGCTCGGGCTGCAGCGGCAGTGCAGTGACCAACATGCATGCTGCGCCGATCGGTCCAGCGGCTTCACATCACACGTACCTAAAGCCTCTTTGATTAGAAAAGGAGCTGTGTTCTGGTAGCAAAGGGTGCGAATTATTAAGGGTCTCGATCGTCCCTCCCGTTTGGGCAGGCGGAGCCCGGTGGGTGCTACTTGGGACTTGCCTTTCTCGGCCGGCCCGGCCACGCGGACAAACGTACTCCACTCCGCTCCGCATCTTGCTTGTGGCGAGCTCGAGCTAACCCAGGGTCGCTGCTAGGTCTGGAGATATTCGGCCGAGAACTCGAGATACCGATCGGCTAGCTGCCGTGAATTGTCAAAGCTTGGCCACGTAGACGTAGGCCTAAGTGAAAAGGAAGGTCTGATGTGGGATCACGGGGAAGGAGGGATTTTCCCCGGTTCCCGTGGAAAAGACAGCGGCCACGTTCTTCCCTGTACCTAGCATCACCGATCCTGGGTTTCAGCCCGGCCACCGTCGCGTCTGGTCCCGACACAGGCACTAGCTGCTGCACAAGTCCGTGCAGCCCAGCTAGCCAGGCCAGGCCGGATTCGAACTGGGACGAGTTTATTGCCTGTAGTGGATCCATCCATCCAACCCATGCATGAATGCATGCATCATGGAAGAGAAACACCGCGGCCGTACCGTGAGTGATTACCCGATCCATCGTCCGCAACAGTACCGTGAGTAAAATTTAAATTTAATGCCGGAGAAACACGCATTCAGTTGAGGGCGTACTCCACAAATGCGTGCATTCAACATTTCAACGATGGACTAGTACTACTAGTAGCTTGCAAGATGACAAACTTGAGAGACCGATCAGAATGAGATCCACTACTCATTTCATTCTCGGGTCAGACAACGAGCTTAGCTTAGCTAGGCGAATGGTGGCTACGTACCAGGCTAATGCGTAGCTTCTGCTGGTCTTAGGCACGAGTAAGTAGGCCACGAACGAGTAAAACAAACACAAGGTAGCAAGCGTACGTACGATCGATGACATGCGGTGAGATCATGCCTCCTCTAGTCCGTGGGGTGCTGGCTAAGGACATCTTTAACGGCAACCTGTAAATTTCCTCCCGTGTTCGTCTGCGGACACGGATGCGGAAGGACGACATCCAACGCTAGTTGCATATATTTTTACAATATTTCAAACTAACCGGACAAAATTCGTACAAATACGGCCGGATTTCATATAAACACGATGGATTTTCGTTACATTTTGAATATCTAGAACAAAAAGAAAAGTCCTGAACCTAAACCTAGCTATCCTACGGCGGCGGCTGCGGCCGGCATACAAGCCTGTTTCGTCGTCCATCAGCCGTCTTCATGGGCACCGCCAATACGATCGATGGAGTGAAGATGCACAGTCCGGCGAGGAAGAGTAGAACACGGAAGACGGACCGGCCCACATGGGACACCAGTCACCGCCTCCTCCCGTGGCTTACTCATTCTCGGAGGAGTCTGCAACTTGTCCGTCGTCGGTGGACGTGAGGTCCATGATGGAAATGGTCGCGCCGACGCTGTCTTCATCCCACCGAGGCGGCTGATGGTTCGTCGGCGGCGCATAGGAGGTGCAACTGGCGTTGTTCTCCTCCGCGATCGCATGCAGCTGCTCCTCCGTGGGGGCTGCTTCCTGGCGAGCAGCATTTGAATGCGGACGGAACCGTAGATGGCACGTCGCTCCACGACGAAATTGGGGTTCGCCGCAGCCATGGCCTCCTCGCTCGGCCGCTCGCTGTAGATCTGGCCTTCCGCGAGCTGGTGCTGTTCCAGGAGGAACAAGTTGTACCATTCTTCCTTCTGCGCCTACTGGAACGTCAACAGATGCGCCGGCGCAGGCTGCACTGTCGTCATGGCGGCGTTGTAGTGCGCCCGTGCTTGCTTCATGGTGAAGTCAGCATGCACAAGAGACGTGGGAGTCATGGCGGTGTCATCGGAGCCAGTCTCCATCGCGGTGGCGGCCTCATCGTCGGAGACATCGGGCGAGCTGGCCGACAAGCCGGCCTTGATCCGCCTAGCATAGCGGCTCTGCCAGGCGGCGGCCACACATGCTCACCTTCATGGAAATGCTCTCCCACAGAGCTTCGCTGCCTGTAGTCATTGCTGATGCAGTGCAAGGGAGGAGAATGGGGAGGGGCCTGTGTTGTGGTGTGAAGTTAGCCGTGTGTGGCTGCCTTTATATAGCGGATTCCGGTGAGACGAGGCGCACTGGTATGTCAATGCGCAATGCCGGAGCGGGTTTCTCGGCCGGTGAGCCTGCTTAATGGCGGCATACGGACAGAGAGCCTCATTGACCGGGCGTGGTAGATATTTGTCTCGTCTCGTCTAGTCACGCGCCTCAGGCACTGAACAGGCGCGGACACCGGAGGCGTGTTGCGACCGATGCCCTCGACCGGTGCGCTGCTTCAATGGCGGAGGCGGTGAGAGGTTGCATCCGCCCTGAGCCGTCTCCAATGTTGAGCGGCGCGCTCTACAGCGGCATGAATGCGGGCATCCGACCCTAGGCGGGAACGCGTACATATGAGGGAGGAGGGGTTTTGGGTGGGTCAGGGTGGTCAGAATAGGGTGTAGGATCGGTCCGGACTCCCGCAACCATCCCCTGGCAAGTTTGTCTCCGGTTTGCGGGAGAAATCCCGTTCGGACTGCCCTGTGGATCGTACAGGACCGCGTTGGATGGATTCCGCGGTCCGTACAGTGTTGTCCGGATGTTTGCGGGAGTTTGGTGGATCCGCCTTGGAGAAGACCTAAGGCTCAAGTTGACTTGTCCGCAAAACCCAGGGATCGGGGTGTCTAGAGCATCTCCAACATCATGTGTATATTTGGATGTTTATATATCTATATAGATAATAGTCTTTAAATAATTCACTCGTATACACGTCTAGTTTTGTAACAAAATGTCTATATTCTCTGTCATATATTTTACTAGTAGAATGCTCGTGCTTTGCTACGAGCTATAATCCATATAAATAAATCTAACAAATGATTAAGAGCATCTCTAGGGTTGAAGCTCATTTCTCCCAAATATGTCCTGGCGTCTATGAGTGCCCAACACACTCCCCAAAATTCAATCGTCTGGAAAGGCCGGGCTCCCCAAAATCAAGACCATATGTAGTGGAGATATGTTGTTGTTTGGACTATCCACCATGTTATCTCCAACACGCGGTCCCTAAAGAAAAAATACAACGCACCTTCCCTTTTCTTGCCGGACTCTCCCCTTTCCGCTTAGTTTTCCGCCATAACAGAGCATTTCTCGCTGGAGCCCTCTCCTTTAAAACTGTATGACTCTCACCTCGCCTTCACCACGGGTCTACAATCGCAAATAAATGCCCGTGCGTTACTACGGGCAAAAGGCGAGAAATGCAACGAGCACGCTAGATAAAGCACTAAAGTTTTTCTCCCATATCTCACCTTTCCTTTGACCACTGTGATTCCCTAGCATGCTTAAGTTTTAACGAAAATGAGAATGGCTAATTAAAGCACTTACAAAGAGAAGTGAATCATATGTGCAAGAGTTACTCCCTCCGTCTAGGTGAGTAAGTCATCTTACGAAAACCAAATAATCCCAAAACACTTAGGCACGGTACATTAACTCCCATCTCATTTTTTGTTTTTTGGCATAAATAAAGGAATCAACCAATAAGACATATGGGGTGTGTCTGCTTTTAATGAGTTGAGGCTACAAACACGACATGCAGTGGTCAGTTCATTGCATGCAATGATATTAATTAGCAAATGAACATTAATTTCTCTTGTTTTTCGCTCTGCCTTGGTCACGGTGCACATCCTAAGATGACTTACTCACCTAGACGGAGGGAGTAGGAGTCTTTTGTTTTATTTATAAGAAACATCATATTGGGTCGATGAACCCCTTTCTTCGATGTAATCTCATAAATGATATAAGAGAGCCATGATGGCTTTTTATCGATGGCAATTAAGCAATACCACTCACAAGTAACTCAAATGAAACATAAACTCTATGAAGGCACAAAATCTTGGATACAAAGAAAATAACACACTCTTTTTCCTTTAGAAAATAGACCCTCATAAAAATATCCAACGAAAAACCCCTCTTAAATAGCATGTCCGCCCACACGCAGGACCTAGGATGCTGCCGCCCGTCGTTCCGCGACGCCGCAATCACCGCCTCTGTCACGAGGAATGACCTAGAACCTCGGGCACGGCTAAATGGAGCAGATCCAGACGCCAGTTGTGAGGAGCATCTCCACCCACATGCTGGCTCGGACCCACGGTTTCTGTCGGGAGTTTGGTGCGACATATGCCAAAGGATGGCTTACCATGCATGGGGACAAGAGGACGTCGCAGCCCTGGAAGCGGGTTAAGGCGGAACTTGAGATGCCTACGAATCTTACCCAAGTTTGGGCTCTCTGTGGAGATAACACCCCTAGTCCTGCTCTGCGGGGACTCCGCATCATGACTATCGTCAATATGGTAGCTACAAGGTTGCTCCTCGAGCTGTGTCGCCTAGAGGAGGAAGAAGGGCCAGGCTAGCTCTCTCATCTCCTTCTAGGAATGTAAGCGGTGGCTAGGGTTTCTTCCCTCTCTCGGTGTTTCTCTCAATGTCTAACCCCCTTGCATGGAGGAACCCGAGGGGTTTATATAGGCCTACCCCCCAGGGCTACAATGGTAATCCGTCCGAGTGCGGGCCCCGGCCGTCCGCGTCCCTGGGCGCCGGCTTCTCCGCCGGCTGCTGGGTCCCGCTGCTTGGTTGGTCTCGCTGGCTGTCGGAGACATGTCCGTCCTGTGGGCCTGCCGCCTGTGGGCAAGTGTGATTGTGTTCTACTATTGACATCCTTCTGCTGATGAAGGCGCCGTTGAGGAGGGCGTGGCTACAGTACACCGCCTAGCGGTCGTACACTATTGCCACGCCCCATCTTGTCATCTTAATGGAGTCCAGACTTCAAGGGAACGGCAGGCCGCCTGCTAGAGGGTGGCCCGTCCCTTACGTCGTCGGCCAAAGGCCTGCTGCACCCTGGTGGCCCACCGATGAGTGGGGCCTACCGCCTGCAGGCCGCACCTCCTCCAGATCGTGGGATCAAGGCTTCTTCTGACCATGGCGAGGTCATGGGCAACATGGCTAAAGTGGCGCGCCGGCCAAGGGGTGTCCGCAAGGTATACCCACACTGTAGCCACGCTACCCTGGATTCTGGGGGAGCAGGCTCTACTGTAGCCATACTCTAGTCTTATCGAGGATCCCCCGACATGTTCTCTAAGGGGGAGGCGCGGGGCCGTCTGCCAAATGTTGGCTGCTCCGCAGCCGCCCGTTGATAGTTCGCCGCTTGCCAGCTGCGGGCTCCTGGGGCCTGGCGGTCCTAGGAGGCGGCCTGATGCGTAGGCGGCCGAAGGTTGGCAGTCGGCCTTAATGTCTTGAAATGCCATGGGTGGTTGATGAGGACACCCGTGGTCAATAGCTCCGACAGTAGTCCCCGAAGCTGGTGGAGCTATGCGGTCGTGAGCGGGACTGTGGGGCATCAGCAGCTTCCCTCTCTGTATGATGAGTGATTGGTTTTACCGTCTGCCTTCTGCAGGGGCCGGCCGTTGGCGGCCGGCTGCTAGATTTGAATCTTCGGAAGGAAGGCGGCCGGACGGCCGGCTAGCCATGGGGTGGGCCTACCGCCCGTTGTCCGCACGCCACGCGGCGTCATCATGCCGAGCTGGCCTGCCACTCCATGCGTGCGACGAGACGTTGCTACAGGTTTGGCCCCGCCACTACAGGCCCTCGGCGCGCGCGCGGATCCGTTGCGGCCGAGGTGGTCGGTTGCCCTTTCCACGAGCATTGAATGTGCGCGATTAAGGCGCAAAAAGCGCGGGTCGTGCGAGGCATGGCGCAGTTTATCCCACGCCCCGCCCCTTCGGCTTCGTCACCCCGAGCCTGTAAGTAGGCGTGGGAGGGAGGTAGCGTAACGCACGCATACCCCCATCTCTTTCTTCTTCCTTGCCCTTCTTGCCTTCTCGCCACCTCCGCGCCCGCTGCTCCCGCTGGAGCCCGTGCTTTCTTGGCCCTCTTGCCCTCTCGCCACATCGCTCAGCTCCGTGCCGATCCATGGCCGCCCAAGCACCGGTCCACCACTCCGGCGAGTGGGACGGTAGCGAGGTCCACGAGGACCATATCGATTTCTCCGCCGGTCGCGGCAGCTTCCCACCGCCGGGAACGTGGGAGTGCATCTTGCACCGACGAACGAGCTCAGGCCGGTGCCGCGGCTCGGCGAGCGTGTCGTCTTCTGGTCGCATTTCCTCCGCGGTTTTGGTCTTCCGGCGAGCGGATTCTTCCGCTCGTTCCTCAATTTCTACGACGTGCATCCCCACCATCTTACACCAAACATGATGGTGCTGCTCGCCGCCTTCGTCGCCCTCTGCGAGGGATATTTCAGAGTGCTCCCCACACTCGAACTCTGGGAGGAACTCTTTTATCTGAAGCTTGGCATCGCCCTCCGGGGTGAGGCGGCCCAGTGCGGTGCTTACATCGCCGTGCGGCGCATCGGGGCTGGAAATTACTTCTCGAAGATCGCCCTGGTGCACTCTACAAAGCTGTGGCAGAAGATGTACTTCTACGGCCGGAAAATCCACTCGGAGCGGGACTACGTCAACCTGCTGGACTACGCGGCTGGTCCGCCTGCTGAACCCCGCTCCTCCTGGAGGTTCTGGCTGAGAGGCCTTTCGTGCGCCGCCTCCATCGCCCTAGACCGCCTTCATGATCTGACAGAAGTGGAGGGTCTCATGGGCTCGGACTTGCTGGCCGCCTTCGCGGAGCGCCGTCTGCTGCCACTGCAGTCCCGGCCTCACCTGATTAGTGATATGAGCGGGCGCCGAGACCCGAGCCGAATAAGCACCAAGCAGATGCCGGTCGCGGAAGTAGTCCGACTGGTGAATTAAATCTCCAATTGGAAACTGTCGGAGACGGACTGGGAGTTCCACATGCCGCCGTACAGCTGCAGCAATCCGCCGCCTGCGGTAAGCTCCTTTCTTCTTTCTTCTTTCTTCTACCTTGGCCTGTTCTTACCGCCTGACCATCGTGTCATGTTGTAGCGCTTCCCAGGCCAACTGGAGCCGGGCTCTTGAGTTTCGGGCCGCCCGCTTATGCCAGACCGCTTTCAGAGCGATACGAGCGACCCCGATCTAGGGGCGGCCGCCATGGAGGAGGACGAGGTCACAGGCGGCGGAGACATGACAACAGGCGGCTCGTACGGAGGCGTTGTCGGGGAGTGGCCAGACAACGATGAGGATGAAGAGGCGCCGCGTCCTGGCCAAGACGCTGACCCCGCGGGAGGCAGCACCTCGATGGTGCCGCCGATGACAGGCAGCGGATCGAAGCGCCGGGCCGGCACCGGGCTGAATGGCAGCCAGCCGAAGAAGCCCAAGTCTTCGGCCGCCGCAACCAAGCGCCATGAGAGGGCCGCCAAGCGGCCCTTTATCAAAGGGCCCCTAAGCCAAGGCCGACTGTGTCCGCATAAGCGCCCCGCCATTTCTTTTCCTTTGTCATTTCCTTTTCCTGCGGGTAATTCATCAGTCTCCTTGCGTTCTTCTAAGCAGAGGTCCACTTTCCCTCTCACGAGACCCCATCGGCTTGGTGGTCGGAACGGCGGAGGCCTCCGCCACCCCTCGCCGCGTGGATCCAGCCACCGCCCTTCGAGAGGTGACGGTCAGGAATGCGCAGGAGGCGCGAGAGGAGCGGGATGCTGCGGCTCGCAGGGAGGCAGATGCATTTAAGACGGCGTGGGCAGAGGCCGAAGTTGCGGCCAAGGCCATGGCTAAGGCGGCAGCCAAGGCCCGGGCGGACGCAGCCGCCAGGGCGCGGGAGCAGGATACAGGCCGTTGGCCGTTGTCGGAGCCCGCTGAACCCCAACACGCGGGTCCTTTGGAGCCGTCTGGTCAAGCGCCGGCTGGTGGTGACCAGCCGGTTTTCGAAAGGGAAGGGGACGGCCCTGCCGCCATGGATGTGGAGGCGGCCCCCCTCGCGCCGCCTGTCGGCGCACGGGACAGCCGACTCGAGGGGCCGGTCGCGCCGTCGGCCGAGGGATAGCTGGTGGTGGGTCTGCTCCCCACCACTCGGATTCCAGTGCACCCGCGACTAGGGAGGGTGGGTTCAGCCCCGCGGCAAGTGGAAGCCGGCGCAGCCAGCTCGTCGTCGCCGGATAACAAGGCCACTAGCGCCGCGCCACCAGGTTTGTCACCTGGCAGTGGCGGCGTTTTGAATGTTGCCTGCCGGGACGTTCTGGACCGGTTCAACGCCCAAGGCGACACCCTACAAAAGGCTTTGCAGGACTTCTTGGCCACGCGGACGGCCGTCCGGGTATACTGACTTCTTCTTTTGTTTTTTATTCCTTGAATTTCTCTCGTGGGGGCGCGTCAGCGCACCCACTGAGTGTAGTCCCTGTGTTTCGGGCCGGCTGCTGAGCGGGTGGCTTAGAACTCCAAGGTAATCCCGTGAGTTAACTTGTTTCTTGCCGTCCTTGTCACAGGACTACCACAATCTTCAGGTGGCCGCCTACAACTCTCAGCATCAGGAGCTGACCAGGCGGATAGCCGCCTTGACTGAAAGTCGGAGTAAGTGCTTCTTCTTCTCCTTGCAGGGGCGCGTGAGCGTACCCGCTGGGTGTTGTCCCCGAGTTTCGGACTTGCTGCTGAGCAGGCGGCCTGGAACCCCAAGGTTAATTTGTCTTTGGCTGGTGCTGATACTGATGCCTTCTTCTTCTTCTCTTGTCAGCAGTCGCGGCTAACCTTCGGACCCAGCTGGGCGAGGTCCGGGCTGAGCTCGCTACCAAGGAGCAGGAGCATAGCCAGGCCGTCCAAGAGCGCGACCGCCTAGCCAAGGAGTTGGCAGACCAGGCGGAGAAGCACAAGGCGGAGCTCAAGAAGCTGGCAGACGATGAAGAGCTCCATCGGGTCGAGTTCGAGACTCAACGCTCGAACTGGGCCAGAACGGAGAAGGCCCTGCATGACGACTTTGAGGCGATCGAGGACATGGTTGATGGTGAGTTGTTTCTTCTCTTCTTCATAGTTGCCGACTCCGCAGGAGTCAGCTTCCATCTTCTTACTCTTTTGTTTTTTCTTGGTGCAGAGTTCTTCCCTGGTCATTCCGCTGCCGTCAGCCAGACTATCGAAGCCCGACGTGATGAAAGGCGTCGAGTGGGCGTGGAGATTGCGCTCAACGCACCACGGACCCTCGGCGAGCAAGTTCTTGCCATGAAGGCGCACTTCCAGCTGGCCCACCGAATGATTCGCCGCCTGCAACGCGCCGGATCCTAGGTGCTGGCCGCCCTTTGGCCAGATGTCCCAGCTCCGCGCACTCCTAGCAGGACTGACGAGTGGTTGGAGGTGGCGGTCGGCCGCTTCGAGGCCTGGAAAGGCGTTGCCGCAAGGGCTGGCACGCGGGCGGCCTTGGAATTTGCCAAGGGCTGGTATCCCAACCTGGATCTTGGCCAACTGGCAACTTTCCGCTTGAAGGTCGAGCCCGAGCAGGTTGTGGTGCGGGGATACCTCATCAAGCGTGCCGCCGCGATCACCGACTATGCTGACACCACCGTCTTCATCCAAGAGTTGGATGAGAACGACCATGTGGTGTTGCCCGATCAGTTTGGGCTGGACCTGGCGGCACTGGAGGAGCTGGACGAGGAGATTGCATCGAGCGATGAAGGCGAGGACGAGGAAGACGAGGACGAGGAAGGTGGTCCTCTATAAGGCGAGCCGCTTGTTCGTCCTCAGCCTGACCAGGCCTCGACCAGCGAGCCGCGTGGAACTGCACCGACTGCCGTAGAAGACTACCAGGTTGAGTTCCACCAGGCGGGCCCCTCAGCAGCCGGCGTAGCGGACTCCACGGTGCTTCCAGATCCGCCTGCTGCTCCTTCGACCTAAGCGGCTATGCTATCTTTTGTTTTTCTGTTTGCTTTGTAACCAGTCAAGTTAGTCTTGCACAATTCCACCCACTAGGTGTACCTTAAAACATTGTTGAATGGCGGCCGTAGGCCTTTTGTTATGTAAATATACTGTTAATCTCGCATATGCTTATGCTCTTTGCCGAGTTCTAGTCTTGGCACTGCCTTTTGTTCCTTTGGGCGTTTTATTTTGCCATCTCCTTTGACTGCCGTCCTGCCAGCCGGACAGACACTCTGTGATCTGTGGCTGGGTCAGGGACTTGGCCGTTTTTAGGATAGACAAGTAGCCTGCCGTTTGGAACGTGGCTTGGTCAAGTTGGAACCCGGCCGGCCGGTTGGCCAGCAGCCGGACGATTTGTCTCAAAGGCTGTCTTGACCTATGTTTGCTTTTTTCCTTAGCCATTTTCATGTGGGCATCGCTTCCTTCCTTTGACTCCTGCCTGTCGGACAACCGTGTTCTGCGAGTCTGTGACTTTTAGGCAAGAGAGGGCTTGGATGCCGGAACATTACTTGTCCGACTATTGGAGAATTCAAACATAGGACAAGGCGGCAAGCCCCCGGGCCGACTGGTCGGTCCCGGTGCCGGGCGAAGGAATGAAGTAACACATTCACAGGCATAATCTTATCATATAAATAAACGGAGGGCAGTCCCCGAGTACTCCTCGGGGGGGCCCGTTTTCTCTCAAAATACAGTAGATAGTACGATACATACTGCCTTTAGCTGTAAAAGCGGCGAATGAGATTTGCATTCCACGGGCGCTCTGATTCTTTGCCCGAGTCATCTCGCTTTGCGTGCCCTTGGCTTCCGCATGTCGATGAGGTAGTAGGAGTCGTTGCCTAGAACCTTGCTGATGATGAAAGGCCCTTCCCAAGGGGCTGAGAGCTTGTACTGCCCGGCTGTTCGCTGGACCAGTCGGAGCACAAGGTCCCCCTCACGGAAAGAACGCGGCTTGACCCGCCGGCTGTGATAGCGGCGCAAACCCTGCTGGTAGATGGCGGATCGGCCGAGAGCTACCAGCTGGGCCTCCTCCAACAAGTCCACACCATCTTCACGTGATTCCTTTGCTTCTGCTACCGTGTACTTGGTGACGCAAGGTGAGTCAAACTCGATGTCTGTCGGGATGACGGCCTCGGCCCCATAGACGAGGAAGAAGGGGGTGAAGCCGGTTACTTTGTTTGGTGTCGTTCCGAGGCTCCAAAGGATGGACGACAACTCTTCGATCCAGCAGCCGGCCGAACACTCTAATAGTTCGACCAGGCGGGGCTTGATGCCGGACAAGATGAGACCGTTTGCACGCTCAACTTGGTCGTTTGACTGCGGGTGAGCAACGGACGCCAAGTCCAGCCGGATGCCATGTGTCGCGCAGAAACGGGCCAAAGCTCCTTTGGCAAAGTTTGTGCCGTTGTCAGTGATGATGCTATGTGGTATGCCATACTAGACTGTGATGTCGGCGATGAAGGTCACGACAGTCGGACTGTTGAGTTTCTGGATTGGTCTTGCGTCAATCCACTTGGTGAACTTGTCCACCGCGACAAGCAAGTGAGTCATGCCGCCGCATGCTGTATTGAAGGGACCCACCATGTCCAGCCCCCATACTGCAAACGACCATGTAATGGGGATGGTATTGAGTGTAGAAGCCGGCAAGTGTTGTTTTGAGCTGAAGCACGGGCACCCATTACATTTTTTGACTAGATATTTGGCGTCGTCCAAAGTAGTCGGCCAGAAGAAACCGTGGAGAAAAGCTTTGGCGACGAGGGACTTGGAGGCTGCGTGGTGGCCGCATTCGCCTTGATGAATATCTCTCAAAATGGCCAAGCCCTTTTCGGGATCTACACAGCGCTGGAAAACACCGGCCACGTTGCGTCTGACAAGCTCTCTGTTCACTATTGTGTATGCTGACGCTCTGCGTTGCACTTGTTGGGCTAGGGTCTGATCTGCTGGCAGCTCTCTTCTCAGCAGAAAGTTGAGGATGGGATGTGCCCATGATGGTGCAGTGACCCCTGTCACCTCAGCAATTGACACCAGGGTGGTTGGGCCGGGAGGTGGAGGGCTGGAATTAGTCGCCGCTTGCTGCATTCTTGAAGTCCCCGGGCTGGCTACATTAGTCCTCGAGCCGGGTCCCGAAGTCCCCAGGCCGGGTGTTGGCGGTGCAGTCCCCGGGCCGCCTGCTGAGGTCTCTGAGCTGACTGGGGTAGTCCCCTGGACGGGTTCTAAAGTCCCTGGGCCGGGTGTCGGCGATGCAGTCCCCAGGCCGCCTGCCGAGGTCTTCGGGCCGACAGTGGCAGTCCCCAAGCCGGATCCGGTTGTTCCAGGGTCGATCGGTACGAAGATTGACTCTGATTCTGGCGACGGCTGGATAGACAGCTTGCGCAAGCACCAGAGGGACATGCTAGCTGGTATCGCTTGCCGAGTTGATCCAATTCGTGCCAAGGCATCTGCTTGCTCATGGCACATGGAGGAACTCGCAGCCATCAAAATGCCCGCTGATCTGTTGGACGAGGAAACAGTAACTTGCCATGTTTGCATCCTTGGCGTTCCTATCACCAGATGACTGCTGGACCACCAAATCTGAGTTGTCGTAGCACAACACTCGGCAGATGCCAATCTCCTTGGCCAGCCGGAGCCCGTGGATGAGTGCTTCATACTCGGCCACATTGTTGGAGGCGGCAAAGTGGATTTGCAATGTGTACTTGAGCTTGTCGCCCTTGGGTGAGGTGAGGACGACGCCGGCTCCTAAGCCAGTGCGCATCTTCAAGCCATCGAAGTGCATCCGCCAATGGGTTGAGTCTGGTGCAGGTGGCGGATACTGGGTCTCAGCCCAGTCAACGAGGAAGTCGGCCAGTGCTTGTGACTTGATGGTGGTGCGGGGCTGGTAGAAAATGGTGAAGGGGGCAGCTCGATGGCCCACTTTGCCGCTTGGCCCGATGCATCTCTGTTGCCCATGATCTCAGCAAGCGGGGCCATGCAGACAACCGTAACGGGATGCTCTTGGAAGTACTGCTTGAGCTTCTTGGCGGCAAAGTACACGCCATAGCACATCTTCTGGTGGGGATAATTCTGCTTGGAGGCGGACAACACCTCACTCAGGTAGTAGAGGGGCCTTTGGACTGGCAATACTTTGCCGTCTTCTGGGCGCTCGGCTACGATCACGGTGCTGATCACCCGGCTTGTGGCGGCTATATAAAGGAACATGGGTTCCTTGTCTGTTGGCGCCGCCAGGATAGGCGGTGTGGTCAGCATCTTCTTGAGCTGGCGGAAAGCCTCGTCCGCCTTGTCATTCCTCTCAAAGCAGGTGGTTTTCTTCATTAACTGGTGCAGAGGGAGTGCCTTTTCACCCTGCCGGCTGATGAATCGGCTGAGCGATGCTAGGAACCTGGTGAACTTCTAGACGTCTCGCAGACGGGTTGGTCTCTCCATCCTCTCGATGGCCTTGATCTTCGCCGGGTTGCACTCAATACCGCGTTCAGATACCAGGAAGCCAAGGAGCTGGCCTACTGGCACCCCGAAGACGCACTTCTCCTGGTTCAGCTTGATCTGAAAATGGCGCAAGTTTTCAAAGGTCTCCTGGAGGTCCTCCAGACGAGTACCGCGCTTCTCCATCTTCACCACGATATCGTCCACGTAGACGTGGGCATTCCTGCCAAGTTGTTTGAGGAGACACTTCTGCATGCAACGCTGAAACGTGGCGCCAGTGTTTCTCAAGCCGAATGACATGGTCAGGTAACAGAAGGCTCCGAATGGCATGAGGAAGGCGGTCTTTAGGCGATCAGTCGGATCCAGCTTGATCTGGTGGTAACCAGAATAGGCATCAAGGAAAGACAGCAGCTCACATCCGGCTGTGGAGTCGATCACTTGATCTATTCGCGGCAGAGCAAACGGATCTTTAGGGCAGCTTTTGTTAAGGCTGGTGTAGTCAATGCACATGCGCCACTTGCTGTTCTTCTTCAGCACAAGGACAGGGTTGGAAAGCCACTCTGGATAGAACACCTCCATGATGAAGCCGACAGCCAGCAGGCGGGCGACCTTCTCACCGACAACTCTTCTTTTTTCTTCGGACATGCGGCGAAGTGGCTGCCTAACTGGCTTTGCGTCTTCTCTCACGTGCAGTTTGTGCTCGGCAAAATCCGTCGGGACACCCGGCATGTCCTTGGGGGACCATGCGAAGATGTCTCGATTCTCACAGAGGAAATCGACGAGCTCGCTTTCCTATTTGCTATCAAGGTTTAACCCTATGACAACAAATCTCTTTGGGTGCGCCGGGTCCAAGGCAATCTTCTTGGTCTCTTTGGCCGGCTGGAAGGAGCCTTGAGGCTCCGCCTCCTTGGGACCAGATGGTATTGCCGGCTGCTCACCGGCCATTGCCACCAATCGATCAAGGTAGCACTTCTCTTAGGCTATGACGAGGGCTTTGGCCAGCCGGCTGTTGGCGGTAGCACAGGCGGCCGACTTCTCATAGTCGTCACCGACAGTGATTATGCCCTTGGGACCCGGCATCTTCATCTTGAGATAAGCATAATGGGGCACGGCCATGAATTTGGCGAGGGCAGGTCGGCTCAAAATTGCATGATAATGGCTCTCCAAATTCACCACCTCAAACCAGACCGGATGGCGGCGGAAATGTTTCTTGTCACCAAACATGACATGTATCTTGACCTTGCCGATTGATGAGCAAGAGAGTCCGGGGAAGATGCCGTGGACCATGGTCCGGGTGGGCTGGATCTGCTTCTCTTTGATGCTTAGTTTTTCCATGGTGTCCCGGTACATGATGTTGATGCTGCTGCCACCGTCTATCAGAACTCGGGAGAAATGACAGGCTCGCTTGTCGGTGGAGAAAGTTGCATCCAGAACCATGGCGTAAGCACCCGGCGATGGCATGACAGCCGGGTGGTCAGCGCGTCTCCAGCTGATGGGCTTCTCGGACCAATGCAAGTATTATGGGACCTCTAAGGCGACGGTATTGACTTCTTGGTGCTGCTGACGCCGGCTGTGCCTATTGTCCGCCTGGCTGGTGAACATGACGTAGGCCCCATTCTCCTTCGAGAACTCATCATGGACCGGGCCGCTTGGACGGGCCGCCGGCTGCTTTGGAGGCGGGGCCGCCTGCCCCGCAGGTGGGGAGGCAGAGCCTTGCCTCGCGCGATCCGAGTGAGCCAGTGACACTTTCGGGTGACGTTGTTTGATGGCTTTGCACCACTGTGAAACTTGCAAGGGGCGTCGAGAGCTTGCTCGAAGGAGAAGGCGGGCTGCCAAGCAGGCTTGCAGCCTTTCTGGTGCTTGGGTCCGGCCTGGCCTTCCGCCCGCTGGCCTTCGACTGCTGCTACCAGCCGGCTGTTGGAAGCCGGCGGAGGAGCCTTGCACTTGTTATCCACCGATTGGACTCTCCAGCCGGCATCCGAGGAGCCGGCGGGGCCATCTTTCCAGAGGAATCTACGTGCAGCTCCGACTTCATGGAGTAGTCGGCCGTGGCATACTTATCTGCTATGCTTAATAGCTCATCCAGCGTGGAGGGCTCATCGCAGAGGAGCTTGTGCTTGAGCAGAGTGCCCACTCTGCACCCGGCCGTGAAGTATTCTATGGCTGCACCTCATGCACCCCTCCACAGGAGTTGCGCAGCTCAGCCCAACGCGTAAGGTGATCACGGGCGGACTCGTTCGGCCCTTGGACGCATAGGTAGAGCTGTCGAGGCTTGGGCGACCACTTGTAGGTGCTGGTGAAGTTGCGGGTGAAGACGTCAGTGAAGTCCAGCCATCTGTTGATGCTGTTGGGCTTGAGGTTGTTCAACCATGTCCGGGCCGTGCCCCGGAGCATGAGGGGAACATACTTCACGGCAACACGTTTATTGCTGTTTGCTATGTTGACAACAGTGGAGTAGTCCACTAGCCAATCCTCTGGCTTGAGGGAGCCGTTGTACTTGGGAGTATCTCTAGGGAGTGAGAAACCCTTGGGGAAAGGCTCGTCGTCGATGCAGGGGCCGAAACAAGGCGGGCCGATCGCGTCTTCTTCTTCGACCGTCAGGGATCGCGCCAGCTGGTCGATCCGATGGTGTGCATCATTCTCCCCAACTCCCTCGCGGCGGCCCAAGCGGCCTCCCAGAGTTGGGTGCTCGACAGGCGGCGGGGACGCGCGCCTCTCCCTGCAAGGGGGAGGTGAGCGCTTGCTCCATCGTTCCATCGCCCTTGGATGGCCGTTCTGGTCACGCTCGATGGTGATGCGAGTTCGCCGACTGCGGCTGGCAGCCGGCTCCGTGTCCTGCCGACTGCGGCTAGCAGCCGGCCCTGGGTTGTGCCGACTGGGGGTGCCGCCTGTTGGAGATCGGGATGAAGCTCCCTGCTCTCGACGGGGAGGGAGGTTCTCGGCCTGCACGCCAGCCTCCAACGCCCGGCGGCGAGCCTCCTGCTGCTCGGCTGCCATATCGAAGAGTTGCTGGACGCACAATGTCATGCAACGAAGCTCATCTCCTTCCAGGTGGACCAACTCATCAGCGGTCGCCTGTGCGGCACGCAAGTTCTCCAAGGGGGTGGCATAAATCGGACGCGCAGCCCCCATCATGCTGGTGAGAGTGCCGCCACGGTTCCGGACCGCACCGGCCTGGCTGGGCTCACCAGCAGCCGGCGTGCCACCTATCGCACTGTCGACCTCGCGACGGTAGGCTTTGGTGAGGCGCCTCATGGCGGCCAACTTGTTGGCGTTGTCGAGGAGTGAGACGCGGAGCGTTCCCAGCGTCGCACCGTCTGCTTCCGCGGCGATGGGGGTGGAGAGGTTCCGCATTGCCGCCTGCAAACAGGTCCTGACCAGACCCGTTGGAGGGCTCGTCGTGGCTGGCAGCCAGCACCTCCGTGACGGCGCTAACACTTGCGTCGCAGATCACAGGGGGGGAGTGGATCGTCAATGACCACCACGTGATCGGGGAAGGCATCGGTGGATGCCGCGTCGGAGTCGATGAGCATATCGACGGGTGGGTCGGTGGAGCCAACAGACTACAGGTCGGAGGCGATCTCATCGACGATGTGGAGCTTGTCGAGGAGCTCGACGAGGCAGCTCTCCGAGCCAACTGCTCCCTTAGCCGGAGCGGGCTCGTCGAGGAGGCAAACCACGCCGAGAAAATCAGTGAGCTTGCTTGCGGCGCAAACGGCTTATGCACCGCCAAGTGCCCCGATATCCATGCCATCGGGCGTGCCGGGCTGGCTGCGCTCGCCAGGGAGGAACAAAGTTCCCGTCCAGAACATGTCTCCGGACGACGGTGCACCTTCCCCACAGTGGGCGCCAAATGTCGGGGGTTTGGTGCGACATATGCCAAAGGATGGCTTATCATGAATGGGGACAAGAGAGCGTCGCCGGGCCCTAGAAGCGAGATAAGGCGGAACTTGGGACGCCTACGAATCTTACCCACGTTTGGGGCTCTCCGTGGAGCTAACACCCCTAGTCCTGCTCTGCGGGGACTCCGCGTCCTAACTATCTTCAATATGGTAGCTACAAGGTTGCTCCTCGAGCTGTGTCGTCTAGAGGAGGAAGAAGGGCCAAGCTAGCTCTCTCCTCTCCTTTTAGGAATGTAAGTCGTGGCTAGGGTTTCATCCCTCTCTCGGTGTTTCTCTCAATGTCTAACCCCCTTGCATGGAGGAACCTGGGGGGTTTATATAGGCCTACCCCCCAGGGCTACAATGGTAATCCGGCCGGGTGCGGGCCCCGACCGTCAACATCTCTGGGCGCCGGCTTCTCCGCCGGCTGCTGGGTCCCGCCGGCCGTCGGGGACATGTATGTCCTGTGGGCCAGTGTGATTGTGTTCTACTGTTGACATCCTTCTGCTGACGAGGGCGCCGCTGAGGAGGGCGTGGCTACAGTATCGTCGCCTAGCGGTCGTACACTGTTGCCACACCGCATCTTGTCATCTTAATGGAGTCCATTCTTCAAGGGAATGGCAGGCCGCCTGCTAGAGGGCGGCCCGTCCTTATGCCACCGGCCAGAGGCCAGCTGCACCCTGGTGGCCCACTGATGGGTGGGGCCTGCCGCCTGCAGGCCACACCGCCTCTAGATCGTGGGATCATGGCTTCTTCTGACCAGGGTGAGGTCATGGGCAACATAGCTATAGTGGCGTGCCGGCCAAGGGGTGTCTGCAAGGTACACCCACACTGTAGCCATGGTACCCTGGATTCTAGGGGAGCAGGCTCTACTGTAGCCATACTCTAGTCTTGTCGAGGATCACCCGGCATGTTCTCTAAGGGGGAGGCACGGGGCCGTCTGCTAGATGTCGGCTGCTCCGCAACCGCCTGTTGATAGTTCGCCGCTTGCCAGCAGTGGGCTCCTAGGGCCTAGCGGTCCTAGGAGGCGACCTGATGCGAGGCGGCCGAAGGATGACAGTCGGCCTTAATGTCTTGAAACGCCATGGGTGGTTGATGAGGACACCCCTGGTCAATATCTCCGACAGTTTCCACCAACCGCTTCGAGATGTTGCAGTCGCCACCATCGCCACCTCCTTGGAGGCTCCTACGACAAATCAACACCAGAAGGACCGGGTGTGGAGGAGTCGAATCAAGCGAGTGTTGTAGGGTAGACGACTTTAAATCATCCGGGGCGAGCGTGACGCCACAACTCCTCCACATACTCCTTCATGCCTGGTCCTCGAGCTGCAACAGAGCAAGCAAACGTCGTCGTCAGGGGTCATGGTCGCTCACCATGGCGTAAGAATTGCGACATCCATAGGTAGGTCGCTGCCTCCATCACGAGCCGCGGGAATGGAGTGGATCCAGATGCCAGCTGTAAGGAGGATCTCCGTCCACACGCTGGCCCAAGCCGCCGCCGCCACCTATCACTCTAAGAGATGTTGCAGTTGCCGCCATCGCCACCCGCTGCTTCAGGATGCCGCTAGGTCCGCCACCACCGCGAGGAATGTCCAAGAAGCTATTCTTTAATATATTATTGCTCGCTAGATTTTTTCAGTTCAACAACCATCATACTCAAATTTCATATTATATGGCAAAATCATTTAATTTCAAGAAACACAAAGAGCTCTAATCGACAACAATTCTATTACGATCATACACCAAATTACATATTCGTCGGCCGCCGCCTCCATGGAAGCTCATGCGACACATAAATAACAAGAGGACCGAGTGCGGAGGAGCCAAAAAATCAAGCGGGTGTTGCACAATAGACGACTTTAAATCTTTGGGGAGACCGTGATGCCACAACTCATCCACTTCCTCCTTACTTCTTGGCATTGAGCTGTCGCAGAGCGGACACATGTCGTTGTCAGGGGTCGTGGTCGCTCACAATGATAGAGGAAGGGTGTCATCCATAGTTAGGTGCACATCATGGTGGAGGTAGCTTGATATAGAAACCCTAGTCAAGGCGAGAGGAGTCGAGCGGCAGAGGCGCAACCTCATTCCATAGGAGGATCCCTACGCTGGGGGAATCGACCATCGAGAGAGAGAGAAGATTGGCTCGTGTGGTGCAGGCTGAATTAGGGAAAAAATTCAGTAAAAATGGTGGGAGAGTAACAATAAAAAATTCAGTGGGGTATCCCTTCGGCCGGTGAAAGTCGTGGGTACCAACGAGGACTACTACATACTGTCATTTAGTAATAGATTGTCCTTTAATGATAAGACAAATATTTTAGACATGTAACTGATTCCTTTCCATAATTATTGCCTTGTGTTATTAAACATTGATTCCTTTCCATAGATTTGGTTTGTGAAGATTGATTACAGATCATCGTGATTGATTTCTTTACATAAGGGCATTACTAAATATACTGAAGGTCGAGCTACATTATTTGTGTAGATTTCGTAGATAAAACCGGATTAAGTTGATTAGTGGACTAGAAACCATAGTGAATAAATTGGTGGGATAGAAAAAAAATCGGTGTAGGAGGTTTAACTGGAATGTAGGTGACTCTATTAACTCACCATGGTGTATGTCAATTCTGATAGTATGTCGTGCACAAAGTAATAGGTTGCTCATAGGAAAAATAAATTAGAAGAAAGGAA
The DNA here is from genome assembly GCA_902687465.1 of Secale cereale. Lineage (NCBI taxonomy): Eukaryota > Viridiplantae > Streptophyta > Magnoliopsida > Poales > Poaceae > Secale > Secale cereale. Next base: position 624,611,438 of record LR738713.1, read on the forward strand.
GCAAAAGAATGAAACTTGGAAAACAAAATGAAAAATAAAAACCCAGGCACGCGTCAAATGGGCCGACGGTAAGATTTGTTTTATTATGGGTCTGAGTACTGGAAGCCAAGGAAAGTTTGATTTTAGTAGAGATTTTGCTTATATTTGATTTGATTGAGTTGAAGCATGCCATTGTTTCGGAAAGTGCCAACTTCATTGGATTTTGTATTGGGAAAGTGTCAATTCTGATAGTATGTCGAGCACAAAATAATAGGTTGGTCATAAAAATATTAAACAGAAAAAAGAAACAAAAGAATCGAAACATACAAAAAAACGAAATATAAAAACGCTTGCACACATCAGGCCGGCCAACTTTGATTATAAATGATATATTTTCTATATTTGATTTGATTTGGGTAACAGGAAAGTTCGACTTTAGTTGAAATTTTGTTAAGATTTGATTTGAATCATTTAATGCATGACATAATTCTGGGAAAGTGTTGATTTGATTAGTTAATGCACGCGTCAAATGGGCGGGCCCAACTTGGTTGCGCTTCAATGAAAGTTTGTGGTATGATGCTAGTTGGCGTAATATAGGTTTTGCCGAGGGGTTGGTGAGAGTGAGGCGAGACTATCAACTCTCCGTTTAGGAGTAGAGATTAATGCATGGTATTGTTTTGGAGAAGTGTTAATTTAATTTGATTTTGTTTTGGGAAAGTGTCGATCTGATGGTATGCTGAGCACAAAATAATAGGTTGGTCGTGAAAATTTTAAGCAGGAAAAAGAAACCGAAAAGAAAATCGAAACACACACACACACACACACACACACACACAAACGCTTGCACGCGCCAGGCGGGTCAACTTTCATTATAATTTATGTTTTGGTAAGATTTGATTTTGGTAGTAGGGATGTTTGGATTTAGTTAAGACTTTGTAAAGATTTGATTTGAATGTAATGCATGATGTAGTTTTCAAAAGTGACAATTTAATTAGTTAATGCACGCGTCAAATGTGCCACCCCAACTTGGCTGCTCAAGCTCGTGGGCATAATATAGGATTTACCAAGGGGTTCAGGCAAGTGAGGTGTAACTTCCCAAATTTTCAATTTGGAATGTTAGACATAGGTCATCATATGCATATCATATTTTATTTGCTTTTCGTTTGCGATCCTCGAAATTCTAAGCAACTCAAGGACACACGGAGAGAGTTGGGGATTTCACTGGTTCATATTTGATTTTTCTCAAATATCGGAACTAGGATCATTTTAGTTTTAATTGTTTTTCTTTCCGAAAATATTTCATATTAAAATATATGAGTGGGGATAATATGACTTCTCCAAGCTAAATGAAATAGTGGAAGAAAAATATTAAAATCAAATATATTTATTTTTTTGGTTTTTCTGCTATTTTATTTGAAATAAAAAATGTGCATACTTTCAAAAGTTGCATTTTAGGGCCAAGAAAATGTTCATAATGTTCTAAATATTTTATTTAGACGGTGAAAATTTATTTTGGCATTTTTTTAATTTTTATTTATTTTTTCTAGGATTTTTCCGGCGTAATTCGTTTAAAAAAAGTCCGGACAGTACTGGGCCGAAGGCCCAGCCGGCCCGTCGCACCGCGCCGCCTTCCCGTCCCAGGCGGAGTCCGCCACCCGCCCGACTCGCTGCCGTGGCCGACTCGGCCAACGTCGCCGCCTGCCCCTTCCCCAAGCCAGCCCCCTAGCCTTTAAATACGCTGCCGCCACCACCCCTCGCCCCACCTAACCTCGCCACCAGCCGCAGCCAAGCCGTGCCGCCGCCAGCGCCAGCCCCGCCACCCCGTGCCGCCGTCTGCCACGCCGGAGCCGCCACTGTTCCGATCCGCCGGAGCCGCCGTTTTTTTGGTTTTAGGTAAAAAACCACGGGTTTTAATAAAAACCCTAGATCGGTTTTCTTTTTGGTTTAGATCGGTTCTCTTTTTTGGTTTAGTTATTTAGCGGACGTGTGTCCGTTCATTCGTTTAATGAACGCTTTTCGTCTTTTAGTTACAGACAGCGAACGTTCGTTCGTTAGCCTGTTCGTCGCGTTTTCTTTTTCAAGGTTTTTCCGCGATTATTTTCGATTGCGATTTCTGTCCTGATCTTCATTTAGTATAACTTTTCACTTGTTAGTCGGAATCAGGTGAAACAAGCGACTATATTTTCGTCTTGAAGCTCTCTTTCTGTTTAACCAAGTTGAACAAGATTTTGGTACTGTAAAATTTGACTTTAGTACAATTTATTAAACGGATCTTGTTTCTTTCGTAGTTTGAGTTTCGTTGCTCCGTTTGATTTGATTCTTTTTCCAAACCGGAGTTCTTTAGTTGAACTTTCTAGTTAGATCTTCTTATTTGAGTTTTATCCGTGCATATTTGCTTGGTTGCTTATGTATGCTATTATTTGTTTGCGATAGAATTCCCGGAGTGCGAAGCGTGCTACTACGAGTCACTAGGTTTTACGAATCGTCAACAAGGCAAGTAACACTTTGATCATACCCTTCATTACCCAATTTTTATGCATTAGTTCAACCCGCACACATTGCATGAGTAGGATCTCTTAACATGTGGGTTTGGGAAGTAGATTTGAGGTAGAACTTATTTCCTGCTTTATTATCAAACCCTTGGGAGTTACTTCTACGTTATGCTTAGGTTGCCATGCTATGCTCGTAGACGTGGATTGGGTTTGAGAGTATTCATGACAGATGTGAGATTCTTAATTAATGGTTTAACTTAAGGTGGCTACTTTAATACACATCTGGGTGGATTGGTTGCATGGCACCTGGAGAATCCAGTGTTGTCCTAGGATATCCCGGAGGAACCATGTGATTATCCTATGGAATGCCACCCAGGCTCAAAGGGATCATAAGACTATTCATGCCAGAAACTTCTGTGTGCAGCCTCAATGCCATTATGGGCTCTGGCATAGTTGAGTATGTTGCGTGAGCTCTTTCAGTGGTGGACTAGGAGATGTAGGGGAAAGTAAGTGTACGGGTCCACCCGGGGTAAAGAGTAAATGCTTCTGAAAGATTGTGTCTCGGTCATCCGTTTCTCAAACACCATGCAATGCGAGAAATCCAACGGAGGAGATCGAGTCTTGTGGGGAAAAGTGCGCAAACCTCTGCAGAGTGTACAAACTAATCATGATTAGCCGTGTCCCCTGTTATGGACATCTTGAGTATCTGGTACTTGAATTATTGGATTGATCTCATCACTCAAAAACTAATTTGTTGGGTTAATAAAGATGGCTTTAATTGGGATTGAGTTGGAGGAACCTTCTCAATGATGTTTCAACTACCATGATAATTAAAATAAAATATATTCCTCTGTTGTAGGAAAAAATTGGCTTTATGCAAAAACAGTATAACCTTAGAGCCTCCACCAGCCATATATGCATGTAGTGTTAGCCTTTATCTGTTACTTGCTCTACTATGTTATCTTGCCAGCATATTCCATGTGGTGACCCGTTTCGGACTGCAACATACCATGATGCAGACTTTTCAGAAGAAGAGTAAGGTGCATAGGTCGTTTGTCATGCACTCAGCTATACCGTTGGAGTTGATGGACTCACTTATCTTCCATGCCTTCCGCTATTATCGTGTTAGATGGCCTTATGCCATATCTTTTTTGTAATAAGTTCTCTTTTGAGACATTCGATGTAATAAGTGTGTGATTGCCACTCCCTTATAAATCCTTCAAGTACTGTGTGTGTCAGCATTACTGATCCAGGGAAGACACAGAACATAGAGACTTCGGTCCATTCAAATCATGGTCTCTACAAGATGGTATCAGAGCACACGCTGAATGTAGGACACAACCACTAAGAAAAGCCTTAGGTCACTCTCCTCTACTCATTTCTGACTCCTCTCCATTTTCTACTCCTTAGGATGGTGGACTCAAGGAACAAGTTCACCCAACCGGATGAAAATACACCTTTTGGACGACACTTGAAGGAAGTCACTAGGTACCTGAACATCGAAATACGAAGCTTCACCGGTAACTACACCACCACTTTACCAGAAGAGGAGCGATGGATTATTCACGTTCAAATTCCCGGGAGAACATTCATGCCAGTCACTGAGGCCATAGAGTTTTCCTTTGATGCACCAACCTGTAGCCTAGGTAAGAGTATGTCCGCCCACATTGTTATGGGACGAATTGGAGAAGTCTACAAACAGGAGCTGAAGGACACTATCTACCAGATATGTGGATGCCGAGATGAGCAATGGGATATGATCTGTACCAGGAAGGACAGGTCCATTGCAGCTTTCATCCAAGAGTTAAGTCAACGCATTCGTCGATAGGAGCACCAGATGTGCGTAGGCATGATAGATTCGAAGGTGTTAACTAGGAACACAGAGCTAGAAGAGGAACTCAAGTCTTCACATGAAGGATATGAGGAGGAAATCTCAATACTTGTGGAGAAGAATGACGACCTGACAAGGAAACTAGGAGTTTTCATGGGAGACCCCGTGCCAGGAGGAGAAGACGACGAACCCAAGGAGATTCTTTCTGATGACTACAACATCATTGACGACACCGACTCAGACCCTGATGATAGTGATGATGACTTTAAAGACGAAGCTGGAGCAGATATCATGGAATCTTCCTGCGATCAAAATTTCTAGATGAACACCATGTGAATAGTAGTTTTTTCCCCATATAGTAGAAGTTCGGGCACTTTTGTAATGTTAGTTCTAGAAATTTTGTACGCCCTTGTTTGAAATTGATTGGTGTGATATGATTATGTTTGTCTCATGTGCATATGGGTAGTGATTTCCCCCCTACACCTCATCTCTATTCTAATCTCTTCCCTCTGAACCCATGAGATGCCTCCGAGACGTGAGCCCAGATTTGAGTTTCCCCCTGAGCTCACTCAGTTGATCTAGCAGCAGAACACATTGATGCAACTTCTTGTCCTAAACCAGAACAACAACAACAACAACAACAACAACAACAACAACAACAACAACAACCCTCCACCATCACCACCAGTGGAAAACCTAGCCCGCTTTCTAAGGTTGCAGCAGCAGATGTTTTCCAGTATCGTTGAGTTAATAGTTGCTGATGACTCGCTACGCAAGATTGGAAGGGATTTGACCACCATAGGTTGCACAGATGCTGAGAAGGTGCGTTTTGCCGCACATCAATTGGATGGACCAGCAGCCTCATGGTGGGAGAATTACGCAACCACTTTCCCTATAGCCAATGTCACTTGGGATCAGTTTCAACAAGCTTTTCGCATCGCCCATGTCTCAACTGGAGCTATGAGCATGAAGAAGCGTGAGTTTCACAACTTGCGCCAAGGAAATCGTACTATGGCTCAGTACGTAGATGAGTTTAGTACTCTATCTCGCTACGCCCCTAATGATGTGGCCATAGATGCCGCAAAGCAGGAGAAGTTTATGGAAGGCCTGAATGACGAGATGAGCATATAGTTGATGGTGGCAACATTCAACAACTACCAGGAGGTGCTAGACAAGGCTCTTATGATTTAAGGCAAGCTGCAGCAGATTGAGAGCCGCAAGAGGAAGTATGGACAAGGAAAGAACAGTTCTGGAGCCCAGCAGAAGCCCCATTTCACCCCGAACTCAGGAGGATATACCCATAATGGAGGGAGTTCTCATAACCACAATGGCCCCAGGAATGGGAATGGGAATGGAGCGAGCAATAATCATAACCGCTCCACTCGAGCCACACACGCCAAGAGGGATCTAGGTCACATTACATGTTTCAAGCGCAGGAAGAATGGACACTACGCCACGGAGTGCCCTGAGGCGAAGAATGTGAACGGCAATGGAAGCTCTGGTAAGTAGCCCAACCCTTTCAACAGGGGACAAGCGAACCACGTGAACGTGGAGGAGGTTGAAGAGCAGCCTGATGCAGTTGTCGGTAAGTTTTTGGTTAAGTCATTTACCGCAATGGTTCTTTTTGATACAGGTGCATCACATTCATACATTTCAAGGGGATTCATGGATAGATATAAGTTGCCCACCAAACTACTTATGACACCTATGTTAGTAAGCTCACCAGGAGCTGAATATATGGCAAATCAATGATGTTTTCACATGCCATTGACCATTGATACGTCCAAAACGTATCTATAATTTCTGCTTGCTCCATGCCACTTTTGGGTGATATTGCTATGATATTCATACACTTCCATACACTTTTGATCATATTTGGACTAACCAACTAATCCAGTGCACCCCAGTGCCAGTTTCCGTTTTCGGCTGTTTTTGTATTTCAGGTTTTCACGTTACGAGAACTGCCAGGAAAAATCCAGAAAATTATATAAAAAATCAGCGTTCCGGAAACTACCGTGCGTCCGAAGGACAGCCGGGGGGGGGGGCACCAGGGCTCCAGGCGCCCTAGCGGCGCCCCCCCCTGGGCCGCGCCGAGGGGGCGCCTGGGCCCCCCGAAGCTTCCCCGATGCCCCCCTTTGGCATATATTTAAAGCGTCCTCCGAAACCCTCAGAACAGAAACTTTTTTCGCGATCCCATCTCTGTTCCGCCGCCGCCGTCGCTTCCAAGATCGGGAGCACCAGGAGAACTCTTCCCGGCACCCTGCCGGAGGGGAGGATCACCACCGGGAGCTTCTCCACCACCATGGACGCCTCCCGGATGACTCGTGAGTAGTCTCCCTTGGACCATGAGTCCATGACCAGTAGCTATGTGATGTTCTCCTCCCGTTCTTGTGCTTCACTAATTAGTCCTCGTGAGCTGCCCTACATGATCGAGGCACATATGTAATCCTTATGCTGTTGCTATGTTGAGTTTGCTGGGATCCTATGGATTATGAGATTATGTTCAGATTGATCTTGAGTAATATATTTGATTCACCTCTTTTATATTTATGTTAATAAGTAATTCTTGCATGTTCTCCGTTGCTATTTATTGCTTTGGCCAAGTAATACGTAGTGACTCCAAGAGGGAACGTTATGCTCGATTGTGGGTTCATGCCCCTCGATGACTAGCTTGAGTGACAGAAACATGAGTCTAGGGGATGTGTTGTTGCCACAAGGGGGAAAACAACGGTGCTTGTGCCCGCGGGTGCAAGGATTGTTTACTTTACGGAAAGTTCTTTTAATGCAGTTGTCTGTTGCATTGAGTTTACACTATGGGTGGGACTCGCAACTTAATACCAGCGAGATGTTCTGGATAGATATCTCAAGGTGGATGATTAGTAGTAGATATTGATGGATTTCGGTCTACTTACTTTGGCATACCGCCCATGCTTTGAACCTCAACCTTTCTTGCAATGTAGTCAGCATTGGTTTGCGTTCGTGGTCCTGTCAATTGCCCAGCTGTAATTTGTTTACCTCACATAGCTGTTTTATCGTCTTTTGGGAGAGAGACATCACTAGTGAACATCATGAGACTACGGTCCATATTACCATCATTGATCACATCCGCTATTTACTTTTCGTTACTACTTACTATTGCAAACATTATCTATCACTACTATCATTTGCTTTTAATCCTTTGTGAACTACAAGGCCGGAGGGATTGACAACCTCTCTGTACTCGTTGGGAGCAAAGTTATTTGTATCTGTGTGCAGGTCCACGTTGACTGCTAATATCTGGCGCCGTAGCAGTTGACACCTACTTGTTGAACCTAGGAGTCTCTGGGGATTCGATCCTTGGCATCTTTGCTAAGGGAAAAACTTCCACAACACTGCATCTTACACCTTCCACTTGGGGTAACCAACGAGGGGTTAGAGGCCCATCAACCATCCCCTCAGATCTGATAGTTTTGGCATCACATGGATTGGATGTGATACTAGGCATGGATTGGCTATCGATGTATGGAGGGAACATCGATTGTGCCATTAAGTCGATTTTACTTACCACCCCGGAGGGAAAAAGGATTAAGTATGTATCTAGGCATGCGCCTAGGAGGACACAAGTAAATTCTCTCTTGAGAGTTGTTCAGGAGGAAGTGCATGTAGTAAAGGATTACCCGAATCAATTTTTGGAGGAGCTACCAGGCATGCTGCCAGATCGGTACATTGAGTATTTGATAGAACTATTGCCAAGCACCGGACCAATATCGAAGAGACCATACCAGATGCCAACAAATGATCTGGAGGACATCAAGAAGCAGATTAAGGAGTTATCGGAGAAAGGATTCATTCGACGAAGTTCATCACCCTGGGGAGCGCTAGTACTTTTGGTCGAGAAGAAGGATGGATCTTTAAGGATGGTCGTTGATTACGCTGAACGAAGTAACAATTAAGAATAAGTACCCACTGCCGATGATCAATGATTTGTTCGACCAACTTCAAGGAGCTAAAGTATTCTCCAAAATCGATCTATGATCAGGATACCACCAATTGAAGATCCGAGAAAAATATATACCTAAGACAACCTTCACCACCAGTTATGGGCTATATGAGTATACGGTTATGTCATTTGGATTGACTAACGCCCCTACCTATCTCATGAGCATGATGAATAAGGTGTTCATGGAGTTCTTGGATAAGTTGGTCGTGGTATTCATTGATGATATTTTGGTGTATTCGAAGAACGAAGAGGAACAAAAGGAACATTTGCGTTTGGTTCTGGATTAGCTCAGAGAACACCAGTTATATGCCAAGTTCAGCAAATGTGAGTTTTGGTTGAAGGAAGTTGGATTCCTTGGACATGATATATCAGGAGAAGGTATAGCAGTGGATCCTACCAAGGTTCGGTCAGTCACTGAGTGGTTGGCACCCACCTCAGTGGGAGAAATCCGCAGTTTTCTGGGACTCGCGGGATATTACCGGAGATTCATAGAGAATTTCTCCAAGATTGCAAAACCTATGACGACATTGTTGAAGAAGGACACAAAGTTCCATTGGACTGAAGAATGCAAAGAAAGTTTTCAAGAGTTGAAGAAACGTTTGACAACAGCCCCAGTGCTGATCTTGCCAGATATACACAAGGATTTCCAAGTGTATTGCGACGCTTCACGCTTAGGACTTGGAGGAGTACTCATGCAGGATGGAAGAGTTGTTTCTTATGCATCCCGTCTACTCCGACCGCACGAGTTGAATTATGCTACGCATGATTTGGAGCTAGCAGCTGTGGTGCATGCGCTCAAAACCTGGAGACATTTCCTTATTGGAAACCGTTGTGATGTGTACACGGATCACAAGAGTTTGAAGTACATTTTCACCCAGAAGGATATGAACCTCGGACAGAGGAGATGGTTGGAGCTCATAAAGGATTATGATATGAAGCTGCTCTATCATCCAGACAGGGCCAATGTCGTAGCAGACTCTTTGAGTCGGAAGAGTTATGTCAATACCCTAGTAAACGGAGGATTACCACCGGAGTTAGTCGAAGATCTCAGGGAGCTTCGCTTGGAGATAGTTCCTAGGGGTTTTGTTGCGGCCTTGCAGGTTCAGTCAACATTATTGGGAAAGGTACGAGAAGCTCAGAAGGATGATAAAGAAATTGCAGAAATAAAAGAGAAGATGAGTGAAGGAAAATCCAAGGGTTTTCGTGAGGACGAACACGACACCTTGTGGTTTGAGGATCGAGTCTCTGTGCCCAACAACGCTGAGATCAGGAAGTTGATACTACAGGAAGCACATGATTCGCCATACTTGATACACCCGGAAACACTAAAATGTATTTGGACTTGAAGGAACGTTTCTGGTGGATGGGAATGTAGAAGGACATTGCCAAGTATGTAGCCGTATATGATGTATGCCAGAGAGTGAAGGCAGAACATCAGAAGCCAGCACGATTGCTGCAGCCTATGCCGATACCCAAATGGAAGTGGGATAAGCTTGTCATGGACTTTATCACCGGATTACCCAGGACCCGATCGAGATATGACACTATCTGGGTAGTAGTAGATCGCTTGACCAAAGTAGCCCACTTTATCCCCGTGAAAACCACCTATACCAGTGCGAAGTTGGCCAAGATATACATGACCAGGATCGTATGTCTGCACGGAGTTCCCAGGACCATCATGTCAGATAGAGGAACATAGTTTACTTCAAAGTTTTGGCATCAGTTACACCAGACTTTGGGTACCCAGCTAGAGTTCAGCACAACATTTCACCCGCAGACTGATCGACAAATCGAGAGAGTCAATCAGATTCTGGAGGACATGTTGAGAGCTTGTGCGTTAGATTATGGATCTAGTTGGGATGACAAATTGCCCTACGCGGAGTTTTTGTATCACAACAGTTACCAGGCCAGTTTAAAGATGGCACCGTTTGAAGCATTGTATGGGAGGAGATGCCGAACGCCATTGATATGGGATGAAGTCAGAGGCTGTCAGTTATTTGGACCAGATCTGATCAAAGAGTCAGAAGAGAAGGTTAAGCTGATTCGAGATAGACTGAAGGTAGCTCAGTCTAGGCAGAAGAGTTATACAGAATCAAAACACAAGGAGGTAGTCTATGAAATCGGAGACCGAGCGTACCACAGAGTGTCACCTCTGCGAGGTGTTAAGCATTTCGGAGTTAAGGGAAAGTTAGCCCCGAGATTTGTGGGACCATACCATGTTTTGGAACGCATGGGAGAGGTTGCCTACAAGTTAGAGTTACCCAAAGGATTGTCAGGAGTTCATGATGTGTTTCACGTTTCCCAGCTAAAGAAGTGCCATGCTGAGATGGCCGATATTCCTCTGAGAGATACAATGCCCCTGGAAGCAGTTCAGTTGGATAGTGATCTAACTTACGAGGAGAAACCAGTCAAAATCCTCGAATTTGCGAGCAGAGTCACCCGCAACAAGGTTTTCAAGTTTTGCAAAGTTCAGTGGAGCCACCATACCGAGGATGAAGCCACCTGTGAACGAGAGGATGATCTACGCAATGACCACCCACACCTATTTTCTTGCCAACCCGAATCTCGACGGCGAGATTCATCCTAAGTGGGGGGGGGTAGGTTTGTAACATCCCAAATTTTCAATTTGGAATGTTATAGATACGTCATCATATGCATATCATATTTTATTTGCTTTTCGTTTGCGATCCTCGAAATTATAAGCAACTCAAGGACTCACGGAGAGAGTTGGGGATTTCACCGTTTCATATTTGAATTTTCTCAAATATCGGAACTAGGATCGGTTTTAATTGTTTTTCTTTCCGAAAATATTTCATATTAAAATATACGGGTGGGGATAATATGACTTCTCCAAGCTAAATGAAATAGTGGAAGAAAATCAAATATTTTTTTGGTTTTTCTGCTATTTTATTTTAATTAGAAAATTGTGCATATTTTCAAAAGTTGCATTTTAGGGCCAAGAAAATGTTCATCATGTTCAAAATATTTTATTTAGACGGTGAAAATTTGTTTTGGCATTTTTAGATATTTATTTATTTTTTATAGGATTTTCCTGGCGTAATACATTTTTTTAAAAGAGGTTCAGACCGTACTAGGCCGAAGGCCCAGCCGGCCCGTCGCGCCGCGCCGCCTTCCCGTCCTAGGCGGAGTTCGCAGCCCGCCCGACTCGCCGCCGTGGCCGACTCGGCTGCCGCCGCCGCCTGCCCCGTCCCCAAGCCAGCCCCCCGGCCTTTAAATACGCCGTCACCACCCCCCTCGCCCCACCTCACCCCGCCGCCAGCCACCGCCGCCATAGCCGAGTCGCGCCGCCGCCGCCGCCAGCGCCCGCCCCGTCGCCCCGCGCCGCCGTCCGCCTCGCCGCAGCCGCCTCGCCGGAGCCGCCGCTCGTCGGAGCCGCCGCCATTCCGATTCGGCGGAGCTGCCGTTTTTTCGGTTTTAGGTAAAAAAACCGTGGGTTTTAATAAAAACCCTAGATCGATTTTCTTTTCGGTTTAGATGGGTTCGTTTTTTCGGTTTAGTTGTTTAGCGGACATTCGTCCGTTCTTTCGTTTAACGAACGCTTTTCGTCTTTTAGTTACAGACAGCGAACGTTCGTTCGTTAGCCTGTTCGTCGCGTTTTCTTTTTCAGGGTTTTTTCGCGGTTATTTTCGATCGTGATTACTGCCATGATCTTCGTTTTAGTATAACTTTTCGCTCGTTAGTCGGAATGAGGTGAAACAAGCGCCTAGATTTTCGTCTTGAAGCCCTCTTTCTGTTTAACCAACTTTAACAAGATTTTGGTACTGTAAAATTTGACTATACTACAATTTAGTAAACGGATCTTGTTTCTTTCGTAGTTTGAGTTTTGTTGCTCCGTTTGATTTGATTCTTTTTCCAAACCAGAGTTCTTCAGTTGAACTTTCTAGTTAGATCTTCTTATTTGAGTTTTACCCGTGCATCTTTGCTTGGTTGCTTATGTATGCTATTTTTTTGTGATAGAATTCTCGGAGTGCGAAGCATGCTACTACGAGTCCCTAGGTTTTATGAATCGTCAGCAAGGCAAGTAACACTTTGATCATACCCTTCATTACCCAGTTTTTATGCATTAGTTCAAACCTCACACATTGCATGAGTAGGATATCTTAACATATGGGTTTGGGAAGTAGATTGAGGTAGAACTTATTACTTGCTTTATTATCAAACCCTTGGGAGTTACTTCTACGTTATGCTTAGGTTGCCATGCTATACTTGTAGACGTGGATTGGGTTTGAGAGTATCCATGACAGATGTGAGATTGTTAATTAATGGCTCAACTTAAGGTGGCTACTTTAATACACATCTGGGTGGATTGGTTGTAGGGCACCTGGAGAATCCAGTGTTGTCCTAGGAAATCCCGGAGGAACCGTGTGATTATCCTATGGAATGCCACCCAGGCTCAAAGGGATCATAAGACTATTCATGCTAGAAACTTCTGTGTGCAGCCATAATGCCATTATGGGCTCTGGCATAGTTGAGTATGTTGTGTGAGCTCTTTCCGTGGTGGACTAGCAGATATAGGGGAAAGTAGGTGTACGGGTCCACCCGGGGTAAAGAGTAAATGCTTCTGAAAGACGGTGTCTCGGTCATCCGTTTCTCAAACACCATGCAATGCGAGAAATCCAACGGAGGAGATCGAGTCTTGTGGGGAAAAGTGCGCAAACCTCTGCAGAGTGTACAAACTAATCATGATTAGCCCTGTCCCCGATTATGGATATCTTGAGTATCTGGTACTTGAATTATTGGATTGATCTCATCACTCTAAAACTAATTTGTTGGGTTAATAAAGATGGCTTTAATTGGGATTGAGTTGGAGCAACCTTCTCAATGATGTTTTAACTACCATGATAGTTAAAATAAAATATATTGCTCTGTTGTTGGAAAAAATTGGCTTTATTCAAAAACAGTATAACCTTAGAGCCTCCACCAGCCATATATGCATGTAGTGTTAGCCTTTATCTATTACTTGCTCTACTGTGTTATCTTGCTAGCATATTCCATGTGCTGACCCATTTCGGGCTGCAACATACCATGTTGCAGACTTTTCAGAAGAAGAGTAAGGTGCGTAGGTCGTTTGTCATGCACTCAGCTATGCCGTTGGAGTTGATGGACTCACTTATCTTCCAAGCCTTCCGCTGTTATCGTGTTAGATGGCCTTATGCCATATCTTTTTGTAGTAAATTCTCTTTTGAGACATTCGATGTAATAAGTGTGTGATTGCCACTATGTTATAAATCCTTCAAGTACTGTGTGTGTCAGCATTACCGATCCAGGGATGACTCAGAACTTAGAGACTTCGGTCCATTCGGATCGTGGTCGCTACCAACTCACTATTTATGATCAGAGATTATCTTGTAACTACCATTTTAATAGTAATTCAGACTGAACTATCTGGCACTCGTGCTAATACATCGAAGCTCAACATGTGAAGCTCAATGGATCAGGCACGGCTGTGCGCGCCGGCGGCCGGATTCGGCACGAATGCTAGCGGCGAAACAAGCCATACATCTCCTGAAAGAAATTATTGAATTATATCCCCCCTTTTTAAATATAAATCTTTTTAAAGATTTCAATATGGATTACATACGAAGCAAAATGAGTGAACTACTGAAAATACATTTTAAAATATGTCTATATACATTCATATGTCGTCCAATTTCTAAAAAGACTTATACTTCTTCCATTCACTAATATAAGATCTTTTAGCTTTTTCTTAATTCGTATGTATCTAAACATATTTAGTGTGTATGTTCACTCATTTTACTATGTATGTAGTTAGTATTCTAAAATTTCAAAAATGTCTTATATTAGCGAAGAGAGGGAGTATTTAGTAATGAAGGGAGTAGATGGACATTGGGCCTTATAAGACAATATTTCCTGATTAATTTATAAGGCTAAGGTAGGTGCATAGCAAGAAGTTGGTAGTTTAGTAGCATACCACTAATGAAGGAAAAGTTGGACCTCTTTATATAGTCTGCTCTACCACATGTCATTGGCACCTTGAGAAGAGTTGTACACTCGTGCTCCTCCACCGCCGCCCGCCTCGCTACGCTTCAGGTGAGTTGTGTTTCGTGAATGAGCGGAGCTCACACCTTTCCACTTTAATTCCGCCGGTCAGGAATGATTAATTAATGAGTCACTAACATAACCAACATCCATGATGTTGGCCAATGAAGTCAAGACACCTACTCCCTCCTCGCTCAATCCTGGCCATCACCCATTGTTCCTCTCACTGTGCTACCTTCGGCAATCCCACCCCGACGACCATGTGCCCGATCAGTTGGGAGATCAGATCTCCGGATCCCGTCCTTCGAGATCCTACATCGGGAAAAGGGAAATAAGGTTTCGGGGAGTGTCTCGGTGCGACTACTACTGGTTCGTCCTCGTCTCCCTCGTCTGTTTCGACTACCTCCTTAAGGAGCAAACACGGTTGTTGGAACAAGACGTGTGCTGACATTGCCTATTTCGGTGCACCCTATGGTGCAAACGCCACGTACGCGGCCGAGAAAGCGTGCCCACGTAACGCCCTTTGGGAATAGTGCCGCACTTAGAAATTATAGAACCATTAATAAATTTTGAGCCCGCGTCCCGTCACATTCCAAATTACAAACCTGTTCACACCGATCAAAACCTAAACGGTTTCTCAATTAGGAGCGTATTAGTACTCGGTTATAAATACTACTACTCCAAGTTCACTTCACATTCCTCCTCAACTCCTCATCCACAAAAACAAACAAGTCATTTGTCATCGTTCCCTTGCATCTGCCATGGCCAGCTTGAGTTCTGGGTCGATAGGTTACCACCAGGGAGAGGCGAGCATGGAAGCGGAAACACGACAGATGTCCCGCCTCACCGTGAAAGCGGCATACATGTCCCGCCACACGGCCGTAGCAGCACAGAGGTCCCGCCGCGACGCCGAAGCAGCACGGAGGTCCCGCCGCACCGTCGATGCAGCAGACTGGTCCGGTCGCGCTGCGGAAGCAGCAGAGATGTCCCGTCGCGCCGCGAATGCAGTAGAGATGTCCTCCCGCACCGCTGCGGCCTCGAAAAATGTCTTGCGGGCAGGAGAGGACTCTTATAGGCACATTAATGTGATCTTCCATATCCAGATGGATCAGATCTCCGGCTGGGCGAGGTTGCAGGATGACATGAAATCCTTGTTTGAACAGGCTATCGGTGTCTTCCGAAAACTAAGGGAGGGCAATGCGAAGCTCCGAGCCAAGCGCGACCTGCTGAAGGTGAAGATCGTGGAAAGTGCAGAGCAGCAGGACGAGACCACTGCCTTGTTGAAGAGGACTGACATCATCGTCAAGAAACTTATGGATGAGAATGACATGCTCTGCATCTAGCGTCAAAGGCTAGTGGAGAAATCCATGGATGCTCTCAAGCAGTGTCTTGAGGACACAAAAGAGATCATCGCCACTCGTCGCAGATACTAGTTCCCGTGGCCTGCAGCAACGCATCAAGAAAGTAGAGATCAGTGAGCCAGATCGCCACTTGCCGCGGAGACTAGTTCCTTCTTCTTTTGCCCTTGTGTATTTTGGACGTTGCCGCATGTGGCTTTTTTAATTATCTTTCGAAATATGTAAGACAATTATTATCCACTATCATCGTCCTTATATTCATCGGTCCTGACATAAGTCGAAGGCGACGCTATATAGGTCCGTGGGATCTTACATCAAGATCCGTGTAACACTTTCTTTTCAGATTTTCTTTTCTTTCTCTTAAATCTCAATCGAGCGAGACATAGCCACGCCATGAAACAAGGGCTCGGGCGCCATTAATGGAGACATTGGGAGGGGGGTAGGCTGCGGATAGAGGTCGGGTCTGATCGCACGTCTCCCATACTCAAATAGTTATGCACCCTCTCTCAGTATACAAGGCGTGCGCGTACCCCTAAGTTGTCAATTTGACAACCCTAATAGAAGTCATATATTACAAAAAACATACCATTGTAAACTTTAGATGTTCTATTTTCAAATAGTATAATTTTTGTGTTATAAAGTTTATATTATGGCAATAAATTGGCAACCGAGGTATACGCGTAGGACTTGTAAACTGAAACGGAGGGAGTACCCCGCACGACACCTCCTAGCCAATAAAAAGGGGACGCATGGCGGCACGTAAATGGTAAATAGAACACCCATGGTTTCAAGAATACTTGTGTTTCTGATTTGTAACGTGACATCACTTATTCCAAAATGACTTTGTTGATTGTTAATGTGTGCGCCTTCGCAAATCGGACAAAATTTTTACCACAACATGTTGGTGCCATGTCATAACACCATGCCCAGTTTCATGTTTTTCAGGCGAGTTTTGGATTTACGGGATTTTAAAACCAAGTTTCTCGATGTTTCCAGCCGAGCCAAGACGCCCAGATGTTTGAATTCCATTCACACTTCTTCCATGGGACCTAAAAATTCGCCCAAGTACACATAAATGTTTTTCCAACTAACTTTTGCGCACTAGAGCATGCGCTTGTACTTCAAATTTAAATTATGTGCATTAAATGCCTGAAAAATCTATTAATGTATAAGAAAGGCCAAACGAACCCGGAATAATTCCCAAATTTAGCATGAAACTCTTATTTGGTCTAAGCTGCCAGTGTAAAAAAAAGCAAGGCGGGAGAAGACAATGTATGTTGTTTCGCACATGGAGGTGACACATTCCCTCTCGGAACCATGAGCCTTCTTGAGAGAAACTCCGGTTTGCAAGAAGCTTATACCAAAGCTTGTCTCAATTCGGCCAAAAAAATTACCACAACATGTTGGTGCCATGTCAAGACACCATGCCAAGTTTCATGATTTTCAAGCGTGTTTTGGATTACAGGAATTAAAAAACCAAGTTTCTCAATATTTCTGGCAGAGCCATGACGCCCAGCTATTTGAATTCCATTCCCATTTCTTGCATGTGACCTAGAAATTCACCCAAGGACACACATGTGATTTCCTACCGACTTTGGTGCACTGGAGCATGTGCTTGTAGTTAAAATTTGAATTGTGCACATTAAATGCCCATAAATTAAATTAATGTATAAAAAAGGCCAAACAAACCCATAATAGTTCCAAAATTTAGCATGAAACTCCTATTTGGTCTAAGATGCCCGTGTAAAAAATTTAACGCGGGAAAAGGCAGTATATGTCGTTTCGCATACGGAGGTGACATGTTCTCTCTCGGAACCACGAGCCTTCTTGAGAGAAGCTCTGGTTTGCAAGAAGCTTATACCAAAGCTTGTCCAAATTCGGCCAAAAAATTACCACGGCATGTTGCTGCCATGTCATGACACCATGCCAAGTTTCATGATTTTTAGGCCTGTTTTGTATTTATAGGAATTACAAAACCAAGTTTCTCAATGTTTCCGACCAAGCCACGACGCCCATATGTTTGAATTTCGTTCCCATTTCTTCCATGAGACCTAGAAATTCACCCAAGGACACACATGTGATTTTTGAACCAACTTTGGTGCACTGGAGCATGTGCTTGTAGTTCAAATTTGAATTATGCACATTAAATGACCAGAAATCCAATTAATGTATAAAAAGGCCAAAGGAACCCGGAATAATTCCAAATTTTAACACGACACTCATATAGTTCAATGTTGCCTCTGTAATAAATCAAGGGGGGAGGCAGCGTATATCGTTTTGCACACAAATGTGACACGCCCCCCCCCCTCGGGAACCATGAGTCTTCTCAAGAAAAACTCCGGTTTGCAAGAAGCTTATACCAAAACTTGTCCAAATGCGGCCAATTTTTTTAGCACAACATGTTGGTGCCATGAAATGACACCATGCAGAGTTTCATGATTTTCAGGTGAGTTTTGAATTTTTAGGAATTTGAAAACCAAGTTTCTCAATGTTCCTAGCCGAGCCACGATGCCCAGATGTTTGAATTTCATTTCCATTCTTGCATTATGTACTTTGCTTGGAATTTCTGTATCAAGTTGGTGCCTCATCAGCTAACAGTAATCCTGGGGCTGGTGAGCACAAGGGCCATTTTCTGGGAAATTGATAACCTGAAAATCCGGTCCTGACAACCTTGGTATCAGAGCCAGGCTAACCATTGGCTAATCCTATCTTGGCCAGGTCAATAAACCTGGGTTAACCAACCCACCAGACCTTAACCTAACCCCGGCCAAGTTTCTCGTGTAAGATAGCCACACAGTGACCCCGACAGCTTTTGGCAGTCGGTGCCCAACCCATCGGCCTAGCCTGTCGATCACGCGCCAGTGACCGACACCTAAATTGTCTCATTCGCAAGCGTGCGAAGGAAGACTCCGCCCCCTTTTTCTATAAAAGGGCACGCTCTCCCGAACTCAGCACAACACAACCTCTACCCAAAACCGAGCTATAATGCCTGGACCCATTGTTCACAATGAAACCACAGCAACCAACCTTGGAGGTTTTGTGAACGTGCTAGCAAACCTCACCCGCCATGCCTTTGCATTAGAAGAGCCCCCAGAATATGTTGTGTACCAAGGGCCCATGAGCGGTGAGAGCCGTCTGGGCCACTATGCACGTCTATCATAGGGGTCTATCGCCAGAACGCCCCTACAGGTTCACCGAAAGGACAACTTCCTTTGAGCCACAAGCCATCCAACTAGTTGCTCGGGAGGCTATAGTTCAACTCCGGCACTTGTCGCCCAGAGTTAACTGTCGCTCGTTCCACTACTACTCCAACCGTGACGGGTATGGTAGGCCACCCCAGGTTGCCAACGGAGATCACGAGACGGATCCTGCATTGTTGCATCTGGTGCGCTATGTAAGTGCACTAGAGGAACTGTTCGATCAAATTACTCTTGATCTGATCGCAGATCGTGAAGAACTGGTTCGCCGAGCCCAGGCAAGAGGAGAAGATGAGCCCAATGCCGATAACCCAGTCGTGCTGTTCGGACAACCGATCGAGTCCTTGAGGTCTGCCCAGCCATCGACCAAAATGCTTTGGTGTCCCCAGAAGTGATTCGTCGCCTTTTGGGAACACGCTCCAACGGGATTGTGGCCAACAACCCGCAATGGTCATCATCGCTACCCCGACTCTGCAGTTCCTCAACCCCCTCCAGCTAACCCCGACGGTGAAGCCCTTGGAGAAGCCTCGGCATCCACAAGGCACGCCCGCTTAGATATAAACGAGGTAGACTAAATCACTCGAGTAGCGCCGAGTCATAGTATGTCCACACCCTGTAATTGTGTGATCTTGTATCGCTATAACTAAATGCGGTCTGCTTGTGCGCCCCTTTTTTTTAATAAGTAGCCATGCATAAGTATGTTGGTGTATGATTGCATGTTTAATTCTGGGCGTAGCTTCCAAAGACCACCCCCGACGACTCCGACAGTAATACGTCACTTTTGCGAGATATGTGTATCTGTAGCATTGACCCCGACCCCATAGAGCAGAACCGACAAACTAGTTGCCCACTCACTGTAGCCACATTCTATTGCATGAGTAGTATGGTTATTTTTGTGATATTACTTTGTGATAGTAGGAGTAATTCTTTTCATAACAGACTTTAGCAAATCTCGAAAACGAGATTTTTCTTAAGGGGGGAAGTGTCGTAGCACCCCAAAAATTTAACCATGATTTATTAATTAAAATTTTGCCATGGTAAATTTAATTTTTATTCTCTCGATTTTCTTTTGATTCAGAACCACTCTTTTCTTCTGAATTGTGGAGTTTTCCCTCCAAATAGAAAACTTTTCAAAAATGTTGTTGGACTTGTATAACCTTTCAAGAAACATTTCTTCTATCAGTGGAATTATTTCTATAATTATTTTCCAGAGCTTTATTTCTTTTAAAATGATATTTCATAAGTTTTGGAGCCTCTTTTGCACTATAACCCTTTGATAAATTTATTTAAAACATCCACCAAAGTTGGGAGATGATAGTAGGAGTATATAATTCAACTTTATGAAAAAAACCACTGGTGTTCTTTGAAAGATTTGAGCAAACCATCCTCTTTTGCTCTCTGGTCAGTTTGGTATTTTCTACTGCAACCCTATTTTGTTTTGCTCTAGTGCCCATGATCTTTCTCCTGCTTATAGTCCACCCTACCAAACCCTTAAGTCCAGGAGATTGGACCCATTGGGATATTTTTGGTCCATGCAATAATAGCCTTTATTTTCTGTCCAGATTTGGTTTTCTCAAAATTTTGCACTAACAAGTTTCTAGTTTTGCCAAACTAACCTCGCCACCCTCTTTATCATCTAAAGAGACTATGATCTGGAGTTTTTGGCCACCCCAAGAGATGCCTAGATGCCCTTGGCATTTCATCGAGCAGGTTAGGAACATGGCCAGTTTTGGCATGCTTTTAGACTTGCATTAGGAAGTTGCTCTAATGGCCTTACCAGCATGTCTATTAGCTCTCATATAATCGTTAGCCTAGTCCTGTTTAGTTGCAGAGGCATCAGAGAGGCCTAGAACGCGTTGGCATTTTGTCGAACGCCTGGCGTGCGTGCTCTGGGCGCGTCCAGAGTGCACGTTTTGCACGCGCGCGCACCGAGCCGCCGCGTTCGTTTCCCCCGCGCCCTGGCTCTTGCTCGCCCGCATAGCCACGCCCATCCTCCTTCAGTCATGAGAACCGCCCTGGCCACCTCCTGACACCCCACAACACCACCACCGCAAGCCGCCTTGGCCGCAGTAGGCTCCTGCCATGGACGGTGCCGCCCGAGCCACAGCTGCGCGCCAGCTCGCCCCTGAATAGCTCGAGCTCATCCCCTCGCCCTGCCAGACCCCGCCAGCCATCGCCACGCACCCCCTGGCTACTCTCCGTTCCTATCTTCTGCCACCGCGGGGACCGACCTCAACCACCTACAAAAGGAGCCCCGAGCTCGTCCCGACCCTCAGGGGACCTCATACCATCCCCCTAGTGCTCCCACAACCAGCAATCGATGGAGGGAGGCCGTCTTCCCCATCTCCGGTCAGCTCGGCCGCCGCCACCCTCCGGTCCCATTCATCGCAAGCAGAGCCTCCCCAGCCCATCCAGTGCCACCATCCTCTTCCCCTCGACCTTGCGGAGCCACCCCATAACTCAAACCCGACCGAGAACCACCGTAGCTTGAGCCCCCAATCCTTCCGAAGCCACCGTCCGCCGCAGAGCCCGCCGCCGGCGACTCCCTTCGTCCCCGCGACCCTCTCGACCACCGGGAGGATCGCCCTAGCATAGTGAACATGTTCCCGCCGTCGGAGCCCCGCGAGGAGGGACCAATCGCCGGCGTTGATCGCCGGAGGTCCGCCTCCGCTCGGACAGAGGAGGAAGGAGGAGCGGGCAACTGGTCAAACCTGACCAGTGGGCCCAAGGGACCCACTGTCAGTGACCCAGCCCCGCCGAAATGTGTTTTAAGTGGAAGCGTATTCCACCGAATACGCCTTCGCTAGAGGAAAACGTAAGTGCTGCCGAACCGTTTTCTTTTTCTGATTTTTATTAAAAACATATTTTGACTAAACTTTGACTAGCTGTAACTTTTTAAATATAAGTCCAATTGATTTGATTCTTTTTCTGTTGTTTCTCAAATTTTATCTAGTTTATTTTCATATTTATTTGAAAATTTTCCAAACAACTTTTTGTACTGTTTTGAAACTATGTGTTAATTCAAATTTTTGTAAAATAGGATTTTGAAGAAGAAGGCAACTTTGAAATAATGCACCCCACTTACACACTCTTGAAGGCAAGCATTCTAAACCCTAGCATAATATTGTTGTGTGTTGTTTGATACGGTTATAACACCACCTTGACACGGAGTTTTCATTATTTTATGTGATGATATGATCGTACTCATGAGTGCATATTGATGATTCCGAGCTGTTGGAATTTCATATGTTTGTGATAGTAATCACCCTCGTATGCCTTTCATGCCTACCGGAAGGAATCCGGGAAAGCCTCTGTCTTGTGTAGACACTAGCTTGTCCCTAGTTCCTCGTCGAGACGGTTGTGTCCAATATGGCATGGTGAGGTATGATGGGTGGTGATTCTGTCTGTTGGTTGAAATATATTTATTATGCTAATCATGCAGGGAATACTTAAACCTCATGAGTCGGCCGTAGATCGAGTCTTGTTCTAGTAACCCCCATAATTGTTTCGTACTACCAATTGTCCCTGCCATAGGTAGGGTACGGTTCAGTAAGTTGTCAACCCCTTTCTAGCACACACCATACAGAGAGGCCATGGTGGAAGATACCGGCTGCATCCGGTAGGCATGCCTCCTGGTCCGGGGGCATGGGTGTTTTCGGTTGGAGCCGAAGGGGTAGCTCCCCTAGTTTGCGCGCATTATAAATTTTGTGATCCCATGCTAGTCGAGGTTGTAGCCTCCCCACTTAGAGTTTCGCTTAACGGGTGTCGTGGGTGATTCCAGACACCGGTAAGTTAGGCTGGTGTATGCGGTCAGGTGTGTTTTCAATTAAAAGACCGTAGACGGAATTAGTCCCGTTGGACTAAAGGAATCCGTTACTCGTGGGTAAAGAGTACACCCTCTGTAGAGATTATATCTATTCGAATAGCCGTATCCATGGTTAAGGACTACAGTCTGGGATGGGTCCAGTGTCGGTATTAGTGTTGGTCTTCGGAGGAAAATTGCTAAAGCAGAACTTTGATCATGACCTGTGACATATGATGATTATGATCGTTATTATAGTGGACTAACCATTTGTATTATTTGAATTATTAAGTATCCCTAGGACGGTTCTACCTCCCGGATATTCATTTTGATTATTCTTATATAAGCCCTTTATGTGGTGTCGAGAAGACACCCGATTGCGGCATACTTGTTATTTATTTACTTTATAAGCCCTTTATGTGGTGTCGCTGAGACGCCCGACTGTGGCATGCTTGTTATTTCCTTACTTTATAAGCCCTTTATGTGGTGTCGCGGAGACGCCTGACTGTGGCATGCTTGTTATTTAAATTACTTATAAGCCCTTTATATGGTGTCGCACAGACGCCCAACTGTGGCCTGCTTGTTAATTAAACTACTTATAAGCCCTTTATGTGGCGTCGCCCAGACGCCCGACTGAGGCATGCTTTATATTATTACCCTTTCGAGGCGTCGCTTCAGACACCCGATCGGTGCATTTCATTTCTACTCCCTTATTGCATATTCGTATTGTATATGAACAACCTGCTTGCGTGCATCTTGGATTTTTATTTCATGACTGACGTTGTGATCATGAAATATTTCAGAGCATGATTATCTTTTGTTATATTGTACTTGTGTTCATAATGTTTGCGAGTACATTCAAAGTACTCACTGGCTTGTCCCTGGCTATTGTCTTCGCTAGATCTCTTGCATGGAGAGGTGCGTTGCGATGACCGCCCCGGAACCTACGCAATGGTGATAGCAGCCTCGCGAAGATAGGAGTTATCCTGGTTAGCTGTTCCTGTGGGAAATGGAGTCCCATAGACACCAATGAACCACAAACCGCTTCCGCCATCAGCCACTAGAAACCTTGTGTTGTACTCACAGGCCAGAATGCTCTTGTACTACATGTTATGTACTTTGCTTGGAATTTCTGTATCAAGTTGGTGCCTCACCAGCTAACAGTAATCCTAGGGCTGGTGAGCACAAGGGCCATTTTCTGGGAAATTGATAACCCGAAAATCCGGTCCTGACGGTATTGAAGTAGATAAGCTAAAGTTGATGCTATTGAAAAGATGCAATGTCCCAAGGAAATCAAAGGTATAAGAAGTATCCTAGGTCATGCCGGGTTTTATAGGAGGTTCATTAAGGACTTCTCCAAAATCTCTAGGCCTCTGACTAATCTCTTACAAAAAGATGTTCCTTCCATCTTTGATGATGATTGTGTAGAAGCGTTTGAAATACTTAAGAAAGCATTGATCTCTGCACCTATTGTCCAGCCTCCTGACTGGAATTTACCTTTTGAAATTATGTGCGATGCTAGTGATTATGATGTAGGTGATGTTCTAGGATAAAGAGTTGACAAGAAATTAAATGTTATCCAGTATGCTAGTAAAACTCTAGACCATGCCCAAAGAAAGTATGCTACTACTAAAAAAGAATTTTTAGCAGTTGTATTTGCTTGTGATAAGTTCAGACCTTATATAATTGATTCTAAAGTAACTGTTCACACTGATCATGCTACTATTAAATATCTTATGGAAAAGAAAGATGCTAAACCTAGACTAATTAGATGGGTTCTCTTGCTGCAAGAATTTGATTTGCATATTACTGATAGAAAAGGAGCTGAGAACCCCGTTGCAGACAACTTGTCTAGGTTAGAGAATATTCTTGATGACCCACTACCTATTGATGATAGATTTCCTGATGAAAAATTAGCTGTCATAAATGCTTCTCGTACTGCTCCTTTGTATGTTGATTATGCTAATTACATCGTTGCTAAATTTATACCACCTAGTTTCACGTACCAGCAAAAGAAAAGGTTTTTCTATGATTTAAGACATTGCTTCTGGGATGACCCACACCTTTATAAAGAAGGAGTAGATGGTATTAATAGACGTTGTGTACCTGAGCATGAACAGGAACAGATCCTAGGCAAGTACCACTCTGAGGCTTATGGAGGACACCATGCCGGAGATAGAACTGCACATAAGGTACTTCATTCTGGTTTTTATTGGCCTACTCTCTTCAAGGATGCCCGTAAGTTTGTCTTGTCTTCTGATGAATGTCAAAGAATTGGTAATATTAGTAGACATCAAGAAATGCCTATGAATTATTCACTTGTTATCGAACCATTTGATGTCTGGGGATTTGATTATATGGGACCGTTACCTTCCTCTAATGGGTATACAAATATTTTAGTTGCTGTTGATTACGTTACTAAGTTGGTAGAAGCTATTCCAACTAGTAGTGCTGATCACAACACCTCCATTAAGATGCTTAAAGAAGTTATTTTCCCGAGGTTTGGAGTCCCTAGATATTTAATGAAGGTGGTTCACATTTTATTCATGGTGTTTTCCGTAAAATGCTTGCTAAGTATGATGTTAATCCTAGAATTGCATCCCCTTACCACCCACAGTCTAGTGGTCAAGTAGAACTAAGTAACACAGAGCTAAAATTAAATTTGCAAAAGACTGTTAATAGATCTAGAAAGAATTGGTCCAAAAAACTTGATGATGCATTATGGGCCTATAGAACTGCATACAAGAATCCTATGGGTATGTCTCCATATAAAATGTTTTATGGAAAGGCATGTCACTTACCTCTTGAACTAGAACATAAGGCATATTGGGCTATCAAAAAGCTCAATTATGATTTCAAACTTGCCGGTGAGAAGAGGTTATTTGACATTAGCTCGCTTGATGAATGGAGAACCCAGGCCTACGAAAATGCCAAACTGTGTAAAGAAAAGGTTAAAAGATGGTATGACAAAAGGATACAAAAGCGTGAGTTTAACGCAGGTGATTATGTCTTGCTATACAACTCTCGTTTAAGGTTTTTTGCAGGAAAACTTCTCTCTAAATGGGAAGGTCCTTACGTTATCGAGGAGGTCTATTGATCCGGTGCCATAAAAATCAACAACTTCGAAGACACAAATCTGAAGGTGGTGAACGACCAAAGAATCAAACATTATATCTCAGGTAATCCCATAAATGTTGAAACCAATGTTATTGAAACTGTAACCCCGGATGAATATAAGGGACACTTTCTTGAATGATTCAGACTCCGAAAAGGAAGAGGTATGTGGTGCGGTAAGTAAACTGACTCCAAAACTATTCTAACGGCAATTTTTCTCCGTTTTGGAATATTTAGAAAAATAGAAAAATAAGAAGCAGTCCGGAAAGGACATGAGGCGTCCACGAGGGTGGAGGGCGCGCCATACCCCCCTGGGTGCGCCCCCTACCTCGTGGACACCTCGTGTGCCTCCCGGACTCCGTTTTCTTGCACGTTACTTCTTTTGGTCGGTAAAAATTCATTATATAATCTCCCGAAGGTTTTGACCACCGCACCACGCGAAGATCCTCTGCTTTTGTTTCGAGCTGTTTCTGTCGTAGATTAGAGCAAGATGTCTTCTCAGGAGTCAGTTGGAGAGAGTCGGGTGTCTCATCCGACACTGATACCATGAGCAAAAAAGTGATGCTGACCACTTTGGGCTATCAATGGAGGAAGAGATGGAAGCTGAGTTGAAAAGGATAGATGCCATGGAGGAAGATCAAGAAGTTACCTCTCGGGTTCGAGCCGGATTCACGATGGGGAACTACAGAGCTCAGCTATTCCAAACCCAGTCATCACATCCAATGTCAGGTTTCTTTCTTATGAAAATATGAAAATGAGTGTCACTTGTTCTACCGCAGCTATGCGTCATCCTTGGGTGAAAGGAGCTTTAGCTGTCACGGGTATGCTCCGTAAGGAAATAATGGACCTCAAGCAGCAAGTCAATAAGCTCGAGGAGGAGAATCGTATCTTAAGGGGTATCATCGCCAAAAATATTACATCACCACCTCCGAAGAAAGAGACATAATCACATGGGTATGGGCACTCCCCTTGGCAACTGCCAAGCTTGGGGGAGGTGCCCCGGTATCATATCACCATCACACTCTTATCTTTACCGTTTTCCTTAGTTCGATCCATTTGGTAATATCTTGATCTAGTAGAATAAAGTTTAGTGTGATCTAGTTGTGAGCTTTGCTTTATGGTCCTTATCTTTGTAATCGAGTCCGTCAACTATATATAATAAAGATTAGTTTTGAGTCAAGGGCTTGATTATCTCACTATGATCATGAGAGGACAAAAGAAAATATAAAAAGTATCAAAGAGATCATATTGATCTTATGGAAAGTAATGACTTCACATATAAGGAGTATGATGAATAAAAATTATTGAGAGTTGACAAACATAGTTTTGGTCATCGTTGCAATTAATAGGAAGTAATAAGGAAAGAGAGGTTTCACATAAAAAGATACTATCTTCGACATCTTTTATGATTGTGAGCACTCGTTAAAATATGACATGCTAAAGAGTTGATGTTGGACAAGGAAGACAATGTAATTGGTTATGTTTTCTTATATCCAAAATAAAGTATATTGTCATGGATCATCCAACATGTAGAGCTTGATTTTCTCCCTCATTCTAGCCAAACTCCTTGCACCCAGTAGAGATACTACTTGTGCTTCCATTCATCTTTAAACCCAGTTTTGTCATGAGAGTCCACCATATCTACCTATGGATTGAGTAAGATCCTTCAAGTAAGTTGTCATTGTTGCAACACTCTAAATATGTATGATCTATTAGTGTGGAGAAAATAAACTTTATCCGATCTTGTGATATGGAAGCAATAAAAGTGACGAACTGGATAATAAAGGTCTATATCACAAGTGTCAATATAAAGTGACGTTCTTTTGCGCTAAGATTTTGTACATCCAACCATAAAAGCACATGACAACCTCTGCTTCCCTATGCGAAGGGCCTATCTATTGTTCTTACCTTATAAGAGTCATGGTGATCTTCAGCTTTCCTTTTTACATTTTATCCTTTGGCAAGCACATTGTGTTGGAAAGATCCTGACATATATACCCACTTCGATGTAAGCTATCATGATCTATTACTTTTGACATTACCCTTGAGGTAAAAGGTTGGGAGGCAACACTATAAGCCCCTATCTTTCTCTGTGTTCGATTAGAACTCCATACCCATAAGTATTGATGTAGCGACCACGATCCGAATGGACCGAAGTCTCTGTGTTCTGTGTCATCCCTGGATCGGTAATGCTGACACACATAGTACTTGAAGGATTTATAACAGAGTGGCAATCACACACTTATTACATTGAATGTCTCAAAGGAGAACTTATTACAAAAGTCTATGGCATAAGGCCATCTAACAAAACAAACAGCGGAAGGCTTGGAAGATAAGTGAGTCCATCAACTCCAACGGCATAGCTGAGTGCATGAGAAATGACCTAGTACGTCTTAGTCCTCGTCTGAAAAGTCTGCAACGTAACATGTTGCAGCCCGAAACGGGTCAGCACATGGAATATGCTGGCAAGATAACACAGTAGAGCAAGTAACAAAAATAAAGGCTAACACTTTATGCATATCTGGCTGGTGGAGGCTCTAAGTTTAAAGTTTTTTCATAAAGCCAATTTTTCCTACAACAGAGGAATAACTTTTATTTTAACTATCATGGTAGTTGAAACATTAACCCAATCCCAATTAAAGTAGTCATCATTAACCCAACAAATTTATATTAGAGTGATGAGATCAACCAATAATTCAAGTACCAGATACTCAAGATTGTCTACAACCGGGGACACGGCTAATCATGATTTGTTTGTACACTCTGCAGAGGTTTGCACACTTTTCCCCACAAGACTCGATCTCCTCCGTTGGATTTCTCGCACTGCATGTTGTTTGAGAAACGGATGACCAAGACACAGTCTTTCAGAAGCATTTACTCTTTACCCTGGGTGGACGAGTACACCTACTTTCCCCTACATCTGCTAGTCCACCACTTAAAGAGCTCATACAACTTACTCATACTATGCCAGAGCCCATAATGGCATTGTGGTTGCACACAGAAGTTTCTTGCATGAATAGTCTTATGATCCCTTTGAGCCTGGGTGGCATTCCATAGGATAATCACACGGTTCCTCCGGGATTTCCTAGGACAACATTGGATTCTCCAGGTGCCCAACCAATCCACCCAGATGTGTATTCAAGTAGCCACCTTAAGTTGAACCATTAATTAGCAACTCACATCTGTCATGGATTCTCTCAAACCCAAACCACGTCTACGAGCATAGCATGGCAACCTAAGCATAACGTAGAAGTAACTCCCAGGATTTGAAAAATAATGCAGGTAATAGGTTCTACCTCAATCTACTTCCCAGACCCACAAATTAAGAGATCCTACTCATGCAATGTGTGAGGGTTTGATCTAATGCATAAAAACTGGGTAATAAAGGGTATGATCAAAGTGTTACTTGCCTTGCTGATGATTCGCAAAACCTAGGGACTCGTAGTAGCACGCTTCGCACTCCGGGAATTCTATCGCAAGCAAACAATAGCATACATAAGAAATCAAGCAAAGATGCACAAATAAAACTCCAAATAAGAAGATCTAACCAGAAAGTTCAACTTAAGAAGTCCGGTTTGCAAAATGAATTAAATCAAACGGAGCAACGAAATTCAAACTACAAAAGAAACAAGATCCATTTACTAGATTTATCTAAAGTAAAATTTTACAGTAGCAAAACCTTGTTGAAGTTGGTTAAACGGAAAGAGGGCTTCGAGACGAAGATAAGGGCGCTTGAATCGCCTGATTCCGACTCTCGAGCGAAAAAAAAAACTAAAAACAAGATCAGGGCAGAAATCTCGATCGAAAATAATCGCGGAAAAAGCCCCGAAAAAGAAAACTGACGGACGGGCTAACGAACGAACGTTCGTTGTCTGTGACTAACGGGCGAACAGCGTTCGTTAAAACGAACGTACGGACGAACGTTCGCTAACTAACTAAACCGAAAATAACAGAACCGATCTATTTAAAAAAACAAATCTAGGGTTTGGAAAAAAACCGAACGATTTTCTTCGGAAAACCGACGGCGGCGGCAACTACCTCGGTGGTGGTGGGACTCCGGCGAGGCGGCGGCGGCGGGCTCCGGCGGCGCTGCGGCGGTGAGGCGGCGGTGCGGCGTGGCGGCGACGGCGGTGTGGCACGCGGAACGAGGCGCGGCTGCGGCTAGGGTTTGGCGGGGCGCGGGGCTGGGCTGCGGTGCGGTGGCCGGCTGGGCTTTTAAAGGGCCCCCGGGCGCAGTGTCCAAGCCGGACACGGCCTAGTAAGTCAGTTGACTCTTTTTTTACTGTCCCGACGTACTAAAATAGGCGGGGAAAAATACTAAACGGACTCAAAAAATTCCGATCTAAATTTTTGCCGTCCTCTAATAATATTTAGGAAAAAGTGAACATTTTTCTTGGACCTAAATGCAATTTTGGAAAACGCGCATTTTCCCTATGCAAATAAAAACGCAAATAAATCCGAATAAAAACCAAAAGTGATTTAAATATTTTTCCTGCAATATTTCTTTTATTTTGGAGAAGTCATATTATCTCCGCTCGTATATTTTATTAAGAAATATTTTTAGGAGAGAAAAACTATTAAAACCAAAGTGATCCTCGTACCGGTATTTGAGGAACTCAAATACGAAAACGGTAGAATTCCCTACTCTCTCCGAGGGTCCTTGAGTTGCTTAGAATTTTCGAGGATCGCCATGCACAAATGCAATAAAATATGCAATGCAATATGATCTATGTATAACATTCCAAATTGAAAATTTGGGATGTTATAATTGCGTGAGTGTCAGCAATTGTGAAAGACTAAATGATAGTTGAGTATGTGGACTTACTGAAAAGCTCTTATATTGACTCTTTTCGATGTTATGATAAATTGCAATTGCTTCAATGACCGAGATCATATTTTTTTAGTTTTCAATGAAGTTTCTGATTCATACTTGACATTGTGAATAGATTGTTACTTTAGCATAAGAAATCATATGACAATATATATATGTGGCTGTTATAAGAATGATCATGATGCCCTCATGTCCGTATATTATTTTATCGACACCTCTATCTCTAAACATGTGGACATATTTTTTGATATCAGCTTCCGCTTGAGGGCAAGCGAGGTCTAAGCTTGGGGGAGTTGATATGTCCATTTTGCATCATGCTTTTATATTGATGTTTATTGCATTATGGGCTTGTATTACACATTATGTCACAATACTTATGCCTTTTCTCTCTTATTTTAAAAGGTTTACATGAAGAGGGAGAATGCCTGCAGATGGAATTCTGGACTGGAAAAGAAGAAAATATTGGAGACCTATTCTGCACAACTCAAAAAGCCCTGAAACTCCACGAAAGTCAGTTTTGGAAAATATAAAAAATATCTGGCGAAAGAAGTACAAGAGGGGGGCCACCCACCGTCCACGAGGGTGGGGGGCACTCCCTACCCCCTGGGCGTGCCCCCTGCCTCGTGGGCCACCTGGAAGCCCCCCGATGCCCATCTTCTGCTATATGAGGTGTTTGGATCTGCAAAAAAATCATAAGGAGGCTTTTGGGACAAACCGTCGTCGTCTCGAGGCGGAACCTTGGCGATTCCAATCTAGGGCTCCGGCGGAGCTGTTCTGCCGGGGAAACTTCCCTCTGGGAGCGGGAAATCATCGTCATCGTCATCACCAACAACTCTCCCATCTTGGGGAGTGTTATCTTCATCAACATCTTCACCGGCACCATCTCCTCTCAAACCCTAGTTCATATCTTGTATCCATTCACTACAACAAGAACCGCCCTATAGCAACATTTTTTTCGTATCTAGAAATCCATATATGTGTTTTTAGTGTCTTTACCAACGGTTTGGGATGCATTGCCTTATCCAGTGTTGCTAGTGCATATTACAACGCTTGTACTGCCGTTGGTAAAAGGTACCGTTGGAAAAAGGCAACAAATAAAACTAACTTGTACAACACTTTTATATGTTGGTGCTTAATGTACATGAATCAAAATCCTAATGCTTGGCAACAGAGATATTGCAACACTTACATATATAATGTGAATAATATTATTTTATATACATTGCCAACAATTAAATTAACGTAAAACATAAGAGTGATAATTATGTATTTCAACTTTTCAAGTGAAGAGAAAACAAGAGAATATACTCATCGGAGGAACAAATCATATATATTAGAGAAACTTGTTGGATTACAAGAGTGGATATTACAGGAGGAGCGTCATCTATACGTGATGTATAATCGAAATATTTTCTTGACAACAAAGCTAAAACCAGAGACATCCATCAATACCCCTACAACTTAGCTGAGGAATATCATCCCTGCAACTTAACTAAAATTGAAAGCATCCAACATCATCATTAAGAACATGAGCATCATCATCATCATCAGTATACTTGCCACACATCCATATAATCATCCATTTACCTTTGAATCTACAAACAAAACACAAAATGAAATGTTAACACACAATGCATTAACAACAAACAAAAAATCGATTAACTTTGTATGGTAATGCATTAACAGTAGTTAGAGAACGTGTAATATATTTTGAACATCTCAGAATTGGTCATTTTATGTCATGGATTCAGAAGAAAAAATATATGGCCAGTTTGGAACGATAAAACTGGAAACTCAAAACAAAATATACCAAAAATATTAACCTTGTATCTATATATGTGTCTACAGATAGAGGCGTTTTCGCTCCTGTATATGGGATGAAAATATAAAAGGAGGGCATTTAATTTGTTTTGGTGATATACAACAAATCCATTGAAATGTTCTATAGATAACACGAAAGAGATGACTGGTTTTCTTTAACAACATAATGCGTGGCAGAAAACCTGGATTTCTAGTTCATTTATGTTGAGGAGTTTCCAAAAACTTCCATTGTAAGACTTAACAAATGCATATGTATGCATATCAAATATGTGGTATACATACTCACCTATAAGATATATTTTTAATTCACGATACATACATGTAGCTTAATTGTATCCCTTTTAATTAGTACAACAAATCATGGATTTATTAATAGATGTATTTCGCTCCAAATGATTTTGATATGGTTTTGCTCAATTTAATATAGGGTGACAATAATAAAATAGATTTAGAAAAAAAAATCATAGATCATATACTATACATACCAATATCACAGCCTGCATGGATGTGTGTTTATGTATATGGTAAGCATCGGTAATCCTCTCTTAGCTTAGCCCCACTGCAACTAATCATACGATACATG
Organism: Secale cereale; assembly: GCA_902687465.1. NCBI lineage: Eukaryota > Viridiplantae > Streptophyta > Magnoliopsida > Poales > Poaceae > Secale > Secale cereale. Next base: position 624,644,446 of record LR738713.1, read on the forward strand.
CTCTCCAAAGTTATATGAGCTCATCATCCATGCATTATGTGAAAAGGTGTAAAGTAGTGAGAAGAAATTGTCCTAGAAATCATACTTGTAGTCCAGTATGTACATGTATAAAATAGAACTTTATGAAGCCAATACCTATACACCTGGAGACATGGGATGCAGCCAAAGCGCCCGATTAGAAGCTCAATTAGTCATTATACATCCTCTTTGGGGGCTCTCAACTTGATTATCATCTTCATCACTTGGGCTTTCCTTAAGTAATCGATAATGACGTGCTCAGTGTGCTTCCTTTATTTGCTACAAACCTATTCCTATTATGTGGAAAGGAAGAATTACAACAACGAGGTTACACACTGTCACATGAATCCGTATCATACAACACGAGTCTCTCCTTAGTATATATTCCATTATTTGAGAGGAAATAAATGTATCCCATGTTATATTTTGTGCTTAACGAAAGAAATCCAGACTGAACTTATCTGCTCAGGGTACCTACTAACTGCATGTGTATGTATAACATATATATGAACTACAACAACATGATAGAGTTAGCTAATTACAAAAATCAGATCCTAATTACATAACAGCTCTTCCTAAGAAAATTCTAGCTCCATACACCAGATGCATGAACATTAAAAAAATCAACACAAATATGTTCTTAATTATTTAGTACAAAAATTTAACAAAAGAACGACCTTAAAATGAACCAAGCAGAAAAATATATGAGGAAAGAGGTTAACTTAGAATCATTTTTTTGATCTTGCCTGTAGTTTCAAATAAGTACTGTTACAGTGCCACCTTGACTTCTTGATGCATATACCTCCAAGTCTGCAAGAACACTATCAAAGAAATTATATCTGATCAGAGTAGTCTGTGCTTTTAACGTGTGGATCACTGGGTGAGCATAAAACCAAAAGAACATATCTAAGTAAACAAACTCGTTCCTTTTGAATTCAAGGAATATAGAGAAGTAGACTAAACAAATCGTGTAATGCTCCAAAACTACTTATCCACTTTCCAACAAAATTAGAAGTGGTGCTCGATTTGACTGTGCAGAGGTACGTCCATGCCTTAGGTGAAATAAACCGCCTAATTGCTTGTATAGCACCTAGAAATCTTAGCCATCCAAGTAATAAATATCTTCAGATGTTTGAAACTGAAGAACGCACGTCATTAGCATGCCCCAATACAAAACTCTAGGCTGTACTTTTTTAGTGCAGAGGTCTGAAACTAAAGAAAGCACATCACCAGTATCCCCCAAAACAGAACTCTAAGCTGCACGCCTTATATTTCAGTAGCACAACACACCATAAAAATCCTCAAAAGCAAAAACCCACTCTCTTGTTGCTTCTTGCATACCTGTGACAAGTCTGCAATAATTCCTCTTCTCGGCAAATTCTCCAACAATAGCGCTGTCCAATCAAATACAAACTTCCTTTGATGTACCGCCTTCTCCACTGCATTTGATTGTAGTTTTGGTTAGGCTTGGAATCTTAGATTGGAAAGACGTCCTCCACAGCAAAGATGGCTTGCAGCGTCGTTGGGGCAGTGGAGATTAAAAGATTGTAGAGAAGGGATCGAGGAGATGCTGCTTAGATTCAGGGTTGCATATTTAATTCTCATTTGCATTTAACTTTGCCTAGACACACTTTATTTTGCAGCTGGATCGCATCTAGGGATAGGTAATACTGATCAATAATTCTACACACGCATCAAATTACTCTGAAATACGACATGAAATGCCTTGCTACAAAACATTTTATATGAATAGTTCAGATATACGAACGATAATAATCATGCATAATCCAATGGTTGGCTTGTAGCTTGCATTTATATATATTTGAGTGGCAAATCATCATTGTTCTATTAGGAAATTTTACTGTTTTCTTAGCAAAAATTGAGCGCCGTTGGCAGAATGCATACCTAGAGAATCAAACCCAGCCCCTCGTCGCCCCCTCCGCTAGGTCGAAGTCGAAGTAGATGGGCTCACCATCATTGGAAGGCGTAACACAACCACGAACGTTTCGACGAAGCATTGACGGGTCCGAGCTTTCAAACAGTTATGGGTGCCTATACCCTAGCGCGGCTACGCATCGCAAAATCACATAGTCAAAATAACTAAAAATGATTGTAGAGGTTCAACATGATACAAGAAGATAATTGAGAGAGATAGTAGATGGTGTGGTGTGTTAACCTTGCCTAGGTCATGGTTGCAGTTTGAAGAATTGGTGGGTGAAGCAGCCAGCCTGTGTCGTGGTATGAATCAGATCTACAGAAGGGAGATCAGGGCTGGCAAACGGCAAAGGCCACAGGACGGCGGGTCAACAGAGACGCATCCCTAATCCATGCACGCACTAATAGTGGAGAACGATTAGGAGGAGCACTGGAGGAGGAAAACCGAGGTTACACATGAGGATGATGCATTGGAACCTCGAGGGCTACAGATGTGGAATGAGGGATGCGGTTGCATGTGCTTGTTCATGGCCATACCTTGGATTCGCCGTTGCTCGCAGGGGAGCGGTGGCGAGGGGCGCCGCGCCGAGATGCAGGGTCGTAGGGTGGTGACGTGGGATGTCGAGCCGGGACGGAGGGTCACAGGGCAGTGGTGATGGGCGACGCCGGGCCACAAGATCGAAGGGGAGGGGTGAGGGGCGTAGGCCGACGTGTGAGGTAGCAACAGGAATAGGGGAGGCTGGGGAAAGAGAACGACCTAATTAATCATGAAAGACAACTTGGGATGGGCTAGGCAAGAGGCAAGGTTAGTGCATTGGGCTTTAGTTGAATTGTTTGCATTGGGTCACGAGCTGCAGGTACAACGCATACGTTACAATGCATATATTTGTATCTATCATGAATTTTGCAACATATAGTCCAAACATTGTGTAATGTGTGTTGCTTTATAAGGGGTATCCATGTAGTGATTCTTTGTATCAATACCTCAGATTGGTACCTGTGGGTGGCTAGTAGTGTTGATTACTCCTTGTAGTTGATGGTAGTTGGTTTATTTGGTGGAAGATCATATGTTCAGATACCTTATGCATATTAATACCCCTCTGGTTATGAACGTGAATATTTTTTGTGAGTATTTACGTTTGTTCCTGAGGACATGGGAGAAGTCTTGCTATAAGTAGTCATGTGAATTTGGTATTCGTTAGATATTTTGATGAGATGTATGTTGTCTTTCCTCTAGTGGTGTCATGTGAACGTCGACTACATGACACTTCACCATTGTTTGGGCCTAGAGGAAGGCATTGGGAAGTAATAAGTAGAAGATGGGTTGCTAGAGTGACAGAAGCTTAAACCCTAGTTTATGAGTTGCTTCGTAAGGGGCTGATTTAGATCCATATGTTTCATGCTATGGTTAGGTTTCCCTTAATACTTCTTTTGTAGTCGTGGATGCTCGCAATTGAGGTTAATCATAAGTGGGATGCTTGTACAAGTAAGGGCAGTACCCAAGCAACGGTCCACCCACATACCAAATTATCAAAGTAACAAACGTGAACCATATGAGCGTGATGAAAACTAGCTTGAGGATAGTTCCCATGTGTCCTCGGGAGAGCTTTCCTTCATATAAAAGTTTGTCCAGGCTTGTCCTTTGCTACAAAAAGGATTGGGCCATCTTGATGCACCTTATTTACTTTTACCATTTGTTACTTGTTACCAATTACCTTATCACAAAACTATCTGTTCCCGATAATTTCAGTGCTTGCAGAGAATACCATACTGAAAACTGCCTATCATTTCCTTCTGCTCCTCGCTGGGTTCGACACTCTTACTTATCGAAAGGACTATGATAGACCCCCTACACTTGTGGGTCATCAACTTTCTTATTAACTCCATACTCTGATAAACCTACAAGCTTAAACAATCCATAAATTTCATCTATATGGATTAAGTGCATATCAAAATGTATTGTTCCATTTCCCTTACATGGATTAGCAAGCAGTTTCTCCATAATAACCGTAGGAATTTCATAGTAAATATTTTCAATAGGTTGAGGAGCGGTTCTTGCCACTTCTAGTCGAGGTGAAGGTACCCCGAACAATCCCCTCAAAGGATTACTTTCCATAGTGACAAGTGAAGATACATTTCAACACGTAATAAAAATGTTTTCTTACCAAATGCGCTTCACTCCCCGGCAACGGAGCCAGAAAATAGTATAGATGACCCACAAGTATAGGGGTTCAAATTTGTTCCTTTCAGTCAGTAAGTTGTCGAACCCAACGAGTAGCAGAAGGAAATGACAAGCGGTTTTCAGCAAGGTATTCATCACCAGTGCTGCAAATAGTGATAACAAATAATTTTGTAGCAAGGTGAAACAAGCAACAAGTAAAAATAGTAATAACAGTGCAGCAAGGTAGCCCAATCCCTTTTGTAGCAAACGACAAGCCGAAAGTACTTCTTATAATGAGCAAAGCGTTCTCAAGGACACATGGGAATTCTCGTCTAGTCACGTTCATCATGCTTAATTGATTCACGTTCACTACTTTGATAATTTGATATGTTGGCATATCAGAACTAGGGAGTTGTTCTTACATAAACAAGCAACCCAATTATGATTACCCTCTCTCGCAAGCATCCGTAACTATGAAATAAGAATTAAGATAAATCTAACCATAACATGAAACATATGGATCCAAATTAGCCCCATACGGGATAATACATAAACTAGGGTTTAGGCTTCCTTCACTCTCACAACCCATCATCTACTTATTACTCCTCAATGCCTTACCCTAGGACCAAACATAGTGAAGTGTCATGTAGTCGACTTTCACACGACAACACTCGAGGAAGAATGACATACACATCATCAAAATATTGAACGAATACCAACTTCTGATGACTACTTATAACAAGACTTCTCCCATATCCACAAGAACAAATAAAACTACTCACAAATCATATTCAAGTTCTAGATAAGAGGAGTATAATATATGATTGAGGATCTCAACATATAATCTTCCACAAAATAAACCAACTAGCATCAACTACAAGATGTAATGAACACTACTAGCAACCATATGTACCAATCTAAGGTTTTGACACAAACATTGAACACAAGAGATGAACTAGGGTTTGACATGAGATGTTGTTGGTGAAGATGTTGATGGATATGAGTCCTCCCACGATGAGAGGAACGTTGGTCATGTCGATGGCTTCGATTTTCCCTCCCAGAGGGAAGTATCCAAGACAAAATCACTCCGCCAGAGAGCACATGTGCTCATGCGGAGGTTCCGCCTCGAGTCGGAGGAGCTTCATCATGAAAGTCTTCTTCTATTTTTTTAGGCTAAATGGCTTAGTATAGTAGAAGGAGGGCACCGAAGGGCTGTTGTGGGCCCCAGAAGACAACAGGGGGCACCTTGTTATCTTGTGGACAACATGTGACCTCCCTTCGGTTGATCTTCATTCCAGTACTTTTTCTATATTCAATAAAAAATCTCTGTGAAGTTTTAGGTTATTTGGAGCTCTTTTAGGTGAAGAATTCTAGCTACCGACAATCTCCCTCGTCCTATAAAATCTTGCACATTCAAAGAGAAAAGGCATGATAATTGCATTAAAAGTGAAATAATGATAAAAACAGTATAAATAACAGTAGGAAAACATGATGCAAAATGGACGTATCGAGCATGATGTCGGCCTCGCCCATCTATTGACAGTAGGCGGGGCTTAAAAGAAGTTTGCTCGAAATACCACCTAACATAGCCTCGGAATTTGTGTTGGTCGGGTTGGACGCCTTCTCTAGAGGCTTAGTATTCGGATCCGAGGTTGAAGCTAGTTCTGAGATGCTAATTATTCCCGAGTCCTGCTTCGAGACAAAATTTGGTGCTAAGACGCCAGCGTGGGTAAGGTTTTCGGGTTGATCTGACACCCAACCTGAAAAGGCAAGCTCGCCACGGGAGTACGGGGCACACTCTAGATTTCCAAACCTGATGGTTGGCCTAGGGAAAAGCTCTCGACTTGGCCTAGATGGCCGACCAAGTCGGCATGAAGCACGATGATGCCGAACGCGAAGAGCTGTCTAGGGAAGGTCTCCCCACAGCCGATGTCGTCGTTTATTTGAAAGACGAGCCATCGAGCCTTTGCAACCATGCAGCAGGACCTGCTTGGGCCACCTATGTCGGTGCTAAAACTAGTGGATCTTGGATAGCTGGTCCCAAGCTGGTGATCTTGGCACGAGGGTAACATCAAGTAAAGGGGACACGGTATTTACCTAGGTTCGGGCCCTCTTGAGGAGGTAAAACCCTATGTCATGCTCTTCTAATATTGATTGTGACGGGGTTACAAAGTACATGATGATGTACCTCGAGATCGTATGAATGAGTTCAAACTTCTAAAAACCTTGCCTCTACAAACTAGACCCCACGACTTATATAGGAATCGGGGGTATCTAGGGTTTACATGTGGTTGGTTGTAACTAGGGATAAACATGTCGATCATTAGAATATGTCTTGAAGTATCTTCGAATGATTCCATCTTGAGTACGTCGAGGGCTACGGCTTGTATGACCCATTCTGCAGTTGTTGATGGATCCTCAGCCCGGCTCAGGAATGAAAGACCGACGTGGTGTGCACCCCTAATCGAGGACACCGTCAAGTAGTACACCCTTTGCACCGGTGCATCCAAATAATCCCGAACACTTATGCGCGGTGCATTAACTCCCACATCATTTCTTGTTTCTTGACATGAATACATGAAGCAATCAATAAGAGATGTGGGTGTGTATGCTTTCAATGAATTTAGACTCCCTAGCACGACATGCAATGGTGAATTCATTACATGTAATAGTATTAATTAGCAAATAAACATTACGTTCTCTCGTTTTCCTGTCCGTCTTGGTCACAGTGCACAACCTAAAATGACTAAGTGTAGTCATAGTGGGGTTACTACCGTTATAGTGGTGTCATATGTGTGATATCATAAAGAGTTTCATCTATTGCTTCGTAGAGTCATTTTACATTGAGAACTGCTATGTGATGGCAACATATTATGTTACCACATTTGCATCTTTCCTTGTTAATTACTCACCACGTAATATTTTTTGCCTATGTTGCATGCATGTTACTACTTATGTTACTCCCACTATGAGCAGCCTAAGGCTAGCTATAGTGGGATTAACTTAGCTAGTGACATAATGCACCCTAAGACAAATATGCTTATGTGGTAATGAGTCAATGAGGAGAGAGGTGTTTGTTGTAAGGTTTGTCATAGTGGGAGTAACTTAGCTAGTAACATAACACATCCCAAGATAAGTTTGGTTATGTGGCATGTAGTTAATAAAGAGAGGTGTTTGGAGTAACATAACATGTTACCTTCACATAACACTTTCCAAGACAAAATGGGTCTACAAGCTCATAAATACAATCACATATGACACCGCCTCTATGTTACTCCCCACTAAGATATTAACATTGACTAGAGTCATATACATGACACTAGTGTAAGTTACTCCCCACTATGTCTAGCCTAACATAATAAGTTACTGTAACATAATGCACCCAATGCAAATGAGTCTACAACATAATAAATGAAGACTTGCATGAGACTACATTTATATTAGTACCCCATACAAAGTAGTTGCATAGACTAGTAACATATGCTTGTTACTACCGCAGTCTAAGTTACTTCCCACTATGAATACCGGTACGGAGGGAGTATCATGCATGCCAACTAAGGAATTTTGATGAGGTGGTGTACAATTAAATGAAGAAAGAGAGAGTTGAGTATTATATCATGATACCGTATCATCATAAATATTGTAATTTGCATGGCAATAAATGAGTTCATCTATGATACTATGCATTAGGGAGGTAGTATTATATACTAATATTTTACAACCTAACTAGCCTGAAGCAATATACTATCTTCGTGTACTGAAATTGGCAAGGGAGAGCATTGGGAAAAAAATCATGTTCTAACCTTTTTGCGTAAGTTTAGCCGGATCTGATCCTTGTTGGAAAAAATCAGGATCCGACCCTTTTGCTACCCCCGACCGTCCCGACGGTAGGATTTGACAGCCTACCGCCAACCTCCTTGGTGATAGACTTGACGTTAGACAACAACGACTGTCCCCGTGGTTTATGTGGCAAAAGACTTACTACCAGGGAATCTGGCGGTAGGCCCTCTATGGCTACCGCCGAGGCTCGTGGCAGTAGGGTGCCGTGGATAAGATTCCCTATTGTGAGGGCTGCCCCCTCCCCCCACCCAACCATTTACCCCCATTCATCTTCACTCCCCCGAGCTCAAGCCCTCTCCACATCTTCTTCCTCACTCAAGTGCCCACTAAACTTCTCTCATTTTCTTGAGATTGTTCGGTGGATCCAGAACATTTGCATCACCCAAGGTACCTCTCCCACTCCCCCTTCTTTTGGTTGGTTGGAATCATCTAATTTTGGTGGATTGATCACATTGTTTGAAACCCTAGTTCATCATTATGTTGTGGTGACATCAGTTTATATGATGCATTTAGTGTTATATATGTTTGTGTTTACACTATGTAGTGGGTGCATAGCATTGTTGGGGGGTAGCTCGATCTAGTGCTTCGGTTGGTGGTTTTGTGAGGAAATAGTTAGGGTTAAGGTGTTGCATTTGATGTCGTTATAGTTACCCCTTGAATTGTAGGATTTGACCGATCATCTTCTTTGAGTCTTCTGCTAAGGCGGTGGCGAATCGTGAATGCGAAGTCATTGAGGAGTAGATGAAGCTGTGGGTCAAAGCCATCGATGCGTTGAATGCGGCTTGTAAATACTTTTCAAAGTACTATGTGTCCAAGTGCGATGATGCCAAAGCGAAGTTGTATGAAGCCAAGGATAAATGATAAGTAAGCTCAAGAAGAACAGAAATTTAATAGACTTGCTCTTGCAAGGAAAATTTCTTTGTGTGGAACAAGAGATGAAGTGTTTCGGATGGACTTGAAAACCATGTCCAGAAAATTAACTGATTAGTTAGGCAACCATCATCATCGATACCTAGTCAGGCTTCTCGTTGGGCTTGGGTCCTTGAAAGAAATGATTTCATTTGTTGCATCCTAGGACTGTGCGACAAAGATGTTGTGTTGATGGACGAATAAAGGGGGTTGAACTACAAGATATTGTACCGTCATTTGAACTATAATGACATGTACCCCTTATCATTTGCTTTGTAATGTAACCTGTGTCGTTTGAACTACTACTTATGTTATGTACCCTATGTCATTTGGACTACTCCTTATGTTATGCAACCTATGTCATTTGAACTTCTACTTATGTTATGAAACCTATGATGTGTGTTTGTTCTTCGTCATTTGAAGGAAGCTATTTTTTCTGTTTTTCTTGTATCTTTTGATTTAAATTTTGTTGTTTCTGTCAATTGGAGTAAGATGAAATAATGTAACACTGATGTAGGATGTAAAACAAGTCCAGGGTGCAGATAGCATATGAGGAGTGTGAAGGAGAATGACGCCGTGGTATGATGAGGGAGCTTCACAAATGGATTAAGAGTTCTGATGAGGTAAACGCAACTATGATGGATTTCAACATGTAATACACATGTGAGTACCCTAAGAAGCTCGTGAAAGAAAAAGAGAAGATGCCTAAGGAGTTACAGGAGAACAAAGATGATTGTAGATACAATACGGCAATGGAGATAGGGTTCTCCATAAGCATTGATGAATTCCGTGAACTCGACCTATCAAGGCCTGGTCAGGTCATTGGGTGGGCAATCAAACAAGGAGTGTCAGATAATCCAAACTTTCGTGTTCGATGGGCTTTCTTCTGTGAGGAAAAGGGTGTGATGCTCCATTGGGTGGGTTCCACCGAGTATCGACTGAAGCCTAATCCACAACGTGACGCAGAAGTCGAAGGTATTACTCTTTTTAGGGGATACTACCTCGGGTAGAACATGTATGGTTGAGCTCATGTCATTTGGACTAATGCTCTAAGTCATTTGAACACATGTCATTTATCATTTGATCATGCAATGAATTATAAATTATGTTGAGATAAGTATGCCATTGGTATTTGAACATGCAACAATATGTGACGCTAAAAAAACAAGAATTCCCGAGTCGCATACAACAATAAGGAGAAGAAATAAGACCTACACTGCTGCCAGGTGCTACTTCTCGAGCTTGCGTTGTACTCCCTTGAAGAGGAAAGGGTGATGAAGCACACTAGCGTAAGTATTTCCCTCGGTTTTTGATAACCCAGGTATCAATCCAGTAGGTGACCACGCGTGAGTCCCTCGCACCTGCACAAACAAATAAGAACTTCGTAGCCAAGGCGATAATGGGTTGTCAATCCCTTTACGGTCACTTACGAAAGTGAGATCTGATAGAGATGATAGTTTGATATTTTTGGTATTTTTGGATATAAGAACAGAAAGTAAAAGCGGAAAAGTAAAGTAGATTGTAGATTGATATGTTGAGAATAGACCCGGGGGGCATAGGTTTCCCTAGTGGCTTCTCTCATGATAGCAAAATTCTACGGTGGGTGAACGAATTACTGTCGAGCAATTGATAGAAAAGCGAATAATTATGAGACTATCTAGGCATGATCATTATATATATGCATCACTTTCGAGACAAGTAGAGCGAAACGATTCTGCATCTACTACTATTACTCCACACATCGACCGCTATCCAGCATGCATCTAAAGTATTAAGTTCATAAGAACAGAGTAACGCCTTAAGCAAGATGACATGATGTAGAGGGATAAAATCAAATAACATGATATAAACCCCAACTTTTTATCCTCGATGGCAACAATACAATATGTGCCTTGCTGCCCCTACTGTCACTGGGAAAGGACACCACAAGATTGAACCCAAAGCCAAGCACTTCTCCCATTGCAAGAACTATAGATCTAGTAGGCCAAACCAAACCAATAATTCGAAGAGACTTGCAAGGATATTATAATCATACATAAAAAGTTCAGAAAAGAACCAAATATTTCTCATAGATAATCTTGATCATAAAACTACAATTCATCGGATCTCGACAAACACACCGCAAAAAGAGATTACATCGAATAGATCTCCTCGAAGACCGAGGAGAACTCGGTATTGAGATCCAAAGAGAGAGAAGATGCCATCTAGATAATAGCCATGGATCCGAAGGTCTGTGGTAAACTACTCAAAACTCATGGTGAGGCGATGATGATGATGTAGAAGCACTCCGTGGTAGATCCCCCTCTGGTGGAGCTCCGGAACAGGCCCCAAGATGGGATCTCACGGGTACAGAAGGTTGCGGCGGTGGAACTAGGGTTTTCTCTCCTCTTCTGATGGTTTTGGGGTACGTAGGTATATATAGGAGGAAGGAGGGCACCGGGGGCCAAACGTGGGGCCCACGAGGTAGGGGCGCGCCCTGTAGGGAGGAGCGCCCCCACCCTCGTGGACGCCACGTGTGCCCTACTCCGTGGTTCTTAAGTCTCCCGTGCGTATTTTGCTCCAAAAATATTTCTCCCGAAGTATTTAATTATGTTTGGACTCCATTTGATATTCCTTTTCTGTAAAACCCTGAAATAGGCGAAAAACAGCAATCTGGACTGGGCCTTTGGTATAATAGGTTAGTCCCAAAACTAATATAAAAGTGTATAACAAATCCCATTAAACATCCAAAACATTGTACATAATAGCATGGAACAATAAAAAATTATAGATACGTTGGAGACGTATCGAGCATCCCCATGCTTAATTCGTGCTCGTCCTCGAGTAGGTAAATGATAAAATCAGAATTTTTGATGTGGAATGCTAACCAACATAATTTTCAATGTAGTTCTCTTAATTGTGGCATGAATGTTCAGATCTGAAAGATTCAAGACAAAAGTCTATATTGACATAAGAAATAATAATACTTCGAGCATACTAACAAAGCAATCATATCTTCTCAAAATACTATAGCTAAATAAAGTTATCCCTACAAAATCATATAGTCTGGCTATGCTCCCTCTTCATCACACAAAATATTCATATCATGCACAACCCCGGTTTCAGCCAAGCACTTGTTTTCATACTCTATTCTTTCAAACCTTTCAACTTTCACGCAGTGCATGAGCGTGAGCCATGGATATATCACTATGTGGAATAGAATGGTGGTTGTGGAGAAGACAAAAAGGAGGGAGATAGTCTCACATCGACCAGGCATATCAACGGACTATGGAGATGCCCATCAATAGATATCAATGTGAGTGAGTAGGGATTGCCATGCAACGGATGCACTAGAGCTAAAAAATGTATGAAAGCTCAACAAAAGAAACTAAGTGGGTGTGCATCCAACTTGCTTGCTCACGAAGACCTATGGCATTTGAGGAAGCCCATCGTTGGAATATACAAGTCAAGTTCTATAATGAAAATGCCCACTAGCATATGAAAGTGACTAAACACGAGACTCTCTATCATGAAGAACATGGTGCTACTTTGAAACACAAGTGTGGAAAAAGGGATAGTAGCTTTGTCCCTTCTTTTTTTTGGTGGGGCCTTCTCTTTTGTTTGGACTTTACTCACTTGGGACAATGCTCTATAATGATGATCATCACACTTTTATTGATTTACAACACGATATTACAACTCGATACTAGAACAAAGTATGACTCTATATGAATGCCTCCGGCGGTGTACCGGGATGTGCAATGAATCAAGAGTGACATGTATGAAAAATTATGCATGGTGGCTTTGCCACAAATACGATGTCAACTACATGATCATGCATGGCAATATGACAATATGAAGCGTGTCATATGAACAGAATGGTGGAAAGTTGCATGGCAATATATCTCGGAATGGCTATGGAAATGGCATGATAGGTAGATATGGTGGCTGTTTTGAGGAAGATATATGGTGGCTGTTTTGAAGAAGGTATATAGTGGGTGTATGGTACCGGCGAAAGTTGCACGGTACAAGAGAGCCTAGCAATGGTGGAAGGGTGAGAGTGCGTATAATCCATGGACTCAACATTAGTCATAAAGAACTCATATACTTATTGCAAAAATTTACGAGTCATCAAAACAAAGCAATCAACACATGCTCCTAGGGGGGAGGTTGGTAGGAGTTAACCATCGCGCGCCCCTGACCTCAACACAAAGGATGACACTGTACAAATACCTCATGCTCTAACTTCGTCACATAGCGGTTCACCATACGTGCATGCTACGAGAATCACTAACTTTAACACAAGTATTTCTCAATTTCATAATAACTCCACTAGCATGACTCTAATATCACTATCCTCATATCTCAAAACAATTATCAAGCATCCAACTTCTCATCATATTCAATGCACTTAGTATGAAAGTTTTTACTACATTCATCTTGGATGCCTATCATGTGAAGGCTAGTTTTATAGCCAAAGCACATTACCATACTGTTCTAATAGACTCTCAAAAGGATCTAAGTGACGCATGAGAGATAAACAATTTCTTCAAAATAAAATCACCACCGTGCTCTAAAAGATATAAGTGAAGCACTAGAGCAAAAACTATTCAACGCAAAAGATATAAGTGAAGCACATAAAGTGTTCTAACGATTCCTAGGCCATATATATCTCTCTCAAAAAGGTGTGTCCAGCAAGGATGATTGTGCCAAACTAACAAGCAAAGACTGAAATAATACATGACGCTCCAAGTAAAACACATATCATGTGGTGAATAAAAATATAGTCCCGGGTATGGTTACCAATAGATGAAGACGAAAGAGCGGATGCCTTCCCGGGGCATCCCCAAGCTTAGGCTTTTGGTTGTCCTTGAATTTTACCTTGGGGTGCCTTGGGAATCACCAAGCTTAGGCTCTTGCCACTCTTTGTTCCGTAGTCCATCAAAGCAATACTCAAAACTTGAAAACTTCACAACACAAAACTCAGACAAAAATCTCATGAGCTCCGTTAGTATAAGAAAACAAACCACCACTCATAGGTACTGTAATGAACTCATTCTTTGTTTATATTGGTGTTAAACCTACTGTATTCCAACTTCTGTATGATTCATACTCCCCAATACTACTCATAGATTCATCAAAATAAGCAAACAACACACGAAAAATAGAATCTGTCAAAAACAGAATAGTCTGTAGTAATCTGTAACTTTCGCATACTTCTATAACTCCAAAAAAATTGAAATAAATTGGTAAACGTGAGGAATTTGTCTATTAATCATCTACAAAAATAATCAACTAAATATCACGCTCCAGTAAAATCTGGTGACTATTCTAGCGAGCGCTAACGATTCTGTTTTTTACAGCAAGATCATATAAACTTCACACAAGTCTTTCCAAAGGTTCTACTTGGCACAAACATTAATTAAAACGCAAAACCGCATCTAAACAGAAGCTAGATGCAATTTTTTTTCCTAAACAGAAGCAAAAACAAAAAATATAAAATTGGGTTGCCTCCTAACAAGCGCTATCGTTTTACGCCCCTAGCTAGGCAAGATACAAGGATAGATCTACGTATTGCCATCTTTGGAGGGCAATCCATAAGTGGCTCTCATAATAGATTCATATGGTAATTTGATTTTCTTTCTAGGAAAGTGTTCCATGCCTTTCCTTAACGGAAATTGGAATCTAATATTTCCTTCCTTCATATCAATAATTGCACCAATCGTTCTAAGGAAAGGTCTACCAAGAATAATAGGACATGAAGGATTGCAATCTATATCAAGAACAATGAAATCTACGGGCACATAATTTCTATTGTCAATAATAAGAATATCATTAATCCTTCCCATAGGTGTCGGGGAAACTGGCGTACCACGTCGCTGCCGTTCCGGCACCTCCTGAGAGGGGCGCGGTGCGTGCACGGACACCGATGTTTTGGAGTGGGCTCGGTCGTCCGTCTTGTCCTTGGACTTGGCGGCGCCGTGAGTTTCCTCGCCGGCGTCCGTCCTTCCGCCAGCGTCTACCCCACCAACCGTTGGTTCTGGTGGCGGTGGGATAGACGCGGACGAGCCTCCGACCTCCGAAGCTTTCTTCTTCGGCGGCATGTCGATGAGGTTATCGAAGTTGGTGAAGTTGCTGAAGATTTCGCCCGCGTGAACGCCGGATCAGGTTCGCACAACCTCGACGCCCCCTACCTGGCGCGCCAAAGATGTCGGGGAAACTGGTCGCCCACGAACACCTATGGGACCGGAGCCCCTTTTCGGTACGGCAAGGTACCGGAGGGAGCACAAAGAGCGGATCGAGGTGCACACACGGGCAGTTTACCCAGGTTCGGGCCGCACGGATGCGTAAAACCCTACTCCTGCCTTGGTTTGTTATTGAGTTCTTGGCTCGGGAGCAAGAAGATCTACAGTGCTTGAGGCTAGCTACACCGAGCGTGGGAGTGATCGAGAGTTCGGAACCTCCTCTACGTTGTGCATGGGCCTCCTTTTATAGTTCAAAGGGGTCACCGACAGATGGCAACGTAGGCGAGGGTAAAAACGTAAAAATGGTGGTAGTTGTAACAGTGAATGTACAGTGTTTTGTACCTAACCCTGACGGTGGGGGACAAGGGCATTGAATGCTCATCGCCGTCGCCCCAAACAGTGCAAAAAAGCGTCCGTCCGTGCGTCTCCGTTCGTCACGACGGTAGCCTCGTCATCGTGGCTTGCCACCGTGTACCCCAGGCTGCTCAGCCATCCGCCACGTGCCCCTGGAAGGGCCCCAGGGCGACGCGTGGCCAGATGAGCTGGAGCGCAGGCACACAGTGAAAGCTTGTCGCGGCAAGCACCTTGCCGCGGTCGCTATCTTGCAGCGCCCGGAAGCTTGTCGCTCTCCGGGCCTTGCCGGGGCGCGCGATGCACCACGGCAAGTCTTCTGAAATGCCATGCTTTGGCCTCCCTGGCAGGCTCCTCCTGCCAGGGTCTTGTGCTAAATGGGTGGTCTTGAGCCTGGAGTGGCCTTCCCGGCAAGCTCCTCTTGCCGGGCCTTGTTTCCTTGTCTTGAATACTTTGTTCTTGAATGGCTCCAAAGGAACAAGAGTGGGCCTTGGCGAGCACGTGGCAAGCCCTGCCACGGGACGCTGCTACTGCCCGTGCACAAGTCGGGATACTAAGGTACCCCTACTTTAGTACACCGACAGGAGCCCCCGGGCCTGGGCCACACACGGTGACGAGCGCTGTTGGGCCAAGCCCAAAACAGTGCACGGGCACACGCGGCCCACGGCGCGCCGCATCCCACTCTGTATCCGCCGCATCCCTCCCTAACGGCACGTGTCGATTGCGGCATCGTGGGAGAGATCGTGGCCTGTTTCTTTAATGGGAAAATGCAGAACGTCCCCCACTCCCCCTTAAAAGCAGAGGAAACAGGGGCAGTTTCCCCCATTGCTTCATTGTGTCTTCAACCTCCAGAAACCCCCGCCGCTCTCCTCCTCCCAAAGGTCGAAAGAGAGCGGAGCTCCACCCTCCTCCCGCCGCCGCCAGCCTCCCCAGCGCCACCGGCCTCCCTTACCGTCCCCGCCATGGCCCCGAAGAGCGACAAGGCGAAGGCTGCGAAAACCGAGCGGGCGGCGAAGCTAGCAGCAATGCGGAAGAAGATGGTGGTCTTCCCGCCGAGGCTCGGAGCGAGGGAGCTGAAGGACAAGTACTACCTCTTCTGGTCGAGGGAAACGAAAGCTCACCCGCGCACCAGAGTTCTCCCCGCCGAAGCCTGCGACATGTCCTCGGGAGGTTATCCTTACTTTGATCTGTTCTTCCATTGCGGACTCTGCCCTCCATAGTCCGAGTTCTTTTGCGATGTTATGAACACGTATGGATTCCATCTTCTAGATTTCACCCCGAACGCAGTCCTGACCATGGCCGTTTTCGCACATCTGTGCGAAAACTTTGTCGGAATCACCCCCAACGTAGCCCTCTTCCGCCATTTTTTCACACCTCGGGTAGAGTCTGGGTCTCCCCTGTCCGGTGGGATCTCTTGGATCTTTAGGCTCAATAAGAAAGAGGCGTACTTGATTGGAGAGCTTCGCGGCAAGTGGGAGGAGTGGAGGGCCGACTGGTGCTGGATCATGGAGGAGGGACCCCAGCAGTTTACTTCCCCGCGCCGAGCTGCAATAGTGCACGGCAAGGATTGGAGTGATCTGGCCCCGAAGGACGAGAAGCTAAAGATTGCCCTCACTAGGATCCTCCGCCTCCGGCAAGCCAATCTGACTGTAGGTGAGGTCGGGGCATATTTCCTTCGCCGGCGCATCGCTCCCTTGCAGGAGAGGAAGCGGTCTGCTTGGGAGTTCGGCAACGCGGCAGACTGTATGAGGCTGCGCCTCGGCCTCAACTATAACTTCACTGTCCTGGAGCTCAAGGGGATGATCCGGGAACTATTCAAGCATGACCCCAAGCACTCGGAGTGGTTTGCCCCGTCGCGGGGAGTAGTTCCACTATGTAACAACTCGTCACTTAGTGCTATCCGCGCGGCAATGCCGCTGTGCGACTCTCACGGCGTTGATCCCACTTGGCCGGCACCTTCTGATGAGACTGCACAAACTTTCTTCGACAACTTGGTTGAGCTGCCGATCATTCTTGATGAGAAGAAGGGTCTCACCCGCGACACCACCGACCGGGATTTGGCGTATATCGCCACCAGGATGGAGGAGGCGGCCGTGGACGATGCCGCGGGCGAGTTTGGGTACTCCTTGGACGAGGCAGATGCAGCGGATGCAGTGAGTCGGGCCGAGGAGGAAGATATCTTCAAGTTGCTGAAGCCTGCCGGGGAGCCTGTCGGGACGAGCGAGGCTGCCGGGCAGGGCACAGAGTCGAGTGAGCCCGCCGAGGAGGGCGACGAATCAGGCGACCCTTCAGAAGACTCAGGCGGGTCTCTGGGCCTCGACGACGCCTCCTCATCCTCGGGGAATTCTCCGCCACCGCCAAGTCCTCCGCCTCAACCGAAGAAGCGTCTCCGCAAGGCTGTGGACACGGTGAAGCAGCCGGCGGGCCAGCAGCCGCAACGTCGCTCGACGCGCGCCACCACGACGAGCAAGGCCGTCAAGGGCGCGCCTCGCGCCTCCGCAACGTCTGGGGGAGGATCCTCCCGCACGGGCTCCACCGCTCCTTCTGCCCCTCGGGTCTCGGCGACGACCGGAGCGGGGTCTTCTCAGACCACGGCTCTGGCGCCCGCCAAGCGCCCGAGGGAGCCTACTCCTCCAGCTCCTCGCGACGGGACGCACGAGGCGGACTTCGACTTCTCCGTCCTCAGTTCCGACGAGGAGGAGGAGGAAGAGTAAGTACTTGTTTCCTTCAATTTGCTGTTTTTGTGTTGAATCTTCTTTGTCTGATATTGTTTCTGTTTGTCTTCCAGGACCCTGGCCCAGAGGATCGCGAAGAGGGCCAAGATCCCGGTGGTCGATCTTGAGGACGAGCCCGTCGGAGCGGCAGGGGATGCGCCGGCGACGAGCTTGCCGGACCAGCCAGCTGCCCCACAGGGCAGCCCCCAGCGCAGCCCCCAGAGTAAGTCCCTTGTTTATTTCTTCGCTTGTCGGGCGCGCGTGGTCCTCTTATCCTTGCTAATGTCTTGCTTGTTTGCTGATTTGTGCAGAAGTAGAGCCGCAGCCTGAGGAGCGTCAGGAGACTGCTCCCGAAGAGCCGCTCGTCTCAGCCTCCCCGCCAAGGAGGAGCTCCCCGGCGAGGGAGAATACCCCGCCAAGGGCGAGCACTCCGCCAAGGGCGAGTACCCGCCAAGGGCGAGTACTCCGCCAAGGGCGAGTACCCCGCCAAGGGCGAGTACTCCGCCAAGGGCGAGCACCCCGCCAAGGGAAGGCGCCAGCGGCCCTCCGCCGGCGGGAGCTACCACCACGGCGCCGAGGGAGGACCCCCTGGCGAGGAACCCCGTCGAAGAAGAGGCTCGCGCAGGTAACCCTTGTGTTCTTCATCTCTTGAATTTTCCTTTTTGGATATTTGCTTGACAACTCTTCTTTCTTTCTTCTTTTCTTGTCTTCAGACCCATCCGCCCCGGAACCGATGGAGACGGAGGCCCCCGTTGAAGAGACCGCCGCGGCCACTGACGCGGCAGCCGAGGAGGGGACCGGCGACCGCACTGACGGCCCTGAGGCCGCAGGAGCGCCGGCCGCTGCGCCGGCCGCCGACCCTCCTGCTGCCGCGACCGAGCCGGGCGTCTATCTGGAGGCCGCCAACGGGGTCTTCATCCAAGTCCCGTGGGCTTCTTTGTCGAGGGCGCCCACGGAGGGAGAGGTCTTCGATGGGGAAGTCCTGGCCTCCGCCGGGCCGAGGCTCGTCGATGCGCCCGGCAGCAGCAGCGAGCCCGAGGAGGAGCAGCTCCTGCGGAAACTCCTGGCTTTGTACCGCGCCAGGCAGGCCAAGCTGGAGTCCCGAGAGGCTCTGGCTGCCAAGGCGGGCGTCGATCTGGAGAAGCGCGCCGAGGAGCTCCGCGCCGCCAACCAAGCGGCTCTCCAGAACTTGGCGGAGGAGCGGGAGGAGCTCGCCGAGGCGCACCATGCGTTCATCCTCGAGAAGGCCGAGGTTGAGGAGCAGCAACGACTAGCCGCCGAGGATCTGTCTCGGCGGGAAGGAGAGCTGAGGCAGTGGAAGGTCGACCTCGATAGCCACGAGGACGACCTTACCGCACGCGTGCAGTCCATTGGCGGGACTCAGCAGGAGGCGAGGGACGCCACTGCTGCCGCAGAGACCGCAAAGAGGGACTTGGAGGCGAGGGTGGCGCAGTTGGAGCTGAACTTGAAGACGAGCGAGGAGAAGGTTGCCGCGCTCACACTTGAGAGGGAGAAAGACGCCCACAGCCAGTCGGAGCTGCAGGTCCGCCTCTCCGACAAGGGCAAGGAGCTCAACGACGCCAAGGATTCTATCGCAGACTTGGAGCTGAAGCTGTCCACCCTCACTGAGTCACTTGACGGCGCCCGGAACCGTGAGACAAAGCTGAAGGAGGACCTCCGTGCTGAGAGAGCATTGCTGGACAGCGCCGCCGTCACGCAAAATAACTTCAGGCAGACGGTGGAGTAGTGGACCGAGGAGCTCGTCGCCGCCGCCGCCGCCATTGACAAAGAGATGGTGGCGCTGAGGACGGAGCACCTCGTGTACTCCCCCGACGCGAACCTCCCTCACAGCGCCAAGCTGAGCCTCTTCTTCAGGGGAGAGGCGCCGGCCCTCGAGCAGCTCCGGGAGAGGATCCCCACGCAGCTGGCAAACGAGGCGCGCAGGCTTTGCACGGGTACTGTGGAGCGAGTGCTGACGAAGGTAGTCTACCGCAACCCCGGGATCAATCTTGAAAACGTCCTCCGGACCTTGCCGCCCGACGCTAACCAGGAAGCGCTGAAGGCTCGTGTCGCCCACATCGTGGCCAAGGTGGGCAAGATCAGGAGAGTTGATGGCGACCGCGTAGACTAGGCTGCTTTCTTTCCGCTTTCCTTGTCGCTGCCAATTAAGTCATGGACAGTAGTTTATTAGAACAGCGACAAGTCATCTTGTAATATAACTTTATTTTGGGTAGTTAATGCAGTGTTATCTCCCTTGCTCGATTCCTTTACTTTGTATGCTTCTCACCCTATGCTTTTAGGGAACTTGCCGACAAAGGGACCCTTGCCGCGAGCGCTGAGTGCGGAACTTCAGCAGCCTGCTGGCAACGTCCCTACCGGCAAGAAACCTTGTTGCAGCTAGTCGCAGCACACTTAGGTTGTTGAGCGAGCTCGAAAACGAAGTAAGGGCGCGACACTTGTCGCAGCTCACTTAAGCCGTTGAGCGTGCTCGAAACAAAGTAAGGGTGCGGTTAGCCACGAGTTGGTTCCTCCGCGCACAGGTTTTCCATACAAAGTGTTGTCGTTCAAGGAAGATAACTCTAAAATTTAAAAATTTGAATGCTCAAACTTTGGCAACTTAGCTTTTGTGTTGTTTGCTTCCCGGCAAGGCAAGGCTTTCTTGATGAACGACGACGCTTGGTCCATACCATTGTCTCCTTCCCCCCGGCAAACTTGTGCGCAAGGAACAACTTTTTCTGCTTGAGAAAAGAAAGAAGAGGGAGGAAACATAGATATGGAGCCCTGCGGCTCGTTATTGCTTACCGGTGGTGTGTGCTGCACAAAGTGTAAGATAATACATGCAATGAAAACAAGAATGCATGAAACGACAAGCCGTGCAAAGCACGAAAGTTTTACTGATGCACGGGGTCTGCGCCCGGCTTTGTACAAAGGTTTACATGCAACAGCGGCAAGACTTGTACAAAAGGTGGTTGCCGGAACGGATCACGGCAACCGCGCCTCATGGGTTAAACTTGCGAAGATGCTCAATGTTCCAGGAGTTGCTCACCAGTAAGCCCTCTTCGGTCTCAAGGCGGACAGCGCTGGGCCTTGTGACTTGCCTCACCCGATAAGGGCCTTCCCACTTCGGCGTCAACTTGTTGGAATTCTTGGCGGACTGAACACGCCGAAGAACAAGGTCGCCTTCCTCGAGACTTCTGGCCTTGACTTTGCGGCTATGGTAGCGGCGCAAAGCTTGCTGGTATCGAGCAGCTCGTACAGCAGCCTGAAGACGGTTCTCCTCGAGGAGCAGTGCATCATCTTGCCGCAGCTGCTCTTGCTCGAGCTCATCGTAAGCGAGCACTCGAGGAGACCCGTATACGAGTTCCGTGGGGAGAACTGCCTCTGCTCCATAGACAAGAGCAAAGGGTGTCTGCCCGGTGGCTCGATTTGGTGTCGTCCTGATTGACCAAAGAGCCGCCGGCAACTCCTCAATCCAGTTTCTTCCGCACTTGTGCAGCCTGTCGAAAGTTCTTGTCTTGAGTCCGCGCAGCACTTCAGCATTTGCCCTCTCCGTTTGACCATTGCTCCTCGGGTGAGCAACAGAAGCGAAACAGACCTTGGCGCCAAGGTCTTGGACGTATTGCATGAAGGTGCGACTTGTGAACTGTGTGCCGTTGTCGGTGATGATCCTGTTAGGGATTCCGAAACGGCAAACAATTGACCTGAAGAACTTGACTGCTGACTGTGCGGTCACCTTTCTCACTGGTTCCACCTCCGGCCACTTTGTGAACTTGTCGATGGCGACGTACAAGTACTCAAAGCCCCCGACTGCGCGGGGAAAGGGGCCGAGGATGTCGAGCCCCCAGAACGAAAAGGGCCAGGACAAAGGGATCGTCTGGAGAGCTTGAGCTGGCTGATGTATTTGCTTGGCATGGAACTGGCACGCTTCACACTTGGTTACTTGTGCAGTTGCATCTTGGAGTGCTTCTGGCCAAAAGAAACCTTGCCGGAACGCCTTCCCGGCAAGTGCTCTTGCGCCAATGTGGTGGCCACATATGCCTCCATGTATCTCTACCAACAGCTTCTGTCCATCTTCCCGGGAAATGCACTTCAACCTGACACCATTGAGCCTTCTTCTGTACAGTTCATTGCCGATGAACTGGTACATACTTGACTGCCTGGTTATTCTCTCTATCTCTTCTGGTTCTTCGGGAAGTTCTCCAGTTTGAAGAAAACGGACAATTTGCTGCGCCCATGCTGGAGCTTGAGGCTCAACAACAAGGACTAAAGGCATCAGTGCTGCTACGGGAACGTCAGCTTCTACGGCAAGGACTTGCGGCTCTGCCGGAGCTGGACGTTCCCCGGCAATCCTGTCGCGGCAAGACTTGTCGGGAACGCCTGCTTCAACTGTACGAACCCTAGGGTCCGCAGGAGCAGACTGTTCCTCCGCAACTTGGTCGTTGATCTTGGGGACCTTGGCGGTGGTTTCAGGAAGGTCCGCCGGCAAGTAGTCGCCGGAGACCAATTTTCTCTTCTTGCTTTGCCCAACTGATGGTGTAACGGATGGTTGAGTTAGCTTGAGCACGAAGATCCCTGGTTCCACAGGTAGCTTCAGTGCAGCACACTTTGACAGGCCGTCTGCGACGTCATTTTGAGCTCTTGGAACGTCCTCCATTTGTATGCCTTCAAAGTGTTCTTCAAGCTTGCTCACTTCGTCCACGTAAGCTTCCATCAATGGGCTCTGGTAGCTCTTGTTCACTTGTCGGACAACCAACTGCGAATCTCCCCGCACAACCAGCTTCTTGATCCCAAGTTCTGCTGCAATTCTGGGGCCGGCAAGCAATCCTTCATATTCTGCAGTATTGTTTGTCGCTTGCTCCTTGGGAAAGTGCATTTGGACAACGTACTTGAGGTGCTCCCCGGTGGGTGCGACAAGCAGCACACCAGCACCGGCGCCTTGCAGCGAGAAGGCACCATCGAAGTACATTATCCATTCTTTGCTTGCTTCTTTGACGGGGATGCTTGTTTCTGGAACTTCTTCATCCGGCGTTGGTGTCCATTCTGCTATGAACTCTGCCAATGCTCTGCTCTGGATAGTTGAAGTACTTTCAAACTTAAGACCAAAGCTTGACAGCTCCAGTGCCCACTCGACAATCCTACTTGTTGCTTCTGGATTTTGCAATATCCTTTTCAACGGAAAGCGAGTGACCACTGTTATCTCATGTGCTTGGAAGTAATGGCGCAGCTCTCTCGAGGCCATGAGGAGGCCGAAAAGCAGTTTCTGCACCCCAGAGTACCTTGACCTAGCCCCCTGCAAGAGGGAACTTACAAAATAAACTGGGCGCTGCACCATCTTTCGTACTTCTCCTTGCATCTGCGCAGACTCATCCTTGTCGGGGCCAGAGCTTGTCGGGGAAGCCCCCTGCTTGTTGCTGGATGTGCTTGCCGGAGCTGTGGACTCCTCCTCTACCTCCCTTTCCGCTACTAACGCAGCACTAACGACTTGATTGGTTGCTGCTAAGTACAGCAGCAACTTTTCTTGTGGCCTAGGTGCGACAAGTATTGGAGTGGAGGACATGTACCCTTTCAAGTCTTGCAGCGCTGCCTCCCCTTCCGGAGTCCATTTCATTGGACCTGCCTTTTTCAAGATTTTGAAAAACGGCAGGGCGCGTTCTGCAGACTTAGAAATGAACCTGCTGTGGGCAGCCACACAACCAGCAAGCCTCCGTACATCCTTGACGCGCTTCAGAGCTTCGATCTGCTCGATGGCCTTGATCTTGTCGGGATTGGCTTCAATCCCCCTCTGGGACACAAAGAACCCGAGAAGCTTGCTGGAGGGGACTCCGAAGACGCACTTCTCGGGGTTCAGCTTGAGTTGTATCTTGCACAGATTTGCAAAAGTTTCATCCAGGTCTTGGATCAGGGTATCCTTGTCCTTGCTCTTGACTACTATATCATCCATGTAAGCTTCTACATTCCTGTGTATCTGTGGCTCAAAAGCAGTGTGGACTACCCTTGCAAATGTTGAGCCCGCATTCTTCAATCCAAAGGGCATGCGTATGAAATAGTAAGTGCCACATGGAGTAATGAATGCGGTCTTCTCTTCATCCTCTTCAGCCATGAATATCTGGTGGTATCCGGAGTATGCATCAAGGAATGAAAGCAACTCACATCCAGCCGTGGAGTCAACGATCTGGTCAATGCGCGGCAAGGGAAATGGATCCTTGGGACAAGCTTTATTCACACCCGTGAAGTCTATACAAAGCCTCCACTTCCCGTTTGCTTTACGTACGACAACAGGGTTGGCCAACCACGTGGGATGAAGTACACCTCTAACAAGGCCTGCTGCTTCCAACTTCTTGATTTCTTCGGCAATAAACTCTTGGCGCTCCACCGCTTGCTTTCTGACCTTCTGCTTGACGGGCCGCGCGTGAGGACAAACGGCAAGCTTGTGCTCAATTACTTTCCTGGGAACGCCGGGGATGTCAGACGGTTGCCATGCAAACACGTCGACATTCGCCCGCAGGAAAGCAACGAGTGCGCTTTCCTATTTAGGATCGAGCGTGGCACTGGTGGTGAAAGTACCACCAGTGCCGTCCTCCTTGGCGGACACCTTCTTGGTTGCAGGTGGAGCTGCCATTCCTTTCTTGCACTTGCCGGTGGAGCTCGATGGTGCGTCCTCGACGGCAGCGCAGCACTCCGAAGAGGTGCGTTTGCCGGAGTGGGCCCTAGAGCTCTTGCCGGACTTGGTCTTGTTCTTCCCCCCGGTAGCTTCAGCGGCAAGTGTCTTGCTATCTGCTGCGGCTGCTGCGTCTCGGTAGATCTTGTCGGCGCAGATAAGCGCGTCCTTCTTGTCGCCGGGGACAGAGATGACGCTTATCGGCCCCGGCATCTTGAGCATGTTGTAGGCGTAATGAGAGGCTGCCATGAACTTGGCAAGCGCCGGACGGCCAAGTATCCCATTGTATGGCAATGGGATATCGGCAACGTCGAAGGTGATCCTCTCAGTCCTGAAGTTTAGCTCTCCGCCAAAGGTTACTGGCAGTGTAATCTTCCCCTTCGGCTTACTCCTTCCCGGGTTGATCCCTTGGAACGTGCCGGTCTCCTCGAGCTCGCTGTCGGGGATCTGTAGCTTCCGGATCACAGCGGAAGAGATCAGGTTCAGGCCGGCCCCGCCGTCAACCAACATCTTGGTGACCTTGAGGTTGCGGATGGTTGGTGAAACCAACATCGGCAAGCACCCAACCGCAGTTGTGCGGTCAGGGTGGTCCTCAATGTCGAAGATGATGGGCGTGCTGGACCACTTCAGGAGCTTGCGCGACTCGATGGGTGGCTCTGCTGCATTTACTTCCCGCACCCATTGTTTGAGTTGGCGGTGGGAAGTATGCAGAGAGGCACCTCCATCGACGCACAGAACTTATGTGGCCTTCTGGAACTCCTGCTCGCTGTTGTCTCCGTCATCCATGTCCTCGTCGTCGTCTTCGTCTTCGTCCTTGTCGCGGCCGCGGGGAGTTCTATCTCCTTGCCGCTGCTTGGCCTTGCCGCGACGTCCTCCCCGGCCATTGAATGACCGCTTCTTGCCGGATTCTCCTCCGCCTCCTTGGGCCTTCTCCTTGTCGCGTCGCTCGTACTCAACCTTCTGCTGCTCGACGAGGTACTCGACCCTTTTGCAGTTCTGGAGATCGTGGGCCTTGGTGTGGTGAATCTTACAGTACTGCCTGTCGGAGCCGTCCTGCTTATCGGCGGCGGCTACAGGGGCAGCTCCCTTGCCGGAGCTACCAGCCTGAGCTTTCTGGGCGCCCGCCTCTTTGCCGGACTGCTCGACAGCCAGTACTTCCTTGTTCTTCTTTTTCTTATTATTCCGCCGCCGGTTTTTCCTTGCCGGGGCGGCATCCTCACTGTCCGTTCCTCCTGCTCCAACATCCTCTCCGGGGAGCCTCCTCCCCTCTTCAGCGCGTGCGTACTTGTCAGCCAGAGCATAAAGCTCGCTGACGTCTCTTATCTTGCACATCGCCATCTCCTCCCTCATCCGGCGGTTGCGCACGTTCTGGTGGAACGCGCTGATAACCGCGGCAGGGTGGACGTCCGGGATGTTGTGCTGAACGCGGCTGAATCTCTGAATGTATTTCCATAGGGACTCTCCCTCCTTCTGGGCAAGTATATGAAGATCACTTTCCTGGCCATGGGGCTTGTGGCCGCCCGTGAAGGCGCCGACAAACTGGGGGCACAGGTCGATGATACGTCCAAAACGTATCTATAATTTCTGCTTGCTCCATGCCACTTTTGGGTGATATTGCTATGATATTCATACACTTCCATACACTTTTGATGATATTTGGACTAACTTACTAATCCAGTGCACCCCAGTGCCAGTTTCTGTTTTCGGCTGTTTTTGTATTTCAGGTTTTCACGTTTCGAGAACTGCCCAGAAAAATCCAGAAAAATTATATAAAAAATCAGCGAACCGGAAACAACACTGCGTCCGAAGGGCAACCTGGGGGGGGGGGCGCACAGGGGCTCCAGGCGCCCTGTGGGCGCGCCCCCCTGGGCCGCGCCGGGGGGGGGG
>LR738713.1:624671152-624688366 GCA_902687465.1 Secale cereale
GGGGGGGGCGCCTCGGCCCCCCGAGAGTCCCCCGGTGCCCTACTTTGGCATATATTTAAAGGACTCTCCGAAACCCTCGAAACATGACTTCTTTTCGCGATCCCATCTCTTTTCCGCCGCCGCCGCCTCTTCCAAGATCGGGAGCACCAGGAGAACTCTTCCCGGCACCCTGCCGGAAGGGAGGATCACCACCGGGAGCTTCTCCACCACCATGGACGCCTCCCGGATGACTCGTGAGTAGTCTCCCTTGGACCATGAGTCCATGACCAGTAGCTATGTGATGTTCTCCTCCCGTTCTTGTGCTTCACTAATTAGTCCTCGTGAGCTGCCCTACATGATCGAGGCACCTATGTAATCCTTATGCTGTTGCTATGTTGAGTTTGCTGGGATCCGATGGATTATGAGATTATGTTCAGATTGATCTTGAGTAATATATTTGATTCACCTCTTTTATATTTTAGTTCATAAGTAATTCTTGCATGTTCTCCGTTGTTATTTATTGCTTTGGCCGAGTAATAGGTAGTGACTCCAAGAGGGAACGTTATGCTCGATTGTGGGTTCATGCCCCTCGATGACTAGCTTGAGTGACAGAAACATGAGTCTAGGGGATGTGCTGTTGCCACAAGGGGGAAAACAACGGTGCTTGTGCCCGCGGGGGCAAGGATTGTTTACTTTACGCAAAGTTCTTTTAATGCAGTTGTTTGTTGCATTGAGTTTACACTATGGTTGGGACTCGCAACTTAATACCAGCGAGATGTTCTGGATAGATATCTCAAGGTGGATGATTAGTAGTAGATATTGATGGATTTCGGTCTACTTACTTTGGCGTACCGCCCATGCTTTGAACCTCAACCTTTCTTGCAATGTAGTCAGCATTGGTTTGTGTTCCTGGTCCTGTCAATTGCCCAACTGTAATTTGTTACCTCACATAGCTGTTTTATCATCTTTTGGGAGAGAGACATCACTAGTGAACATCATGAGACTCCGGTCCATATTACCATCATTGATCACATACACTATTTACTTTTCGCTATTTTATTTACTATTGCAAAACACTATCTATCACTACTATCATATTGCTTTTAACCCTTTGTGAACTACAAGGCCGGAGAGATTGACAACCTCTCTGTACTCGTTGGGAGCAAAGTTATTTGTATATGTGTGCAGGTCCACGTTGGTTGCTACTAATCTGGCGCCGTAGCAATTGACACCTACCTGTTGAACCTAGGAGTCTCTAGGGATTCGATCCTTGGCATCTTTGCTAGGGGAAAACACTTCTACTTACTGCATCTTACACCTTCCACTTGGGGTAACCAACGAGGGGTTCGAGGCCCATCAAGGAGTATTTTCTGGCGCCGTTGCCGGGGACTCCACTCTTCAGGGTAGGGGAGTTGCATGCTATCGTTTACCCTTGCTTTTTAGTCTTGTTAGTTTACCTTTCATTTTTGCTTTAGTATCTTTTATCAAAAATCACAAAAATAGTTATCTTGTTCTTTAGTTGTCATTATGTCGGGTCCTTTTGTCTTTGACGAGGCAGAAGTTCTCACCTTCAAACAAAGAGGTGGGGAAAGTTTGAAAGATGCTTGGTATAGAATTAATGATTCACAAAGAAGAGCCACCAAGAAGCAACCTACCACTATCTTACTTAGAAATTTTTGTGTTGGAATCACTTCTTGGAATAGGTTTATTCTAGATACTGCTATCAATGGGAATTTCCTAGAGGCCCCAGTTTGGGAGTCTCTTAGTATTATTGAAAATCTTGTTGGGAGTCCCCCTGTTGTTAGCATTCGAGAGGACATCACCCTAGCTCACATTATGAAAAAACTTGAAAAAATAGAGCTAGAGATGCCAAGCACTAATAAGATGAATGAGTTGGATCGAAAGATCCAAGGGAATTTGAATAGACTTGATAGCTTCATGCATAAAATTTTCAAAATTTTGGAGACCGTCAAATTCCATGATTCTCACTCTTCTAGGATGGAAAAGATTGAGGAAATATTTGATACCTTAGGAACTACTTTCTCCTCGATCAAAACCGAAAAGGTAGAAACTCCGACGAAGAGGGAGCCTAAGTTCGTTCACGTTCCAAAGGCTCCCCGTTCTAAAAGTAACCCACCTATTGCCAAAGGGGTTGAAACTGTAAAGACTTTGGAAGAAACACCTATCGTTGATGAATTTATAAATGAATCTTCCCTTGACTTTTATCCTTTTGGTCTTCTACCTAGAAGTATCTCTATGAGGCCTTTATTTGAGAGTCCTCTTAAGACTAGTTGTATTATTGAAGAGCTTTTTGATGATCTTGATGATGGTTCAATTGATACAACTTGATCTATGCATTATGCCTAGCTTAAAGGCATAAGAGAAAGCGCTTTTGGGAGGCAGCCCACATGAATAATTTTTTTGCTTTTGTTGTGTCTTGATGTTGTTTACTGCTGTAGCATCATCATTGTATCTTTGCTTTTCATATTTGTGCCAAGTATAGCCTCTGATTGCTAGAAAAGTTCAAAAGTTGTGAGGTGCTGTCCAGGAAACAGGTTCTGTCCTTGGATAGAAAAATTCGTATAAAATCACCAGATCATCTTTTTGGTCTGAATATTTTCGACAGCGTTCTCTATATAATTGTCTTTCGTGCGTCAGTTCTGAGTTTTTTGATTTGAGTTGCAGAAGTATCCCGAACAGGTCAATTACTGCCTGCTGTTCTGTTTTTCACAGATTCTGTCCTGTTTTGCCTTACATTCACTTTGCAAATTAAGAACTTGCTTTTTCTTTGCAAAAACCTTTTGGCAATCTTGAGAAACAGAACTTCAAGAATATCCTTATTTTCAGCAAGGTATAATTATTTTATTAAGGGTACTAACCTCGCTAATCAGATTATGATGAGTTGTGTATGAAGGGAGTTTTCAAGTGTGCGAGGGAAGATGATAAAAAGATTCAGGAGTGTCAAGCGCTCAAGCTTGGGGATGCCCCCATGCACCCCCAAGAAATATTCAAGGAGACTCAAGCATCTAAGCTTGGGGATGTCCCCATGCATCCCCTTCTCCATCAACATTATCAGTTCGTCTTTCGTTCCGCTATATTTTTATCACTTCATGTGTTATGTGCTATGCTTGGAGCGTCTTGCTTTTAGTTTTCTTTTTAGTTTTTCATAACGAGTCGGAACTCAGCATTCCTTTATGTGGGAGAGAAACACGCTCCACCTCTACCTAGAACATTACATAGAATTTTCATGACTATCTATGCTGTGTGTGTTCTTTGTCTTTTAATAGCTACTATCATACTCTGCTCTTAGTATTCATGCTTACCTTTTCCAGAGCTTTTATTCAGTTGGTTGCTTGAACTCTCTTTAATTACCATGATCACCTTATTAAGAGAGTTTGCTTCCGTTGCATTGGTTAATGTGTCTGTGATAAAGATGCTACTTTCATGATGGTGCTTAGTAGTTCAGGTTTTCTTATGGTTAATCTCAAATAGCTGGGGGGTTCCCAATGTGTTATTGGAGTACCAACTTGGTTTGTTTGCCTATGATGTGGTATGGTTTAGTAATATCTTCCTTCGAGAATTTATTTTGATTGACTTGGCGTATGCTCACGCATATTCAAGACTGTAAAGAAAGTCTGTCAAGCCTTGATGATCTTTTGTTTCTGAGTAGCGATATAACTACCATGCCTGATTCAATATTGCTTTGTCGCTCTGCATGATTATGACCGTCATTGCTCTCTTAGTTGGTCGCTCCCAGTCTTTTGCTAACCTCCACCTGCACTAAGCAAATTAACCATGCAATACATAGCTCATGGGAAAGTAGCCTAAAAACTATTGTGGTAAAGAATATGTTGCCTATGTATCTTATTTCTTATGAGTTGCTTGCTGAGCGGTAACCATGTTTCTGGGGACGCCATCAACTGTCACACTTTTGTTGAATATCATGTGAGTTGCTATGCATGTTCGTCTTGTCTGAAGTAAGGGTGATTTACCGTGGGTTGAATTAATATGCATATTGTTAGAGAAGAACATTGGGCCGCCAACCAAAGCCATGCATCATGGTGGAAGTTTTAGCTTGGACCTTAATCCTCAATCTCTTATGAGAATGTGCTTATGCATTAAAGAGGAGTCCATCATCTATTTTCTATGTTGTCCCGGTATGGATGTCCTCAAGTTGAGATCTATCAAAAACGAGAAATCAAATGCGATCTATCTCCTTGGACCTTTGTACAGGTGGAATAGAGGTACCCCTTTGTGACACTTGGTTAAAACATATGCAATGCAATGATAACCCATGGGGATCCGAGCTAATTAGGACAAGGAGCGAGCACTATTGGTATTCGATGCATGAGGCTTGCAACTTATAGGATGCTTTATACATGACACATATGAAGTACTACTACCGTTGACACAATTGCTTCCATGTTTCAAAATAAAAGGCTCTAGCACTTCAAGCACCAACTACTGAGAGCATGATTGTCATTCTGAGTGTAATGTGCATTGTCCCAAAGTAGCATTGTCTTTTTGCATGATTGTGATATCGTTTATTCTGAAATGATTGTATCTAATCATCACTTAAACCTTGAAGGTGCCCCTGCACTTATGTTTTGCATCACTAAAGGGGGCAAGCTAGATATCACTTGATCATATTTGCACATCATGTTCATTGCAAATCTTTTTGATGTTTCAGTTTGATATTGTAAAACTTTCAGTCATTTGTGATTTTCTCTTGAGGCAACTTAATTACTTTAGAATCATTGTCTCAGTAAGCTTTTGTCATATGACTATGAGAAAGTCCTATATGGTTAATAGCATGTCACCACAGAAATTATTCTTGTTATCATTTACCTACTCGAGGACGAGCATGAATTAAGCTTGGGGATGTTGATACGTCCAAAACGTATCTATAATTTCTGCTTGCTCCATGCCACTTTTGGGTGATATTGCTATGATATTCATACACTTCCATACACTTTTGATCATATTTGGACTAACTTACTAATCCAGTGCACCCCAGTGCCAGTTTCTGTTTTCGGCTGTTTTTGTATTTCAGGTTTTCACGTTTCGAGAACTGCCCAGGAAAATCCAGAAAAATTATATAAAAAATCAGCGAACCGGAAACAACACTGCGTCCGAAGGGCAACCTAGGGGGGGGCACAGGGGCTCCAGGCGCCCTGTGGGCGCGCCCCCCTGGGCCGCGCCGGGGGGGGGGGGGCGCCTCGGCCCCCCGAGAGTCCCTCGGTGCCCTACTTTGGCATATATTTAAAGGACTCTCCGAAACCCTCGAAACAGGACTTCTTTTCGCAATCCCATCTCTGTTCCGCCGCCGCCGCCGCTTCCAAGATCGGGAGCACCAGGAGAACTCTTCCCGGCACCCTGCCGGAGGGGAGGATCACCACCGGGAGCTTCTCCACCACCATGGACGCCTCCCAGATGACTCGTGAATAGTCTCCCTTGGACCATGAGTCCATGACCAGTAGCTATGTGATGTTCTCCTCCCGTTCTTGTGCTTCACTAATTAGTCCTCGTGAGATGCCCTACATGATCGAGGCACCTATGTAATCCTTATGTTGTTGCTATGTTGAGTTTGCTGGGATCCGATGGATTATGAGATTATGTTCAGATTGATCTTGAGTAATATATTTGATTCACCTCTTTTATATTTTAGTTCATAAGTAATTCTTGCATGTTCTCCGTTGTTATTTATTGCTTTGGCCGAGTAATAGGTAGTGACTCCAAGAGGGAACGTTATGCTCGATTGTGGGTTCATGCCCCTCGATGACTAGCTTGAGTGACAGAAACATGAGTCTAGGGGATGTGCTGTTGCCACAAGGGGGAAAACAATGGTGCTTGTGCCAGCGGGGGCAAGGATTGTTTACTTTACGCAAAGTTCTTTTAATGCAGTTGTCTGTTGCATTGAGTTTACACTATGGGTGGGACTCGCAACTTAATACCAGCGAGATGTTCTGGATAGATATCTCAAGGTGGGTGATTAGTAGTAGATATTGATGGATTTCGGTCTACTTACTTTGGCGTACCGCCCATGCTTTGAACCTCAACCTTTCTTGCAATGTAGTCAGCATTGGTTTGCGTTCTCGGTCCTGTCAATTGCCCAGCTGTAATTTGTTACCTCACATAGCTGTTTTATCGTCTTTTGGGAGAGAGACATCACTAGTGAACATCATGAGACTCCGGTCCATATTACCATCATTGATCACATACACTATTTACTTTTCGCTATTTTATTTACTATTGCAAAACACTATCTATCACTACTATCATATTGCTTTTAACCCTTTGTGAACTACAAGGCCGAAGAGATTGACAACCTCTCTGTACTCGTTGGGAGCAAAGTTATTTGTATCTGTCTGCAGGTCCACGTTGGTTGCTACTAATCTGGCGTCGTAGCAATTGACACCTACCTGTTGAACCTAGGAGTCTCTGGGGATTCGATCCTTGGCATCTTTAATAGGGGAAAACACTTCTACTTACTGCATCTTACTCCACTTGGGGTAACCAACGAGGGGTTCGAGGCCCATCAGTCGGCCCAAGAAGAGATGGAGTTTTCCGGCAAGTGCATGAGCCAAGATCTGACATTGGGCTTGAGCACAAGCGGGAAGTAGTTTGCTAATATCTTCTCGTCGCGTCCCCCGGCAGCCTGCACCGCAATGGTGTAGATGCCGAGGAACTCCGAGGGATGGGTCTTGCCGTCGTACTTCTCGGGTACGTCGGGCTTGAAGTTCTTCATGCTGGGCCACTAGACTTGCCGCAGCTCACGGGTGAACGCAGGGCAACCTGCCGCGTACGGCAAGTCGCCTGGTTCACCGGTCGCGTGCATGTCGACAGCGGTCCCAGCGCGCTGGTTGGACTGTCGTCGCGCTTCTCTTCGACGCTCGATGCGAGTTCGAGCGTCTTCTTGTCGCCTGTCGTCGAGGACTTGGCGTTGATCGCGGCGAGCTCGCGGATCCGACGACGCTGTGGAGCCGTCGTCGACGTTGATCTGGCGAGTCGGTGATTTCTGCTTCCGCGGCGGGGAGTGCACGGTAGTTGCACCCCCGGCGGTCTTGTCTCCATCAGCCCGCGCCTGGGTGACTTGCCGCGGCCGTGACGTTGCCGGCTGCTGCGGCGTGTCGTTGTTGGCGAAGGCGATGAGGCTTTGGATAGTGGCCCTCCAGTCTTCGGCCTTGTCTGCCGCTGGAGGGAAGTCGAGGAGCAGCTGAGCTCTGGCTAGAGCTTCTGCTGGAGTGGAGGAAAGCAGCGGCGAGCGGTGCGAGGAGCGAGATATGCTCGGACTTCTAACAGCGTTAGAAGGAGCAGGGTCTCGCCCCGGCGACCGCGCCTTGCTCGTGCCAGCATGTTGGCCTTGAGCGTCCCACGACCCACCAACTTGGCCTTGTCCCAGCAAGCGGATGGTACCCTGCGTACCACGCCGCTGCCGTTCCGGCTCCTCCTGAGAGGGGCGCGGTGCGTGCACGGACACCGAGGTTTTGGAGTGGGCTCGGTCGTCCGTCTTGTCCTTGGACTTGGCGGCGCCGTGAGTTTCCTCGCCGGCGTCCGTCCTTCCGCCAGCGTCTACCCCACCAACCGTTGGTTCTGGTGGCGGTGGGATAGACGCGAACGGGCCTCCGACCTCCGAAGCTTTCTTCTTCGGCGGCATGTCGATGAGGTTATCGAAGTTGGTGAAGTTGCTGAAGATTTCGCCCGCGTGAACGCCGGATCAGGTTCGCACAACCTCGACGCCCCCTACCTGGCGCGCCAAAGATGTCGGGGAAACTGGTCGCCCACGAACACCTATGGGACCGGAGCCCCTTTTCGGTACGGCAAGGGAGCGGAGGGAGCACAAAGAGCGGATCGAGGTGCACACGCGGGCAGTTTACCCAGGTTCGGGCCGCACGGATGCGTAAAACCCTACTCCTGCCTTGGTTTGTTATTGAGTTCTTGGCTCGGGAGCAAGAAGATCTACAGTGCTTGAGGCTAGCTACACCGAGCGTGGGAGTGATCAAGAGTTCGGAACCTCCTCTACGTTGTGCATGGGCCTCCTTTTATAGTTCGAAGGGGTCACCGACAGATGGCAACGTAGGCGAGGGTAAAAACGTAAAAATGGTGGTAGTTGTAATAGTGAATGTACAGTGTTTTGTACCTAACCCTGACGATGGGGGACAAGGGCATTGAATGCTCGTCGCCGTCGCCCCAAACAGTGCAAAAAAGCGTCCGTCCGTGCGTCTCCGTTCGCCACGACAGTAGCCTCGTCATCGTGGCTTGCCACCGTGTACCCCAGGCTGCACAGCCATCCGCCACATGCCCCTGGAAGGGCCCCAGGGCGACGCGTGGCCAGATGAGCTGGAGTGCAGGCACACAGTGAAAGCTTGCCGCGGCAAGCACCTTGCCGCGGTCGCTATCTTGCCGCGCCCGGAAGCTTGTCGCTCTCCGGGCCTTGCCGGGGCGCGCGATGCACCACGACAAGTCTTCTGAAATGCCATGCTTTGGCCTCCCTGGCAGGCTCCTCCTGCCAGGGTCTTGTGCTAAATGGGTGGTCTTGAGCCTGGAGTGGCCTTCCCGGCAAGCTCCTCTTGCCGGGGCCTTGTTTCCTTGTCTTGAATACTTTGTTCTTGAATGGCTCCAAAGGAACCAGAGTGGGCCTTGGCGAGCATGTGGCAAGCCCTGCCACGGGACGCTGCTACTGCCCGTGCACAAGTCGGGATACTAAGGTACCCCTACTTTAGTACACCGACAGTAGGTTTCTTAATAGTGGAATCCGCAAGATGCAAATTTAAAGAACAATCATCAAGCTCATGGAAACCTAGCAAATCACACAAAGTTTTGGGGATAGTGGAAACACTTGCACCCAAATCACACAAAGCAAAGCATTCATGATCTTTAATTTTAATTTTAATAGTAGGTTCCCACTCATCATAAAGCTTTCTAGGGATAGAAACTTCCAATTCAAGTTTTTCTTCATAATATTGCATCAAAGCATCAGCTATGTGTTTGGTAAAAGCTTTATTTTGACTATAAGCATGCGGAGAGTTTAGTGCGGATTGCAACAAGGTAATACAATCAATCAAAGAGAAATTATCATAATTGAATCCCTTGAAATCCAGAGTAGTGGCTTCATCACTATGCAAAGTTTTAATCTCTTCACTCCCACTTTTAACAATTTTAGCATCAAGATCTAAAAACTCTGAATCATTGGGACACCTTTTAATTAAAGTAGACTCATCTAAAATCCCATCTTTATCAAGATTCATACTAGAAAACAAGGATCTAATAGGAGATGCATCAATAACTTTCAGATCTTCAACTTTATTTCCATGATAACTAGAAGAACACGCTTTTATATAACTCTCTTTTTTAGCACGCATCCTAGCGGTTCTTTCTTTGCATTCATCAATGGAAATTCTCATGGCTTTGAGAGGCTCATTGATATCATGCTTAGGTGGAATAGATCTAAGTTTCAAAGAATCAACATCAAGAGTAATTCTATCCACACTTCTAGCCAAATCATTAATCTTAAGCAATTTTTCTTCAAGCAAAGCATTGAAATTCTTTTGCGAATTCATAAACTCCTTGACACTAGTTTCAAATTAAGAAGGCATGTTTCTATAAGAGTTATTGTAGGAATTACCATAATTATTAGAGGAATTACTAGGAAGCCTAGGATTAAAGTTTCCTCTATAAGCATTGTTACAAAAATTATTTCTACCAACAAAATTCACATCCAAAGATTCATTATTATTTTCAATCAACGTGGATAAAGGCATATCATTAGGATCAGAAGAAGCACTCTTAGCAGCAAATAATCTCATAAGTTCATCCATCTTTCCACTCAAAACACTAATCTCTTCAACAGCATGTACTTTTTTACTAGTAGATCTTTCGGTGTGCCATTGAGAATAATTAACCATAATATTATCTAGGAGTTTGGTCGCTTCTCCTAAGGTAGTTTCCATGAAAGTGCCTCCTGCGGCCGAATCTAAAAGATTTCTAGAAGCAAAATTCAAGCCAGCATAAAAGTTTTGAATAATCATCCATAAGTTCAAACCATGTGTAGGGCAATTACGTATCATTAATTTCATTCTCTCCCAAGCTTGTGCAATATGCTCATGATCTATTTGCTTAAAATTCATAATATCGTTTCTAAGAGAGATGATCTTAGCAGGAGGGAAATACTTAGAGATAAAAGCATCTTTGCACTTATTCCACAAATCAATACTATTTCTAGGCAAAGAGGAAAACCAAGTTTTAGCATGATCTCTAAGTGAAAACGGAAATAACTTCAATTTAACAATATCATTATCCGTATCCCTCTTCTTTTGCATATCACACCAATCAACAAAGTTGTTTAGATGGGTAGCGGCATCTTCACTAGGAAGGCCGGAAAATTGATCTTTCATGACAAGATTCGACAGAGCAGCATTGATCTCACAAGATTCAGCATCGGTAATAGGAGCAATCGCAGTGCTAATAAAATCATTATTGTTGGTATTGGAGAAGTCACACAATTTGGTATTGTTCTGAGCCCTAGTGACAAGCAAGCAATCCAACACACAAGCAAACAAGAAGCAAGCGAACTGTAAACACACGGCAAAAAGAAGGGCAAATAAAACGGCAAGGGTGAAGTGGGGGAGAGGAAAACGAGCGGCAAATAAATGTAATGCAAAGGATAAGGGTTTGTGATAGGTACTTGGTATATGACTTTTGTGTAAGCCTCCCCGGCAACGGCGCCAGAAATTCTTCTTGCGAATTCTCGAGCTTGCGTTGTATTCCCTCGAAGAGGAAAGGGTGATGGAGCACAGTAGGGTAAGTATTTCCCTCAGTTTTTTAGAACCAAGGTATCAATCCAGTAGGAGACCACGCGCGAGTCCCTCGCACCTGCACAAACAAATAAGAACTTCGCAGCCAATGCGATAAGGGGTTGTCAATCCCTTTACGGTCACTTACAAAAGTGAGATCTGATAGAGATGATAGTTTGATATTTTTGGTATTTTTGGATATAAGAACAGAAAGTAAAAGTGGAAAAGTAAAGTAGATTGTAGATTGATATGTTGAGAATAGACCTGGGGGCCATAGGTTTCACTAGTGGCTTCTCTGATGATAGCATAATTCTACGGTGGGTGAACGAATTACTGTAGACCAATTGATAGAAAAGAGAATAATTATGAGACTATCTAGGCATGATCATTATATATAGGCATCACGTCCGAGACAAGTAGACCGAAACGATTCTGCATCTACTACTATTACTCCACACATCGACCGCTATCCAACATGCATCTAGAGTATTAAGTTCATAAGAATAGAGTAACGCCTTAAGCAAGATGACATGATGTAGAGGGATAAACTCAAATAACATGATATAAACCCTATCTTTTTATCCTCGATGGAAACAATACAATACGTGCCTTGCTGCCCTTACTGTCACTGGGAAAGGACACCGCAAGATTGAACCCAAAGCCAAGCACTTCTCCCATTGCAATAACTATAGATCTAGTAGGCCAAACCAAACCAATAATTTGAAGAGACTTGCAAGGATATTATAATCATATATAAAGAGTTCAGAAAAGAACCAAATATTTCTCATAGATAATTTTGATCATAAACCCACAATTCATCGGATCTCGACAAACACACCGCAAATAGAGATTAAGTAGAATAGATCTCCTCGAAGACCGAGGAGAACTTGGTATTGAGATCCAAAGAGAGAGAAGAAGCCATCTAGATAATAGCTATGAACCTGAAGGTCTGTGGTAAACTACTCACAACTCATGGTGAGGCGATGATGATGATGTAGAAGCACTACGTGGTAGATCGCCCTCCGGCGGAGCTCCAGAACAGGCCCCAAGATGGGATCTCACGGGTACAGAAGGTTGCGGCGATGGAACTAGGGTTTTCTCTCCTCTTCTGATGGTTTCGGGGTACGTAGGTATATATAGGAGGAAGGAGGGCACCGGGGGCCAAATGTGGGGCCCGTGAGGTAGGGGCGCGCCTTGTAGGGGGGGGCACCCTCGTGGATGCCACGTGTGCCCTACTCCGTGGTTCTCAAGTCTCCCGTGCGTATTTTGCTCCAAAAATATCTCTTCCGAAGGTTTCATTCCGATTGGACTCTGTTTGATATTCCTTTTCTGTAAAACCCTGAAATAGGCAGAAAACAGCAGTCTGGACTGGGCCTTTGGGTTAATAGGTTAGTCCCAAAAATAATATAAAAGTGTATAACAAAGCCCATTAAACATCCAAAACATCATAAATAATAGCATGGAACAATAAAAAATTATAGATACGTTGGAGACGTATCACCAGGTTACTCGGTGGTAGGGTAGCAAAACCTGCTGGAAAAAACCACCGTCCCCGGTCACAGAATGTAGCACTGTGGGCCTCGAACCCTACTGCCGGGCCTCGTGGAGGGAGGGTATCCTACAGTCGGACAACTTGGCAGTAGGGTAACCAAACCTACCGTAAGAAACCGTCGGCCCCGTTCACAGAATGTAGCACTATGGGTGTCAAACACTACCGTCGGGTTTCCTGGCAGTAGGGTATCCTACCGCTAGAGATCTTGGCAGTAGGGTAGCTAAGCCTACCGTAGAAAACCGCTAGTTCTGGTCACAGAATGTAGCACTATGGGAGTGCCAACCCTACCACTAGGCATCTTGGCGGTAGGCTAGCTCGCCTTACCACCGATGTCTTCTGCGGTAGGCATAGAAAACAGAGCATGCTCTGTTTTTATCTTTGTATCAACATCATGGACAACAATAGCACATCAGATTCAATACATAGTCATGCAAAACTTAAGGCTACGTCATAGTTCAGGACAACTGCTCGAATGGAAGACATAGTTCATGACAAGTTCTTGAATGAAAGACACAGTTCATGACAAGTTATAGAAAGAAAGCCATAGTTCATGACAAGCTCTCGAATGAAAGACATAGTTCATGCCATAGTGCACGATAGAGAAGGCCTTATTGGGTCACATGAGGCCATTTTCCTTTCTATCAAACGCTTCGACCTCCTCTTGGGCTTGACGAGCCCTTGCAAGATTTATTGCCCTCTCGTCTTCATGAGCAACCTTCTCTTTGTGTTCCCTCTCCTCCTCACGCTTCTTCTGCTCCATCTTCTCCTTCTGACGACGCTCTTCATCCTCTGCTCTTTGTAATGATTCTACGAACAACCGTTGCCTCCTAATACAATCTCGATATTGATCCTTTTGAACATCTTCTGGCACATCTTGATCTATCCATGTGAAGTACATGCAAAGTGGAGGCGACGACTACATAGGAAAAACAAAATCGATTATTAGTAATATGAGTTCAAGTTGAAGCAAGATTGAGAATACTATTTGAACTTGCACAACATACCGGCAGTACATCATAGGTGTGAGTTGGACGCGCACCATTTCTTCCTTCCGTCCATGAATTCAGGCGGTTAGTGGATACCTTGACTTTACAAACATCTGCACACCAGCATGAGGGAGTTTTCATATCTTTTTCCTTCACCTTGTCCAACTTGGCATCCTCCCACTTGTCTGGCACGTCCTCTCGGTTAGCACATGGGGGCCTCGTCATGGAACCGGATGAAGCCATGCCTATGAAGAAAAGATTGGTTGTTAGCAAAGTAAATAAGAATGTATAGAGCAAGAAAAACAATAAACAAAACCAAATTTACTAAAAAAATTACCATTCATATTAATTCAACCATCCGGGTTAAGAAAAACGTCAATAGGCCTTCCTCTATCAATCCTTCACGTCTTATGACCACCGGAACCACGACCACCTCCGCCAACTCCTCTAAGACTCGAACGTCCTCCACGCCCACTGATAGTGGCTCCTTGTCCACTGCCTCTAAGAGTCGTTCGTCCTCCACAGCCACCACTCGCACCTCCTCGTGTGCTACTGAACCTCCTCTTCGGCCACCCGCTTAACAAGTGTGAGTGTTGGCATCGGATCGTCTTTTGGTGCTTTTCCTAGCATTGTGTCACGGGTCGTCACATTGACCACAATTGCTGTGTGGTGCCTGCTGCCTCTTGAGCTTGCGTTGGTTTTTTCCCTTGAAGAGGAAAGGGTGATGCAGCAAAGTAGACTAAGTATTTCCCTCAGTTTGAGAACCAAGGTATCAATCCATTAGGAGACAATGCGCAAATCGCCAAATACCTACACAAACAATCAAACAACTTGCACCCAACACAATAAAGGGGTTGTCAATCCCTTCACAGTTATTTGCAAAAGTGAGATCTGATAGAGATGGATAAAATGTAAAGTAAATATTTTTGGTATTTTTGGTTTATAGATTGGAAAGTAAATGCTGGCAAAATAGTAGATCAGAAGATATAAGATGGAAAATAGACCCGGGGGGCATAGGTTTCACTAGAGGCTTCTCTCATGATAGCAAATATTACGTTGGGTAAAAATTTTACTGCCAAGCAATTGATAGAAGAGTGCATAATTATGACGATATCTAAGGCAATGATCATGAATATAGGCATCACGTCCGCGTCAAGTAGACCAACTCCTGCGTGCATCTACTACTATTACTCCACACATCGATCGAAGCGGTTCTGCATCTAGAGTATTATGTCCATAAAGAACATAGTAACGCATTAAGTAAGATGACATGATGTAGCGGAATTAACTCAAGCAATATGATGAAACCCCCATCTTGTTATCCTTGATGGCAACAATACAATACGTGTCATGTCCCTTTCTGTCACTGGGATTGAGCACCGCAGGAGTAAACCCAAAGCAAATCACTTCACCCATTGCAAGAAAAACCAGTCTAGTTGGCCCAACCAAACCGATAGTTTGAAGAGAATTACTAAGATAACAAATCATGCATATAAAAATTCAGAAAAGACTCAAATAATATTCATAGTTAATCTGATCATAAATCCACGATTCATCAGATATTGGCAAACACACCGCAAGACAATATTACATCAGATAGATCTCCAAGAACATCGAGGAGAACATGGTATTGAGCATCAAAGATAGATAAGAAGCCATCCAGCTACTACCTATGGACCCGTAGGTCTATGGTAAACTACTCACACTTCATCAGAAGGGCAATGGTGTTAATGTAGATGCCCTCCGTGGTCGAACCCCCTCCGAAAAAGTACCGGAAAAGGCCTCCAGATGGGACCTCATGGATACAGAAGGTTACGGTGGTGGAAAAGTGGTTTCGATGCCTCCTCTAGGGTTTCTGGAATATATGTGAATATATAGGCGGAGGAAATAGGTCGGTGGAGCAACATGGGGCCCATAAGGGTGGGGGCGTGCCCTACCCCCAGGGCACGTCCTCTGTCCTTGTGGCCTCCTCGTGGCTCCCTTGACGTGCACTCCAAGTCCTCTGGATGTCTTCTAGTCCAAGAAAAATCCTCGTAAAGCTCGTTCCGTTCGGACTTTGTTTGATATTCCTTTTCTGCGAAACTCAAAAACAAGGAAAAAAATAGAAACTGTCACTGGGCTCTAGGTTAATAGGTTAGTCCCAAAAATAATATAAAATAGCACATTAATGCATATAAAACAACCAAAACAGATAATATAATGGCATGGAACAGTCAAAGAATTAGATACGTTGGAGACATATCAAGCATCCGCAAGCTTAATTCCTGCTCGTCCTTGAGTAGGTAAATGATAAAAACAGATTTTTTTGATGTGGAATGCTACCTAACATATTTATCAATGCAATATTCTTTATTGTGGCATGAATATTCAGATTCGTATGTTTTAAGCAAAAGTTTATGTTAACACGAGAACAATAATATTTCAAGCATATTAGATAGTAAATCATTAAGCTTCAAAAATAATATGGCTAAAGAAAGTTATCCCTACAAAATCATATAGTCTTATTATGCTCCCTCTTCTCAACACAAGGTAATCATACCCACCCTAGTGTCAGCAAAGCAATTGGTCCATACTTTTTAACGCGTTTAAGCCTTTTCAATTTTCACGCAATATATGAGTGTGAGCCATGGATATAGCACTATGGGTGGAATAGAAGGTGGTAATAGAAAAAAAGTAGGCAGAAAGTCTCACATCAATTAGTCAAATCAATGGACTATGGAGATGTCCATCAATTGATATCAATGTGAGTGAGTAGGGATTGCCACGTAAAGGATGCACTAGAGCTATAAGTGTATGAAAGCTGAAAAGAAAACTAGTGGGTGTGCAGCAAATTGCTTGCTCATGAAGACCTAGGGCATTTGAGGAAGCCCATCGTTGGAATATACAAGCCAAGTTCTATAACGGAAATTCCGACTAGTGTATGAAAATGACAGCATAGGAGACTCTCTATCATGAAGAACATGGTGCTATTCTGAAGCACAAGTGTGCAAAAAGATAGTAACATTGTGTCGGTGTACTAAGGTAGGGGTACCTTAGTACCCCAACTTGTGCACGGGCAGTTGCAGCTTCCCGCGGCAAGGTTTACTGCGGGCTCGCCGGAGACCTTCCTGCTCCTTATTAAACCATTCAAAAACAAAGTATACAAGACATGAGATCGAGACCCCGGCAAGAGGAGCTTGCCGGGAAGGCCGTACCAGGCTCAAGACTGCTCCGCTAACGCAAGACCCTGGCAAGAGGAGCTTGCCAGGAAGACTAGAAGACAACGCCTCGGGGCTATATGTGCCCCGGCAAGGGGCCCGGGGAGCGGCAAGCTCCCGGGCCCGGCAAGATCAAGGCCCCGGCAAGGTGCTTGCCGGGAAGACTGCGCTGTGTGCCCACGCTCCAGCTCATCGGCCCACGCGTCGCCCTGGGGCCTATCCAGGGACGCGTGGCGGAGGGCTGTGCAGCTTGGGGTACACGGTGGCACTCCACGGCGATGGATCCATCGCCGTGGCAGACGGAGACGCTAAGGCGGGAACTTTTGGGGTCGACGGCGACGGGCATTGAATGCCCTTGTCCCCCACTGTTAGAGTAGGTATAGACCACTGTTCTGTACTGTAGCTCCACTGTTCCCGCACTGTTACAACTACCACCTCTTTTACATTTTTACCCCTTTCTCCTACGTTGACACCTGTCGGTGACCCCTTGCACTATAAAAGGAGGCCCATGCACAACGTGGAGGGGGTTCGGAACCTAGATCACTCTCGCGCTTGGTGTAGCTGCTTCCTCAAGCTCCCGAGCGCTCAAACTCAATACACAACCAAGCAGGAGTAGGGTTTTACGCGTCTACCGCGGCCCGAACCTGGGTAAAACTGCCCGCGTGCTCGCTACGATCTGCTCTTTGTGCTCCCTCCGCCCTCGTACC
>LR738713.1:624688376-624744693 GCA_902687465.1 Secale cereale
TCCGCCACGAACACCTATGGGACCGGAGCCCCTTGTCTGTG
Organism: Secale cereale; assembly: GCA_902687465.1. Lineage (NCBI taxonomy): Eukaryota > Viridiplantae > Streptophyta > Magnoliopsida > Poales > Poaceae > Secale > Secale cereale. The sequence continues at coordinate 624,688,418 of LR738713.1, forward strand.
TGGTACGAGGGCGGAGGGAGCACAAAGAGCAGATCGTAGCGAGCACGCGGGCAGTTTTACCCAGGTTCGGGCCGCGGTAGACGCGTAAAACCCTACTCCTGCTTGGTTGTGTATTGAGTTTGAGCGCTCGGGAGCTTGAGGAAGCAGCTACACCAAGCGCGAGAGTGATCTAGGTTCCGAACCCCCTCCACGTTGTGCATGGGCCTCCTTTTATAGTGCAAGGGGTCACCGACAGGTGTCAACGTAGGAGAAAGGGGTAAAAATGTAAAAGAGGTGGTAGTTGTAACAGTGCGGGAACAGTGGAGCTACAGTACAGAACAGTGGTCTATACCTACTCTAACAGTGGGGGACAAGGGCATTCAATGCCCGTCGCCGTCGACCCCAAAAGTTCCCCCCTTAGCGTCTCCGTCTGCCACGGCGATGGATCCATCGCCGTGGAGTGCCACCGTGTACCCCAAGCTGCACAGCCCTCCGCCACGCGTCCCTGGATAGGCCCCAGGGCGACGCGTGGGCCGATGAGCTGGAGCGTGGGCACACAGCGCAGTCTTCCCGGCAAGCACCTTGCCGGGGCCTTGATCTTGCCGGGCCCGGGAGCTTGCCGCTCCCCGGGCCCCTTGCCGGGGCACATATAGCGCCGAGGCGTTGTCTTCTAGTCTTCCTGGCAAGCTCCTCTTGCCAGGGTCTTGCGTTAGCGGAGCAGTCTTGAGCCTGGTACGGCCTTCCCGGCAAGCTCCTCTTGCCGGGGTCTCGATCTCATGTCTTGTATACTTTGTTTTTGAATGGTTTAATAGGGAGCAGGAAAGGTCTCCGGCGAGCACGCGGTAAACCCTGCCGCGGGAAGCTGCAACTGTCCGTGCACAAGTTGGGGTACTAAGGTACCCCTACCTTAGTACACCGACAGGAGCCCCCGGGCCTGGGCCACACACGGTGCCGAGCGCTGTTGGGCCAGGCCCAAAACAGTGCACGGGCACCCGCGGCCCGCGGCGCGCCGAATCCACTTCCATATCCGCCGCACCCCACGGTAACGGCACGCGTCGATCGCGGCGCCGTGGGATGGGACGTGCCCACGATCTCTTAATGGAAAGGGCGAAACGCCCCCCACTCCCCCATAAAAGCAGAGGAAGCGGGCGCGGTTCCCCTCCTTGCGCTTTCATTGCATCGTCTTCCTCCTCCAAAGATTCTCTCTTGCGCTCTGCCTCCACATCTCCGCCGCCGCCGAGCTCTTCGTTCCCCTCCTTCCGCCGCGTCCGCCATGGCCCCAAAGACCGACAAGGCGAAGGCGGAGAAGTCCAAGCGGGAGAAATCGGAGCAAGCGGCCAAGCTCATCGCGTACCGGAAGCGGCATGTCGTCTTCCCGCCGAAGCTCGGCGTGCGGGAGCTCTGGAACAAGTATTACTTGTTCTGGTCCAAGGGAACCGACGCGCATCCCCGCACGCGAGCATATCCGGCCGCCGCCAAGGACAGCTATCCCGGCGGGTACTACTTCTTTGCTACCTTCTTTCATTGTGGTCTCTGTCCTCCTTTCTCAAACTTCTTCTGCGACGTCATGAACACATATGGCCTCCATCTGCTTGACTTCACCCCCAACGCCATTCTCACCATGGCTGTTTTCGCACACATGTGCGAAAACTTCATAGGAGTCCACCCCAATGTAGCCCTCTTTAGACACTTCTTCACTCCTAGAGCTGAGGCCGATGCCCCCCTCTCCGGAGGAATTTCTTGGGTCTTTCGTCTGAATAAAAAAGGGGCGTACTTGCCGGGGGAGCTCCGCGGCAAGTGGGAGGAATGGCGAGCGGAGTGGTGCTGGATCGTAGAAGACCAGCCGCAAGCCTTCACCGCGCCGCGCACAACGCCCATCGTGCGCGGCAGGGACTGGAGTGAGCTGGACTCGGACGACGTCAAGCTCAACATCGCCCTCGTCCGGATTCTTCGTCTTCGGTTGGCCAATCTGTCAGTTGCTGAGGTGGGCGCAGATTTCCTCCGCCGGCGCATCGCCCCTCTCCAAGACCGGAAGAGGCCGGCCTGGGAGTACGGCGGCCCGGCAGACATCATGAGGCTGCGCCCCGGGCTCAACTTCAACTTCACCACGCTGGAGCTGCGGGGAATGGTACGGGAACTCTTCAAGTACGACCCGACACACCCGAGTGGTTCAGGACTCCCCGGGAAGTGGTGCCGCTCTGCAACAGCGCCGTCAGGGATCGGATCCTCGCCATGATGCCCATGTGTGATTCGCACGGCGTGGACCGCACATGGCTCGCTCCGAAGCCCATCGACGTCCTCAACTTCTACGACAACCTCGCCGAGGTGGCGAAGAACAAGGAGGACCTCAAGCTGCACACGCGGGACACCACTGACCAGGAGATCGCCTACATAGCTTCTCGGGCTGAGGAGGCCGCCGCAGCCGCGGCGGCAGGAGTTTTCGGATACTCGCCGGAGGAGGCGGAGGCTGAGGACGCGTCCACCCAGGCGGAGGAGGCGGAGATCCGCAGGTTGCTGAATCTTCCACCCGACGCGCTCGCCGGGGTCCCCTCGCTGAGGTACTCCGGGATCCACGGGATCGCGGCGGAGGCCGCGGCAATGGAGGGCACCGCCGGAGGGAGCAGAGGCGCCGCGAGGGGCGGAGGCGCCAAGGGAAAGGGGGCCGCAGCGCAGGACGCTGGGCCCAGTGAGCCGGCCGGGGCAGAGGAGGAGGAGGAGGAGGAGGCCGAGGACTCCGGCGGATCCACGGAGTTGTACGCCGACGACCTCTCCTCGTCGGAGGGCTCCCCGCCCCCGGCAAGCCCGAGGCAGTCCCCGGCGAAGCGCCTCCGCAAGGCGGCGACGGGGGAGAGGGCGCAGGCGCCCCGGCAACAGCCACCTCGCCGGGCGGCTCCCCGGGGGAGTCAAGCCGCGCCAAGGCCGTCCGGCGCACCAGCCGCAACGGAGGCGGCCCGTGCGCGGACCACGACGGAGGCGTCTCGCAGGCCGGCAGCGAGCCGGCAGGGGTCTTCTCGGAGCGGAGCAGCGGCTCCGCCCGCCCCTCGGGCGCCGGCTACCACAGGGGCTGGGTCTTCGCAGCCCCCAGCCCCGGTGAACACCAAACGCGCGAGGGGGTCTTCGTCTTCCGCTCCTCGCGCCGACGCGCCCACGGTGGAGTATGATTTCTCCGCCCTGAGCGAGGACGACGAGGAGGACCAAGAGTAAGGATCCAGGGCCTTACATCTTCTCGATTTTTGTCTTGATTTTTTGTTGATGTTGACTCTGTTCATTGCTCTGATTTCAGGACCCTGGCCCATCGCGCGGCGAAGAAGGCCAAGGCGCCCGAGGTCGAGGTCGCGGAGGACTCGGCAGCTGCGGCAACAGAGGGTGTGCCGGAGCCGAGCCTGCCGGACCCGAGCGCTGCTCCGAGGAGCAGCCCCCAGCGTAGCCCGCAGCGCAGCCCCCAGCGTAAGTCTGGGGATTTCTCTTTTCGCTTGTCGGGGTACGCCTGAGGATTTGGTTTTGTCTTCGTGTCTTGACGTTTCTTGTCTTGTTTTGTGCAGAGGTGGAGCCACAGCGGGAAGAGCGCCCGGAGACTGTTGTTGAGGAGCCGCAGGCCCCGCCGTCCCCGCCAAGGCAGAACTCTCCGCCAAGGGAGAGTGCTCCGCCAAGGACGGGTACTCCGCCGAGGCAGAGTACCCCGCCAAGGGCGAGCAGCCCGGCGAGGGCGACCACTCCGCCGAGGCCGAGCTCCCCGGCGAGGGAGCCCGCCGCTGAGGACGTCCGCCAAGGTATGTTTTGAGACTTGTATTCTTGGCTTGCCTCTTTTCGGATATTTGCTGGAATCTTAAACTTCTTTTTCTTCTTCTTCTTTATAGATCTTCCTCCTCCTGAGCCCATGGAGACGGAGGTTATCAACCGCGAGGAGGAGGGCGCGCAGGGCGGCGGCGGCGATGCTCCTGTCGTCGAGGAGATGGCCGAGGCCGCCGAGCCGGCCGCGCAGGAGACTGCTCCAGCTGTGGACGCAGCGGCCGGGGAGGGGGACGGTTACCGCACCGCCGACCCGGAGGCGGCGGGAGCATCGGATGCTGCACCGGCCACCGGCCCCTCCGCCAGCAAGGAGTAGGGGTACTATCTTGAGGCCCCCAATGGCGTCTTCATCCAGATGCCTTGGGGGTCTTCATCGCGAGCTCCTGCGGAGGGCGAGGCGTTCGACGGAGAAGTCCTCGCCTCCGCAGGCCTGAAAATCGTCGAGGCGCCCGGCGGGAGTGAGGGGCCCGAGGAGGAGAGGTTGCTCCACCAGCTCCTGGCCCTTTACCGGGCCAGGCAGGCGAAGCTCGCCTCCCGGGAGGCTCTTGCTGCCAAGGCCGCGGCGGAAATGGAGAAGCGTGCGGCGGAGCTCAGCGCCGCCAATCAGGCAGCCCTCCGCGAGGTGGCGGAGGAGCGGGAGCGTCTCGCCGGCGAGTACCAGGAGTGGGTGCTCGAGAAGGCTGAAGCTGAAGAACAGCAGCGGCTCGCCGGAGTGGAGATGTCCCGGCGAGAGGGAGAGCTCGCGCAGCGGAAGGTCGAGCTCGACTCCCACGAGGAGGACCTTGCCGCTCGCGAGACAGCCCTTGGCGGGGAGCTGAAGGAGGCGAAAGCCGCCGCGGTTGCCGCGGAAGACGCCAAGAAGGAGCTTGCCGCCAAGGTTGAACAGCTGGAGAAAGCGCTGAAGGTGAGCGCAGAGAAGGTTGCCGCGCTCATCTTGGAGCGCGAGAAGGACGCTCACACAAAATCCGAGCTTCAAGTGAGTCTCTCCAAGAGGGGCGACGAGTTGAAGGCCGCCAAGGACTCCATTGAGGACTTGGAACTGAAGGTCACCACTCTGAAGGAGTCGCTCGACGCTGCCCGGGCTCAGGAGAACAAGCTGAAGGAGGAGCTCCGCAAAGAGCGGACCTTGGTGGACAGCGTCAACAAGGCATCCGAGCTCTTCCGCCAGACCATCGAGGTGTGGACCGAAGACTTGGTTTCTTCTGCGTCCAACATTGACCAGGAGCTGCTGGCGCTGAAGGTCGAACACCTCATCTACTCGCCGGATCCGGATCTCCCGCACAGCGCCAAGCTCAGCCTCTTCTTCAGAGGGATCGCGCCGGCTCTTGCAGGTCTCCGGAACCGCATCCCCGCGCAGCTGGCCGAGGAGTCGCGCCTGCTCTGCGCGGGAACTCTGGAGCGGGTGCTGACGAAGATCGTGTACCGCAACCCGGGGATCAATCTCAACAACGTTCTTCGCAGCTTGCCGGCTGATGCGAACACGGAGGCCCTGAAGGAGCAGGTCGCCCACATCATCGCCAAGGTGGCAAAGCTTGGCAGGAAGGAGGGCGACCGCGTAGATTAGGGCTCCATTATCTTTATCTTTTTGTTGCTGCACATTATGTCACGAACTTATTAGTCCGTTGCGACAAGTTATCCTTTGTAAGATATTCATTTTATTTTGATCAATCGGTGCAATGTTATCTTCCTTGTCTCAATCTTTGACTTTGTATGTTTTTCACCCTACGCTCCCGGGGAGCTTGCCGGCAAGGGGCCTTTGCCGCGAGCGCTGAGTGCTGGACTCTGAGCAGCCTGCTGGCCAAGGTCCTCGCCGGCAAGCAACCTTGCCGCAGCTAGTCGCAACGCACTTAGCTTGCTGAGCGTACTCGGAAACAAAGCAAGGGCGCGACACTTGTCGCAGCTCACTTAAATCGTTGAGTGAACTCGAAAACAAGATAAGGGTGCGGCAAGCTACGGGTAGGTTCCTCCGCGCACAGGTTTTCCATACAAAATGTGATCGTTCAAGGAAGACAACTAAAATTTAAAATTTGAACTGGTCAAATTCTAACAACTTATCTCTCATATGTTGCTTGCTTATATTGCTTGCTTTCCGGTAAGGCTCCTCTTTCTTGAACAGCACTTGGTTCCTCCTCCACCTCCTTCCCCCCCGGCAAACTTGTGCGCGAGGAACGTTCCTTCTGCTTAAGAGGAAAAAAAAGGGAGAGGGAAACAAGCATATGGCCTTTCGGCGTGCTAATGCTTACTGTATACTTGAGTGTTGCACCAAATGCCAAACAGAACATGCAAATAGCAAAGAAAAGCATGCAAAAGGCGATCGGTGCGAAAAACACAAAAACTTTACTGATGCACGGGGTCTGCGCCCGGCTTTGTACAAAGGGTTACATGCAACAGCGGCAAAGCTTGTACAAAAGGTGGTTGCCGGAGCGGATCACGGCAACCGTGCCTTAGGGGTGAAACTTGCGAAGATGCTCTATGTTCCAGGAGTTGCTCACCGGTAAGCCTTCTTCGGTCTCGAGGCGGACAGCGCCGGGCCTCGTAACTTGTCTCACCCGATAAGGGCCTTCCCACTTCGGCGTCAACTTGTTGGAATTCTTGGCGGACTGAACACGCCGAAGAACAAGGTCGCCTTCCTCGAGACTCCTGGCCTTGACTTTGCGGCTATGGTAGCGGCGCAAAGCTTGCTGGTATCGAGCAGCTCGTACAGCAGCCTGGAGACGTCCCTCCTCAATGAGCAATGCGTCATCTTGCCGCAGTTGCTCTTGCTCGAGCTCATCATAAGCGAGCACTCGAGGAGATCCGTATACGAGTTCCGTGGGGAGAACTGCCTCTGCTCCATAGACTAGAGCAAAGGGTGTCTGTCCGGTGGCTCGACTTGGTGTCGTTCTGATTGACCAAAGAGCCGCCGGGAGCTCCTCTATCCAATTTCTTCCGCACTTGCGCAGCCTGTCAAAGGTCCTTGTCTTGAGTCCGCGCAGCACTTCAGCGTTTGCCCTTTCCGCTTGACCGTTGCTCCTCGGGTGAGCAACAGAAGCGAAACAGACCTTGGTGCCAAGGTCTTGGACGTACTACATGAAGGTGCGACTAGTGAATTGCGTACCGTTGTCGGTGATGATCCTGTTAGGGATCCCGAAACGGCAAACAATCGACCTGAAGAACCTGACTGCTGACTGTGCTGTCACCTTCCTCACTGGCTCCACTTCTGGCCACTTTGTGAACTTGTCGATTGCAACGTACAAGTACTCAAAGCCCCCGACAGCACGAGGGAATGGGCCGAGGATATCGAGCCCCCAGACCGAGAAGGGCCAGGACAAAGGAATTGTTTGGAGAGCTTGAGCTGGCTGATGAATTTTGCTTTGCATGGAACTGGCACGCTTCACACTTGGTTACTAGTGCAGCCGCATCTTGGAGGGCTTCTTGCCAAAAGAACCCTTGCCGGAAAGCTTTCCCGGCAAGTGCCCTTGCGCCAATGTGGTGGCCACATATGCCTCCGTGTATTTCCGCCAACAGCTTCTGTCCATCTTCTCTGGAGATGCACTTCAACCTGACACCATTGAGTCTTCTTCTGTACAGCTCGTTATCCACGAACTGGTACATACTTGACTGCCTTGTTATCTTCTCTATCTCTTGAGGGTCGTCGGGAAGTTCTCCAGTTTGAAGGAAGCGGACGATCTGCTGCGCCCATGCCGGAGCTTGAGGCTCGGCGACAAGGACTAAAGGCTCGAGGGCCGCTGCGGGAACCTCAGCTTCTACGGCAAAGACCTCTGGTCCTGCCGGAGCTGACGGTCCCCCGGCAAGCTCGCCGGGGCGAGGCTTGCCGGGAACGCTTGCTTCAACTGTACAAGCCCGAGGATTTGCAGGAGCAAACTGTTCCTCAGCGTTCTGGTTGTTGATCTTGGGGACCTTGGCGGCGGTTTCAGGAAGATCCGCCGGCAAGTAGTCGCCGGAGATCAACTTTCTCTTCTTGGACTGCCCAATTGATGGTGTCACGGATGGCTGAGTCAGCTTGAGTAAGAAGGTCCCTGGTTCCACAGGTAACTTCATCGCGGCGCACTTTGAAAGGCCATCTGCAATTTCATTTTGAGCTCTTGGGACGTGCTCCATCTGCAGACCTTCAAAGTGTTCCTCAAGCTTTCTCACTTCATCGACATAGGCTTCCATTAAAGGGCTCTGATAGCTCTTGTTAACTTGTCGGACCACCAACTGAGAATCTCCCCGCACAATCAGCTTTCTGATCCCAAGTTCGGCCGCAATCCTGAGGCCGGCAAGCAAGCCTTCATATTCTGCAGTGTTGTTTGTCGCTTGCTCCCTGGGAAAGTGCATCTGGATAACATATTTGAGGTGCTCTCCGGTGGGCGCGATGAGTACCACGCCGGCACCGGCGCCTTGCAGCGAGAAGGCACCGTCAAAATACATTACCCATTCACTTGTCGCTTCTTGCACGGGTGCACTTGTTTCTTGAACTTCTTCTTCTGGTGTTGGGGTCCACTCAGCTATGAATTCTGCCAAAGCTCGGCTCTGTATGGTTGATGTACTTTCAAACTTGAGTCCAAAGCTTGACAGCTCCAGTGCCCACTCGACGATCCTGCCTGTTGCTTCTGGATTGTGCAGTATCCTCTTCAGCGGAAAGCGAGTGACCACTGTTATCTCATGGGCTTGGAAGTAATGGCGCAGCTTCCTCGAGGCCATGAGGAGGCCAAAAAGCAACTTTTGCACACCAGAGTACCTTGATTTAGCCCCCTGGAGAAGGGAACTTACAAAATACACTGGGCGCTGCACCATCTTCTTCCGCACCTCTCCTTGCTCCTGCGCAGAGTCTTCCTTGTCGGGACCAGAGCTTGTCGGGACAGCCCCCTGCTTGTCGCTGGATTCGCTTGCCGGTGGTGCTGACTCCTCGTCGGACTCCCTCTCCGCTACTAACGCAGCACTAACCACCTGGTTGGTTGCCGCTAAGTATAGCAACAACTTTTCCTGTGGTCTAGGTGCGACAAGTATAGGAGTGGAGGACAGGTACCGTTTCAAATCCTGCAACGCCGCCTCCGCTTCCGGAGTCCACTTCATCGGACCTGCCTTCTTCAAGATTTTGAAGAAAGGTAGGGCGCGTTCTGCAGACTTTGAAATGAACCTACTGAGGGCAGGAACACAACCTGCAAGCCTCCTGACATCCTTGACGCGCTTTGGGGCCTCTATCTGCTCAATTGCTTTAATCTTGTCGGGGTTGGCTTCAATCCCCCTCTGTGATACAAAGAACCCGAGAAGCTTGCCGGAGGGGACTCCAAAGACGCACTTCTCGGGGTTCAACTTGAGCTGTATCCTGCGCAGGTTCTGAAACGTTTCTTCCAAGTCTTGAATCAGGGTTTCTTTGCTCTTGCTCTTCACCACGATGTCATCCATGTAAGCTTCTATATTCCTGTGGATCTGTGGCTCAAAAGCAGTATACACTACCCTTGCAAAGGTTGAGCCTGCATTCTTCAATCCAAATGGCATGCGGATAAAGCAATAAGTGCCACATGGAGTGATAAATGCAGTCTTCTCTTCATCTTCCTTGGCCATGAAAATCTGATGGTAGCCTGAGTATGCATCAAGAAAACAGAGTAGCTCACATCCGGCAGTGGAGTCAACGATCTGGTCAATGCGCGGCAAAGGGAAGGGATCCTTGGGACATGCTTTATTCACATCGGTGAAGTCTATACACAGTCTCCACTTCTCGTTGGCCTTGCGCACGACGACTGGGTTTGCCAACCACGTCGGATGGATCACACCTCTAACTAGGCCTGCTGCTTCTAGCTTCTTGATTTCTTCGTTGATGAACTCTTGGCGCTCCACGGCTTGCTTCCTCACTTTTTGCTTGATAGGCCGCGCATGAGGACAGACAGCAAGCTTGTGCTCAATTACCTTCCTGGGAACACCGGGGATGTCAGATGGTTGCCAGGCAAACACATCGACATTCGCCCGCAGGAAGGCAACGAGCGCGCTTTCCTATTTGCTGTCAAGGGTGGCGCTGATGGTGAAGGTACCACCAGTGCCGTCCTCCTTGGCGGACACTTTCTTGGTTGCCGGAGGAGCAGCCATTCCTTTCTTACTCTTGCCGGTGGAGCTCGATGGAACATCCTCGACGGCAGCGCAGCACTCCGAAGAGGTGCGGTTGCCGGAGTGGGTCCCAGAGCACTTGCCGGACTTGGTCTTCGTCTTCTTCCCCCCGGGAGCTTCAGCGGCAAGAGTATCCTTCTCGGCCGCAGCTGCCGCATCCCGGTAAATCTTGTCAGCGCAAATAAGCGCATCCTTCTTGTCGCTATGGACAGTGATGACGCTTATCGGCCCCGGCATCTTCAGCACGTTGTAGGCATAATGGGAAGCTGCCATGAACTTTGCGAGGGCAGGACGGCCAAGTATTCCATTGTAGGGCAATGGAATATCGGCGACGTCGAAAGTGATGCGCTCAGTCCTGAAGTTGAGCTCCCCGCCAAAGGTCACCGGCAGAGTGATCTTTCCCTTGGGCTTGCTCCTTCCCGGGTTGATTCCTTGGAATGAACCGGTCTCTTCGAGCTCGCCATCTTGTATCTGGAGTTTCTTGATCACAGCAGAGGAGATCAAGTTCAGCCCGGCCCCGCCGTCAACCAACATTTTGGTGACCTTGAGGTTGCGGATGGTGGGAGAAACCAGCATCGGCAAGCACCCGACCGCTGTGGTGCGGTCAGGGTGATCCTCAAGGTCAAAAACGATGGGCGTGCTGGACCATTTGAGGAGCCTGCGCGACTCCACGGGCGGCTCCGCTGCGTTTACCTCACGCACCCACTGCTTGAGTTGGCGGTGGGAGGTATGCAGGGAGGCACCACCGTCGACGCACAGGACCTCCGTGGCCTTCTGGAACTCCTGCTCGCTGTTCTCCTCGTCCTCCATGTCTTCGTCGTCATCTTCTTCGTCGTTGTCGCGGCCCCGGGGAGGTCGATCTCCTTGCCGCTGCTTAGCCTTGCCGCGGCGCCCTCCCCGGCCGTTGAACGGCCGCTTCTTGCTGGGCTCTTCCCCGCCACCTTGGGCCTTCTCCTTGCCGAGCCACCGGACAGACACCCTTTGCTCTAGTTTATGGAGCAGAGGCAGTTCTCCCCACGGAACTCGTATACGGATCTCCTCGAGTACTCGCTTATGATGAGCTCGAGCAAGAGCAACTGCGGCAAGATGACGCACTGCTCCTCGAGGAGGGACATCTCCAGGCTGCTGTACGAGCTGCTCGATACCAGCAAGCTTTGCGCCGCTATCATAGCCGCAAAGTCAAGGCCAGGAGTCTCGAGGAAGGCGACCTTGTTCTTCGGCGTGTTCAGTCCGCCAAGAATTCCAACAAGTTGACGCCGAAGTGGGAAGGCCCTTATCGGGTGAGACAAGTTACGAGGCCCGGCGCTGTCCGCCTCGAGACCGAAGAAGGCTTACCGGTGAGCAACTCCTGGAACATAGAGCATCTTCGCAAGTTTCACCCCTAAGGCGCGGTTGCCGTGATCCGCTCCGGCAACCACCTTTTGTACAAGCTTTGCCGCTGTTGCATGTAACCCTTTGTACAAAGCCGGGCGCAGACCCCGTGCATCAGTAAAGTTTTTGTGTTTCTCGCATCGATCGCCTTTTGCATGCTTTTCTTTGTTATTTGCATGTTCTATTTGGCATTTGATGCAACACTCAAGTATACGGTAAGCATTGGCACGCCGAAGGGCCACATGCTTGTTTCCCTCTCCCTTTTCTTTCCTCTTAAGCAGAAGGAACGTTCCTCGCGCACAAGTTTGCCGGGGGGAAGGAGGTGGAGGAGGAACCAAGTGCTGTTCAAGAAAGAGAAGCCTTACCGGAAAGCAAGCAATATAAGCAAGCAACATATGAAAGATAAGTTGTTAGAATTTGACCAGTTCAAATTTTAAATTTTAGTTGTCTTCCTTGAACGATCACATTTTGTATGGAAAACCTGTGCGCGGAGGAACCTACCCGTAGCTTGCCGCACCCTTATCTTGTTTTCGAGTTCACTCAACGATTTAAGTGAGCTGCGACAAGTGTCGCGCCCTTGCCTCGTTTCCGAGTACGCTCAGCAAGCTAAGTGCGTTGCGACTAGCTGCGGCAAGGTTGCTTGCCGGCGAGGACCTTGGCCAGCAGGCTGCTCAGAGTCCAACACTCAGCGCTCGCGGCAAAGGCCCCTTGCCGGCAAGCTCCCCGGGAGCGTAGGGTGAAAAACATACAAAGTCGAAGATTGAGACAAGGAAGATAACATTGCACTGATTGACCAAAATAAAATGAATATCTTACAAAGGATAACTTGTCGCAACGGACTAATAAGTTCGTGACATAATGTGCAGCAACAAAAAGATAAAGATAATGGAGCCCTAATCTACGCGGTCGCCCTCCTTCCTGCCAAGCTTTGCCACCTTGGCGATGATGTGGGCGACCTGCTCCTTCAGGGCCTCCGTGTTCGCATCAGCCGGCAAGCTGCGAAGAACGTTGTTGAGATTGATCCCCGGGTTGCGGTACACGATCTTCGTCAGCACCCGCTCCAGAGTTCCCGCGCAGAGCAGGCGCGACTCCTCGGCCAGCTGCGCGGGGATGCGGTTCCGGAGACCTGCAAGAGCCGGCGCGATCCCTCTGAAGAAGAGGCTGAGCTTGGCGCTGTGCGGGAGATCCGGATCCGGCGAGTAGATGAGGTGTTCGACCTTCAGCACCAGCAGCTCCTGGTCAATGTTGGACGCAGAAGAAACCAAGTCTTCGGTCCACACCTCGATGGTCTGGCGGAAGAGCTCGGATGCCTTGTTGATGCTGTCCACCAAGGTCCGCTCTTTGCGGAGCTCCTCCTTCAGCTTGTTCTCCTGAGCCCGGGCAGCGTCGAGCGACTCCTTCAGTTCCAAGTCCTCAATGGAGTCCTTGGCGGCCTTCAACTCGTCGCCCCTCTTGGAGAGACTCACTTGAAGCTCGGAGTTCGTGTGAGCGTCCTTCTCGCGCTCCAGGATGAGCGCGGCAACCTTCTCTGCGCTCACCTTCAGCGCTTTCTCCAGCTGTTCCACCTTGGCGGCAAGCTCTTTCTTGGCGTCTTCCGCGGCAACCGCGGCGGCTTTCGCCTCCTTCAGCTCCCCGCCAAGGGCTGCCTCGCGAGCGGCAAGGTCCTCCTCGTGGGAGTCGAGCTCGACCTTCCGCTGCGCGAGCTCTCCCTCTCGCCGGGACATCTCCACCCCGGCGAGCCGCTGCTGTTCTTCAGCTTCCGCCTTCTCGAGCACCCACTCCTGGTACTCGCCGGCGAGACGCTCCCGCTCCTCCGCCACCTCGCGGAGGGCTGCCTGATTGGCGGCGCTGAGCTCCGCCGCACGCTTCTCCATTTCCGCCGCGGCCTTGGTGGCAAGAGCCTCCCGGGAGGCGAGCTTCGCCTGCCTGGCCCGGTAAAGGGCCAGGAGCTGGTGGAGCAACCTCTCCTCCTCGGGCCCCTCACTCCCGCCGGGCGCCTCGACGATCTTCAGGCCTGCGGAGGCGAGGACTTCTCCGTCGAACGCCTCGCCCTCCGCAGGAGCTCGCGATGAAGACCCCCAAGGCATCTGGATGAAGACGCCATTGGGGGCCTCAAGATAGTACCCCTGCTCCTTGCTGGCGGAGGGGCCGGTGGCCGGTGCAGCATCCGATGCTCCCGCCGCCTCCGGGTCGGCGGTGCGGTCGCCGTCCCCCTCCCCGGCCGCTGCGTCCGCAGCTGGAGCAGTCTCCTGCGCGGCCGGCTCGGCGGCCTCGGCCATCTCCTCGACGACAGGAGCATCGCCGCCGCCGCCCTGCGCGCCCTCCTCCTCGAGGTTGATAACCTCCGTCTCCATGGGCTCAGGAGGAGGAAGATCTATAAAGAAGAAGAAGAAAAAGAAGTTCAAGATTCAAGCAAATATCCAAAAAGAGGCAAGCCAAGAAGACAAGTCTCAAAACATACCTTGGCGGACGTCCTCAGCGGCGGGCTCCCTCGCCGAGGAGCTCGGCCTCGGCGGAGTGGCCGCCCTCGCCGGGCTGCTCGCCCTTGGCGGGGTACTCTGCCTCGGCGGAGTACCCGTCCTTGGCGGAGCACTCTCCCTTGCCGGAGAGTTCTGCCTTGGCGGGGACGGCGGGGCCTGCGGCTCCTCAACAACAGTCTCCGGGCGCTCTTCCCGCTGTGGCTCCACCTCTGCACAAAACAAAACAAGAAACGTCAAGACACGAAGACAAAACCAAATCCTCAGGCGTACCCCGACAAGCGAAAAGAGAAAACCCCAGACTTACGCTGGGGGCTGCGCTGCGGGCTACGCTGGGGGCTGCTCCTCGGAGCAGCGCTCGGGTCCGGCAGGCTCGCCTCCGGCACACCCTCTGTTGCCGCAGCTGCCGAGTCCTCCGCGACCTCGACCTCGGGCGCCTTGGCCTTCTTCGCCGCGCGATGGGCCAGGGTCCTGAAATCAGAGCAATGAACAGAGTCAACATCAACAAAAAATCAAGACAAAAATCGAGAAGATGTAAGGCCCTGGATCCTTACTCTTGGTCCTCCTCGTCGTCCTCGCTCAGGGCGGAGAAATCATACTCCACCGTGGGCGCGTCAGCGCGAGGAGCGGAAGACGAAGACCCCCTCGCGCGTTTGGTGTTCACCGGGGCTGGGGGCTGCGAAGACCCAGCCCCTGTGGTAGCCGGCGCCCGAGGGGCGGGCGGAGCCGCTGCTCCGCTCCGAGAAGACCCCTGCCGGCTCGCTGCCGGCCTGCGAGATGCCTCCGTCGTGGTCCGCGCACGGGCCGCCTCCGTTGCGGCTGGTGCGCCGGACGGCCTTGGCGCGGCTTGACTCCCCCGGGGAGCCGCCCGGCGAGGTGGCTGTTGCCGGGGCGCCTGCGCCCTCTCCCCCGTCGCCGCCTTGCGGAGGCGCTTCGCCGGGGACTGCCTCGGGCTTGCCGGGGGCGGGGAGCTCTCCGACGAGGAGAGGTCGTCGGCGTACAACTCCGTGGATCCGCCGGAGTCCTCGGCCTCCTCCTCCTCCTCCTCTGCCCCGGCCGGCTCACTAGGCCCAGCGTCCTGCGCTGCGGCCCCCTTTCCCTTGGCGCCTCCGCCCCTCGCGGCGCCTCTGCTCCCTCCGGCTGTGCCCTCCATTGCCGCGGCCTCCGCCGCGATCCCGTGGATCCCGGAGTGCCTCAACGAGGGGACCCCGGCGAGCGCGTCGGGTGGAAGATTCAGCAACCTGCGGATCTCCGCCTCCTCCGCCTGGGTGGACGCGTCCTCAGCCTCCGCCTCCTCCGGCGAGTATCCGAAAACTCCTGCCGCCGCGGCCGCGGCGGCCTCCTCAGCCCGAGAAGCTATGTAGGCGATCTCCTGGTCGGTGGTGTCCCGCGTGTGCAGCTTGAGGTCCTCCTTGTTCTTCGCCACCTCGGCGAGGTTGTCGTAGAAGTTGAGGACGTCGATGGGCTTCGGAGCGAGCCATGTGCGGTCCACACCGTGCGAGTCACACATGGGCATCATGGCGAGGATCCGATCCCTGACGGCGTTGTTGCAGAGCGGCACCACTTCTCGGGGAGTCCTGAACCACTCGGGGTGTGTCGGGTCGTACTTGAAGAGTTCCCGTACCATTCCCCGCAGCTCCAGCGTGGTGAAGTTAAAGTTGAGCCCGGGGCGCAGCCTCATGATGTCTGCCGGGCCGCCGTACTCCCAGGCCGGCCTCTTCCGGTCTTGGAGAGGGGCGATGCGCCGGCGGAGGAAATCTGCGCCCACCTCAGCAACTGACAGATTGGCCAACCGAAGACGAAGAATCCGGACGAGGGCGATGTTGAGCTTGACGTCGTCCGAGTCCAGCTCACTCCAGTCCCTGCCGCGCACGATGGGCGTCGTGCACGGCGCGGTGAAGGCTTGCGGCTGGTCTTCTACGATCCAGCACCACTCCGCTCGCCATTCCTCCCACTTGCCGCGGAGCTCCCCCGGCAAGTACGCCCCTTTCTTATTCAGACGAAAGACCCAAGAAATTCCTCCGGAGAGGGGGGCATCGGCCTCGGCTCTAGGAGTGAAGAAGTGTCTAAAGAGGGCTACATTGGGGTGGACTCCTATGAAGTTTTCGCACATGTGTGCGAAAACAGCCATGGTGAGAATGGCGTTGGGGGTGAAGTCAAGCAGATGGAGGCCGTATGTGTTCATGACGTCGCAGAAGAAGTTTGAGAAAGGAGGACAGAGACCACAATGAAAGAAGGCAGCAAAGAAGTAGTACCCGCCGGGATAGCTGTCCTTGGCGGCGGCCGGATATGCTCGCGTGCGGGGATGCGCGTCGGTTCCCTTGGACCAGAACAAGTAATACTTGTTCCAGAGCTCCCGCACGCCGAGCTTCGGCGGGAAGACGACATGCCGCTTCCGGTACGCGATGAGCTTGGCCGCTTGCTCCGATTTCTCCCGCTTGGACTTCTCCGCCTTCGCCTTGTCGGTCTTTGGGGCCATGGCGGACGCGGCGGAAGGAGGGGAACGAAGAGCTCGGCGGCGGCGGAGATGTGGAGGCAGAGCGCAAGAGAGAATCTTTGGAGGAGGAAGACGATGCAATGAAAGCGCAAGGAGGGGAACCGCGCCCGCTTCCTCTGCTTTTATGGGGGAGTGGGGGGCGTTTCGCCCTTTCCATTAAGAGATCGTGGGCACGTCCCATCCCACGGCGCCGCGATCGACGCGTGCCGTTACCGTGGGGTGCGGCGGATATGGAAGTGGATTCGGCGCACCGCGGGCCGCGGGTGCCCGTGCACTGTTTTGGGCCTGGCCCAACAGCGCTCGGCACCGTGTGTGGCCCAGGCCCGGGGGCTCCTGTCGGTGTACTAAGGTAGGGGTACCTCAGTACCCCAACTTGTGCACGGGCAGTTGCAGCTTCCCGCGGCAAGGTTTACTGCGGGCTCGCCGGAGACCTTCCTGCTCCTTATTAAACCATTCAAAAACAAAGTATACAAGACATGAGATCGAGACCCCGGCAAGAGGAGCTTGCCGGGAAGGCCGTACCAGGCTCAAGACTGCTTCGCTAACGCAAGACCCTGGCAAGAGGAGCTTGCCAGGAAGACTAGAAGACAACGCCTCGGCGCTATATGTGCCCCGGCAAGGGGCCCGGGGAGCGGCAAGCTCCCGGGCCCGGCAAGATCAAGGCCCCGGCAAGGTGCTTGCCGGGAAGACTGCGCTGTGTGCCCACGCTCCAGCTCATCAGCCCACGCGTCGCCCTGGGGCCTATCCAGGGACGCGTGGCGGAGGGCTGTGCAGCTTGGGGTACACGGTGGCACTCCACGGCGATGGATCCATCGCCGTGGCAGACGGAGACGCTAAGGCGGGAACTTTTGGGGTCGACGGCGACGGGCATTGAATGCCCTTGTCCCCCACTGTTAGAGTAGGTATAGACCACTGTTCTGTACTGTAGCTCCACTGTTCCCGCACTGTTACAACTACCACCTCTTTTACATTTTTACCCCTTTCTCCTACGTTGACACCTGTCGGTGACCCCTTGCACTATAAAAGGAGGCCCATGCACAACGTGGAGGGGGTTCGGAACCTAGATCACTCTCGCGCTTGGTATAGCTGCTTCCTCAAGCTCCCGAGCGCTCAAACTCAATACACAACCAAGCAGGAGTAGGGTTTTACGCGTCTACCGCGGCCCGAACCTGGGTAAAACTGCCCGCGTGCTCGCTACGATCTGCTCTTTGTGCTCCCTCCGCCCTCGTACCGCACAGACAAGGGGCTCCGGTCCCATAGGTGTTCGTGGCGGACAGTTTCCCCCGACACATTGTCCCTTCTCTCATTTTCTCTCATTTTTTCCTTTTCCTTTTATTTTTTATTTTTTTATTTTGGGCTCTTTGGCCTATTTTTTTTGGTGGGCTTCTCTGGCCTCTTTTGTTTATTTGGGCTTCATTGGCCTCTTTTATTTTTGATAACCTCACATGGGACAATGGTCTAATAATGATGATCAACACACTTTTATTTACTTACAACTCGATACTAGAACAATGATATGACTCTATATGAATGCCTCCGGCGGTGTACCAGGATGTGCAATGATCCAGAGTGACATGTATATAAATGAATGGTGGCCTTGCCACAAATACTATGTCAACTACATGATCATGCAAAGCAATATGGAAATGATGATGCGTGTCACAATAAACAGAATACATGGCAATATATCTCGGAATGGCTATGGAAATGCCATATTAGGTAGGTATGGCGGCTGTTTTGATGAAGGGTATAAGGTGCTTTGATGCACTGGCGAAAATTACGGGGCACTAGAGTGGCTAGTAAGGTGGAAGGGTGAGAGTGCGTATAATCCATGGCCTCAACATTAGTCATAAAAAACTCACATATTTACTGCAAAAAGGTTTATTGAGCCTCGAAGCACAGTACTACTACGCATGCTCCTAGGGGGAAGGATGGTAGGAGTTAACCATCGCGCGCCCCTGACCTTCACACAATGGTAAACAATCAAGACACAAGCGATTCAATTCGGTTACATGGTTAGGAGACCATACGTGCATGCTACGGAATCACGAACCTTAACACAATTATTTCCTAAACCCTACAATTTACTACTAGCATGATTCTAGTATTACCATCCTCATATCTCAAAACAATCATACTTTTTATATGGAATTTTTTATTATATCTCCTTTGGATTTCTATCATATTAGGACTAAATTCATAACCCAAGCAAATTACCATGATGTCTTAGAGACTCTAAAAATAATATAAGTGAAGCAAGAGAGTTCAACAATTTCTGTAAAATAAAACCACTGCCGTGCTCTAAAAAGATATAAGTGAAGCACTAGAGCAAAATTGCCTAGCTCAAAAGATATAAGTGAAGCATAAAGAGTATTCTAATAAATCACGATTAAAGCATGTCCCTCTAAAAAGGTGTGTACAACAAGGATAATTGTGACAAACTAAAAGGCAAAGACTCAAATCCTACAAGACGCTCCAAGAAAAACACACAGCATGTAGTGAATAAAAATATAGCCTCAAGTAAAGTTACCAATAGATGAGGACGAAAGAGGGGATGCCTTCCCGGGGCATCCCCAAGCTTAGGCTCTTGGCCATCCTTGGATATCACCTTGGGGTGCCTTGAGCATCCCCAAGCTTAGGCTCTTGCACTCCTTATGCCATAGTCCCTCAAATCCTTACCCAAAACTTGAAAACTTCACAACACAAAACTCAACAGAAATCTCGTGAGATCTCTTAGTTAAACAAAGCAAATAACCACTCAAGGTACTATTGTGATTTTATTATTATTATATATTGGTGTAATATCTACTGTATTCCAACTTTTCCATGGTTCACACCTCCCGATACTAGCCATAAATTCTTCAAAATAAGCAAACAAGGCATAGCAAACATAATCTGTCAAAAACAGAACACTCTACAGCAATCTGAAAACTTAGCATACTTGTGTAACTTTAAAAATTCTGAAAAATTAGGAGGACGTGGGGACTTTGTATATCAATTTTGTGTAAACATTTTAGAAGGTTTTCACGTTCCAGCGAATTATTTAATTTTCTGCACAAGGCCCAAAATTTTCTGTTTTTCAGCAAAATCAAATCAATGATCACCGTAAGCCATCTCAAAGGTCTTACTTGGCTCAAACACTAACTAAACACCAAAACACAATTACTACAAAAGTAATAACATGTGAAAATTGAAAAACATAACCAAAAAGTAAAAAGCAAAAATAAAATTGGGTTGCCTCCCAACAAGCTCTATTGTTTAACGCCCTTAGCTAGGCGCAAAACGCGAATAGATCTAGGTATTGTCATAATAGTGATAAGGAAAATCTCGAAAACTCATCTCATATTCCCTTCGTTCAGCAGCAAGGTTTCTTTGAGTCAAGCAAAAATAATCAAAAAGGGCTGAATTTAATAGGATAAGAATCCCCAAGATCGATCTCGGGAGGAATTGGTTCCTCCTTTGTCCCTTCATATTGTATGGCCAACTCATCATTATAAGCATTCTTTTGGCAAAAATTCATGAGCTTATTTCCTAGAAAGAATCCCAACCTATAGTTTTGTATAGAAAAATCATCATAAAATTCGGAAATCCTATCAATCAAAACTTCGATAGGGATCTTCTTTCTCAATTTTTCATTGTAAGGAACATGATCGAGAGATCACAAACGCATTATGTCCTCTTGATTAAAGAGAATACTTTTTATGGGGGGACGACCATCGTCTACTTTAGAATGTGCGAACATTTCACTATCTTCTTTCATACTAAATCTGAACTCATGGGCTAGAGATATAGTAGCGGCGCGTTTGACAGAAGAATGCTCAATATTAGAAAACTCTAGGAAAATCCTTTGTATTAATGGATGCACATGAATAAATTGTCTTTCAAGTTCAACTATAAGAAGAGAGACAACATCCACGAGGCTATTGGTTCTATATATGAAGAATAGATCCTCCTAACTTAAAGATTGACCCGTCACAAGTAAAAAAATCTTGAATAACCCCCTTTCCAATAATGTTGCTGTTGCCTATGCGGAGTTTTTTAGTATGCAAGATGGTAGGTTCTTCATGATTATTAGCAAAATCATCAAGGTTTCCACCATCATTACTATCATCTTTACCCAATACAACTTCCTCAAAATCGTACATGGCGGAAAACCAGTCTAACAAACGGGCAACCTAAGAAGACGAATGGAAAAGGGCGAAGAAAATGGCAAATCTTTTCGAAAATTCTTTTAGAAGCAGGGGAGAGGAAAACGAGAGGCGAATGTAAAATAATGCAAATGCGGGAGATGAGAGTTTTTTGAAGGGTACTTGGTATGTCTTGACTTGGCGTACATCTCCCCGGCAACGGTGCCAGAAATTCTACCTCCTGCCTCTTGAGCTTGCGTTGGTTTTTCCCTTGAAGTGGAAAGGGTGATGCAGCAAAGTAGAGTAAGTATTTCCCTCAGTTTGAGAACCAAGGTATCAATCTAGTAGGAGACAACGCGCAAATTGCCAAATACACTGCACAAACAATCAAACAACTTGCACCCAACGCAATAAAGGGGTTGTCAATCCCTTCACGGTTATTTGTAAAAGTGAGATCTGATAGAGATGGATAAACTGTAAAGTAAATATTTTTGGTATTTTTGGTTTATAGATTGGAAAGTAAAAGATTGCAAAATAGTAGACTGGAAACTTATACGATGGAAAATAGACCCCGGGGCCATAGGTTTCACTAGAGGCTTCTCTCATGCAAGCAAATATTATGGTGGGTACACAAATTACTGCCAAGCAATTGAACCCAAAGCAAAGCACTTCTCCCATTGCAAGAAAAACCAATCTAGTTAGCCAAACCAAACTGACAGTTCTAAGAGAATTACTAAGATAGCAAATCATGCATATAAGAATTCAGAAAAGACTCAAATAATATTCATAGATAATCTGATCATAAATTCACAATTCATAGGATCTTGGCAAACGCACCGCAAAAGCATTTTACATCGGATAGATCTCCAAGAACATCGAGGAGAAGATGTTATTGAGCATCAAAGAGAGAGAAGAAGCCATATAGCTACTAGCTATGGACCCATAGGTCTGTGGTAAACTACTCACACTTCATCAGAAGGGCAATGGTGTTGATGTAGATGCCCTCCATGGTTGAATCCCCCTCCGGTAGAGTAACAGAAAAGGCCTCCAGATGGGAACTCACGGATACAGAAGGTTACGGCGGTGGAAAAGTGGTTTTGATGCATCCTCTAGGGTTTCTGGAATATATGTGAATATATAGGCGGAGGAAATAGGTCGTTGGAGCAACAGCGGGTCCACAAGGGTGGGGGCGCGCCCTACCACCCAGGGCACGCCCTCTGACCTTGTGGCCACCTCATGGCTCCCCTGACGTGAACTTTAAGTCCTCTGGATGTCTTCTGGTCCAAGAAAAATCCTCATAAAGTTTCGTTTTGTTTGGACTCCATTTGATATTCTTTTTCTGTGGAACTCAAAAACAAGGAAAAAAAGAAATTGGCACTAGGCTCCAGGTTAGTAGGTTAGTCAAAAAATAATATAAAATAGCATATTAATGCATATAAAACATCCAAAGAAAATAATATAATAGCATGGAACAGTAAAAACATATAGATACGTTGGATACGTATCAGTGCCTCCATGAAATGGCTGCTACCAAATTGTTTCATTCTGGTGTATCCAGCTAGACCATCCATGTCACCCCTAAACCTCTTCTTTCTTCTTCTTCCCTTTGTAGGCACCATAAGTTCGGGATTGGGAACGATGTGTGGGCCATCATACTCAGGCCATTGTGACTGATCAAGGAAGGTTTGTAACTGAGGCTCCCATGTCAACATCGTTTGTTCCTATGTGAACACCTGGAGCCGCACGGTGGTACCATCAGATACGTTTATGTTTCTCGCGCTTGCCACAGTCATCAAGTGCAAGAAAGGCCAATGATACTTGTGAGGTATCTCACACTGACACCACCGGTTCTTGACATGCACCTCGTATACTACCCCATTGTACGTCATGCCATCCCTTGTTGTGCCACCCGACTAATCGACTTGGTAGATTATTTCTTTTTGTTGAAACTAATGATTTGTTGACGCGAAGACTTGCGTGCTTGATGCTTCAACCAATCGTCAGCCTTGAAGGTACAATCCTTCTTTTCACCTATCCATTTGGTGGTGACTTGGGAATGCCTCGGAAAATATTCGTTGAGCTTGAAGAAAGTGTATTTCGCTATTACATTCACCGGCAAGAAATGAACACCCTTTAGCACATTGTTGAAGCATTCCATGATTTTACTTGTCATGTCTCCGTATCTCCAACCTCCTTTGTCGTAAGCACGTGGCCACTTATGCTTATCCGAAAGATGCCCTGTCAAGAATTCTCTCCTTCCTTTGGTCTTCTCCAACGCCTTGAAGAGTTTATCATAACGGCTTTTGAATGTGTCGGTGTTGAATGCCACAAAAACATGGGCAAGATCCTTGCAGAAATCCTTGATCTCGCATGCCCGGTAAAAGTTTGCCACGAAGTTCCTCATGCACCAACAGTGTTGGAGTTTTGGAAAGCCTGCAATTTCAACTTCTATTGATTTGAGTCCCATGATGCCGATCCTATATGATGCACACCTCTCTTTTTGGGCCAATCACCTTCGTCCTCACATGATCCATAAACCACTCCCATTTGTCAAAGTGCTCCTAAGGCACCAATGCAAATGCCACCGGTAACACGTTGTCATTGGACGAGTGGGCCATTGCCACCATCAACGTGCCCTTGTACTTGCCAGTCATGAACATGCCATCAGTAGACAAGACAGGCTAACAATGCCTAAATGTCTCGATGCATTGCCCAAAGCTCAAAAAAGCACGAAGAAACACTCCGTCAATTGACTTGACCGTATCACGCATGCTGGGTTTCCGATGAGCAATGGCTCCGAACATCCTCGAAAGGATATTGTACGCGGACGAATAATTACCATGCAACATCCTTATTGCATTTTCCTTGGCCATCCACATCTTTCCATACTTGACCTCGTACCCAGATCGTTCGAAGACCAAACTCATGAGAAACTTCACCTTCACGGTTGGATTGGGGGATATCTCATTCAACAATTTGTAGCCTAGAAACTCAGACATGATTTGATAGTGTCCCTTGCTTCGGTCCGCTTAGTCTGGCGGTATGCACTCGTGTTTGGCTGATGACTGATAGGACTACATTGATTTTTCCCCCAAAGAGGAAGGGATGATGCAGTATAGCAGCGGTAGGTGTTTCCCTCAGTGATGAAACCAAGGTTATCGAACCAGTAGGAGAACCAAGCAACACAACGTAAATAGCAGGTGCAGACAAATAACAAATACTCGCAACACGACGTGTAAAAGGGGTTGTCAATCCCTTTCGGGTAACGGACGTGATAGAGTTGTAAATATTGATAGATCGAACGCCAAATAAGATAAATTGCAGCAAGGTACTTTTGGGTTTTTGGTTTAATAGATATGTAAATAAAAGCAAAGAAAAATAGATCGCAAAGGCAAATAATATGAGAAAGAGACCCGGGGGTCGTAGGTTTCACTAGTGGCTTCTCTCTAAAAAATGGCAAACGGTGGGAAAACAATTATTGTTAGGCAATTGATAGAACTTCAAATAATTATGATGATATCCAGCCAATGATCATTACATAGGCATAATGTCCAAGATTAGTAGACGGACTCCTGCCTGCCTCTACTACTGTTACTCCACACATCGACTGCTATCCAGCATGCATCTAGTGTATGA
Organism: Secale cereale; assembly: GCA_902687465.1. Lineage (NCBI taxonomy): Eukaryota > Viridiplantae > Streptophyta > Magnoliopsida > Poales > Poaceae > Secale > Secale cereale. Next base: position 624,712,381 of record LR738713.1, read on the forward strand.
AGTTCATGGAGAAACGGAGTAATGCAATAAGAATGATGACATGATGTAGACAAGATCTATTTATGTAGAAATAGACCCCAACGTTTTATCCTTAGTAGCAACAATACATATGTGTCGGTTCCCTTTCTGTCACTAGGATTAAGCACAGTAAGATCGAACCCACTACAAAGCACCTCTTCCCATTGCAAGATAAATAGATCAAGTGGGCCAAACAAAACCCAAATATCAGAGAAGAAATACGAGGCTATAAGAAATCATGCATATAAGATATAAAATAAGACTCAAATAACTTTCATGGATATAAAAAGATAGATCTGATCATAAACTCAAAGTTCATCGGATCACAACAAACACACCACAAAAGAGTTACATCATACGGATCTCCAAGAGACCATTATATTGATAATCAAAAGAGAGAGAGAGAGGAAGCCATCTAGATACTAACTATGGACCCATAGGTCTACAAGGAAGTACTCACACATTATCGGAGAGGCACAAATGGAGATGGTGAACCCCTCCGTGATGGTGTCTAGATTGGATTTGTTGGTTTTGGACTTTGCATCGGCTGGAATAGAATTTTGTTGACTCCTCTAGGGTTTCTGGAATATCTGAGTATCCATAGAGCAAAGAGGCGGTGCGGGAGGCCACTGATGTGGGCACAACCCACCTGGGCACGCCAGGGACGCCTGGCGCGCCCTGGTGGGTTGTGCCCCCCCCCCCCGGGAAGCCCCCAGATGCAGCTCTAGCCCATTGGGTGTCTTCTGTCCCATAAAAATTCTCCAAAAAGTTTTGAAGTGTTTGGACTCTGTTTGATATTGATTTCCTGCGATGTAAAAAACATGCAAAAAATAGCAATTGTCACTTGTCACTATGTCAATAGGTTAGTACCAAAAAATGATATAAAATGACTATAACATGATTGTAAAACATCCAAGAAGGATAATATAACAGCATGGAACAATCAAAAATTATAGATACATTGGAGACGTATCAACATCCCCAAGCTTAATTCATGCTCGTCCTCGAGTAGGTAAATGATAAAAACAGAATTTTTGATGTGGAATGCTGCATATCATGTCATATCATATTCTTTTCTTCATAGCATGGACGTTTGGACTTTTATATGGTTCAAAGCAACATATCAACAAGCAACCATGTCTTTCAAAATATCAATGCTAAAATAAGTTATCCCTAGCCAATCATGCTCAACCATTGATCCATTCATGAAACACACTCTCATATTAGTTACACACAATGCTCAAGTATGATCAAAGTGTTTCCTAGTTGGTGCTTTATAGGAGAAGATGGAGACTCAAATTCGAAAATAAAAATTGTATAAGTAAAAGATAGGCCCTTCGCAGAGGGAAGTAGGGATTTGTAGAGGTGCCAGAGCTCAGACGCTTAAATTGAGACATAAATATATTTTGGGAGGTGTACTTTTCCCACCAACAAAAACGACTTGAGGTTCCCAACACTTTCCATGCTAGATATATCATAGGCGGTTCCAAAACATAAAATAATGTTTATTCCTTTTCCACCAAACTTTCACAAGCCATGGCTAGCTGAATCTACGGTTGCCTTCCATACCAACACTTTCCAAGGAATTTATTATTTGAGAACATAAAGTAAAAAAAAATATTTCGAGACAGGGCATCCCTAATACCTTTGCCTTACTCTCATGCAATGACAAGTGAATAAACACTCATCGTGAGAATAACACATCTAGCATGGAAAATATTGTCCACCCCTCAGCACCTCGTGAGCGGTACAGGCACACAAAAGGGAAATTTAATTTGAAAATTAGAGATGGCACATACAAATTTGCTTAGAACGGCAAGGGAATACCGCATATAGGTAGGTATGGTGGACTCATGTGGCAAAACCAGGATAAAGGATTTTGGATGCACAAGTAGTGATCATACTTAGTGTAAAATGAAGGCTAGCAAAAGACTGGGAAGCGACCAACCATGAAACAAATAATCTCATAAGCGAGCATTGAGCATAAATAACACCGAATAATGCACCACAAATATGATGCAATTTCATTGCATGATTACTGACTTTAGTGCTTGCATAAGGAATCACAAACTTTAACAGTAATATTCTTACTAAAGCATAATTACTCATTAAGATGTCTCACATATCACATAATCATGTGTGGCGACCACGATGCGAATGGACCGAAGTCTCTGTGTTCGGTGTCACCCTGGATCGGTAATGCTGACACACACAGTACTTGAAGGATTTATAAAAGACTGGCAATCACACACTTATTACATCGAATGTCTCAAAAGAGAACTTATTACAAAACTATATGGCATAAGGCCACCTAACACGATAACAACAGAAGGCTTGGAAGATAAGTGAGTCCATCAACTCCAACGGCATAGCTGAGTGCATGACAAACGACCTAGCGCACATTACTCTTCTTCTAAAAAGTCTGCAACATGACATGTTGCAGCCCGAAACGGGTCAGCACATGGAATATGCTGGCAGCATGACACAGTAGAGCAAGTAACTGAATAAAGTCTAACACTACATGCATATATGGCTGGTGGAGGCTCTAAGGTTAAAGTTTTTGCATAAAGCCAAATTTTCCCTACAACAAAGGAATAACTTTTATTTTACTATCATGGTAGTTGAAACATCATTGAGAAGGTACCTCCAACTCAATCCCAATTAATGTAGTCATTATCAACCCAGCAAATTAGTTTTAGAGTGATGAGATCAACCAATAATTCAAGTACCAGATACTCAAGATGTCCATAACCGAGGCCAGGATAATCATGATTAGTTTGTACACTCTGCAGAGGATTGTGCACTTTTCCCTACAAGACTCGATCTCCTCCATTGGATTTCTCGCACTGCATGGTGTTTGAGAAAAGGATGACCGAGACACACTCTTTCAAAAGCATTTACTCTTACCCCGGGTGGACCCGTACACCTACTTTCCGCTACATCTGCTAGTCCACCACTGAAAGAGCTCACACAACATACTTAACTATGCCAGAGCCCATAATGGCATTGTGGCTGCACACGGAAGTTTCTAGCATGAATAGTTTTATGATTCCTTTGAGCCTGGGTGGCATTCCATAGGAAAAATCACACGGTACACCCGGGATTTCCTAGGACAACACTGGATTCTCCAGGTGCCCTGCAACCAATCCACCTAGATGTGTATTAAAGTAGCCACCTTAAGTTGAACCATTAATCAATCTCACATCTGTCATGGATACTCTCAAACCCAATCCACGTCTATGAGCATAGCATGGCAACTTAAGCATAATGTAGAAGTAACTCCCAGGGTTTGAAAATAATGTAGGTAATAGTTTCTACCTCAATCTACTTCCCAGACCCACATGTTATGACATCCTACTCGTGCAATGTGTGAGGGTTGAACTAATTCAAAAAAACTGGGTAATAACGGTATGATCAAAGTGTTACTTGCCTTGCTGATGATTCGCAAAACCTAGGGACTCGTAGTAGCACGCTTCGCACTCCAAGAATTCTATCGCAAGCAAACAATAGTATACATAAGCAATCAAGCAAAGAAGCACGGGTAAAACTCCAAATAAGAAGATCTAACCAGAAAGTTCAACTGAAGAACTCTGGTTTACAAAAAGAATCAAAACAAACGGAGCAACGAAACTCAAACTACGAAAGAAACAATATCCGTTTACTAGATTATACTAAAGTCATATTTTACAGTACCAAAACCTTGTTCAAGTTGGTTAAACGGAAAGAGGGCTTCGAGACAAAGATCTAGGCGCTTGAATCGCCTGATTCCGACTTACGAGCGAAAAGAAAAACTAAAACGAAGATCAAGGCAGAAATCACGATCGAAAATAATCGCAGAAATACCCTGAAAAAGAAAAACTGACGAACATGCTAACGAACGAACGTTCATTGTCTGTGACTAACGGACGAACAATGTTCGTTAAAATGAACGTACGGACGAACGTCCGCTATTTAACTAAACCGACGAAAAACCGAACGAACCGATCTGAAAAAAAACAGATCTAGGGTTTCGAAAAAAACCGATCGGTTTTCTTCGGAAAACCGGCGGCGGCGACGGCGGCTACCATCGGCGGCGGTGGGACCGGAGGCGGTGGGCTCCGGCGGGGCGGTGGGCTGGCGGCGGGGCGGCGCACCTCGGCGGCCGCAGGCGGCGGCGCTGTGGCGGCAAGGCGGCGCGGCGGCGGCAAGGCGAGGGGAGAGGCTGGGCCTCGACATTTAAAGGGGCCGGCCAGGGCGGAGTCCAGGTCAGACATGGCCCGGCTAGGTCGGTTCGGTTTAAAAAAAACAGTCCTCACGCGACAAAACAGACGAAAATAATACTGATCGGACTCGAAAAATACCGAAATAAATTTTCACCGTCCTATAATAATATTTAGGACAAAGTGAACATTTTTCCCGGACCTAAATGCAATTTTGAAAAACAAGCATTATTCCGATGCAAATAAAATTGCAAATAAATTCGTATAAATACCAAAAGTGATTTTAATATTTTTCCTCCAATATTTCTTTTGTATTGGAGAAGTCATATTATCTCTGCTCATATAATTTATTATGAAATATTTTTGGAGAGAAAAACAATTATACCAAAGTGATCCTCGTACCGGTATTTGAGAAAACTCAAATATGAAAATGGTAAAATCCCCAACTCTCTCCGTGGGTCCTTGAGTTGCTTAGAATTTCGAGGATTGCAACATAAGAATGTAAAATAAAATATGATATGCAAGATGACCTATGTATAACGTTCCAAATTGAAAATTTGGGATGTTACAAACCTACCCCCCTTAAGATGAATCTCGCCCTCGAGATTCGGGTTGGCTAGAAAATAGGTGTGGATGGTCCTTGCGTAGATCATCCTCTCGTTCCCAGGTGGCTTCATCTTCGGTATGGTGACTCCACTGAACTTTGCAAAACTTGATAACCTTGCTGCGGGTGACTCTGCTTGCAAACTCGAGGATCTTGACCGGTTTCTCCTCGTAAGTCAGATCACTATCCAACTGAATTGCTTCCAGGGGCACTATGTCTCTCAAAGGAATATCGGCCATCTCGGTGTGGCACTTCTTAAGCTAGGAAATGTGAAATACGTCATGAACTCTTGCAAATCCTTCGAGTAACTCTAAGTTGTAGGCAACCTCTCCCATGCATTCCAAATCATGGTATGGTCCCACAAATCTCGGGCTAACTTTCCTTTAACTCCGAATCGTTTAACTCCTCGCAGAGGTGACACTTTTAGGAATGCTATGTCTCTGATTTCATAGACTACTTCCTTGCACTTCGAGTCTACATAACTCTTCTGCCTAGATTGAGCTATCTTAAGTCTATCTGGAATCAGCTTAACCTTCTCTTCTGACTCCTTGATCAGATGTGGTCCAAATAACTGGCGGTCTCCGACTTCATCCCACATCAATGGCGTTCGACATCTCCTCCCGTACAATGCTTCGAATGGTGCCATCTTCAAACTGGCCTGGTAACTGTTGTTGTACGAAAACTCCGCATAGGGCAAGTTGTGATCCCAACTAGATCCGTAATCTAGCGCGCAAGCTCTCAACATGTCCTCCAGAATCTGATTGACGCTCTCGGTTTGTCCATCAGTCTGCTGATGAAAGTATGTACTGAACTCTAGCCTGGTACCCAAAGTCTGGTGCAGCTGGTGCCAAAACTTTGATGTAAACTGTGTTCCTCTATCTGATATGATGGTCCTCAGAACTCCGTGCAGACATATGATCCTTGTCATGTATATCTTGGCCAACTTTGCACTGGTATAGGTGGTTTTCACGAGGATAAAGTGGGCTACTTTGGTCAAGAGATCCACTAGTACCCAGATTGAGTCATATCCTGACCGGGTCCTGGGTAATCCGGTGATAAAGTCCATGCCAAGCTTATCCCACTTCCATTCGGGTATCAGCATAGGCTGCAGTAATCCTGCTGGCTTCTGATGTTCCTCCTTCACTCTCTGACATACATCACACACGGCTACATACTCAGCAATGTCCTTCTTCATTTCCGTCCACCAGAACCATTCCTTCAAATCCAAATACATCTTAGTGTTTCCGGGTTGTATCGAGTATGGTGAATCATGTGCTTCTTGTAGTATCAACTTCCTGATCTCGGCGTTGTTGGGCACATAGATTCAGTCCTCAAACCACAAGGTGTCGTGTTCGTCCTCATGAAAACCCTTGGCTTTTCCTTCACTCATCTTCTCCTTTATCTCGGCAATCTCTTTGTCATCCTTCTGAGCTTCTCGTATCTTTCCCAATAATGTTGACTAAACCTCCAAGGTTGCAACAAAACCTCTAGGAACTATCTCCAAACGAACCTCTGTGAGATCTTCTGCTAACTCCTTCGGCAATCCTCCATTTACTAAGGTATTGGCATAACCCTTCCGGCTCAAAGCATATGCAACGACATTCGCCTTGCCTGGATGATAGAGCAGCTTCATATCATAATCTTTTATGGGCTCCAACCATCTCCTCTGTCTGAGGTTCAGCTCCTTCTGGGTGAAAATGTACTTCAAACTCTTGTGATCCGTGTACACATCACAACGATTTCCAATAAGGAAATGTCTCCAGGTATTGAGCGCTTGCACCATGGTTGCTAACTCCAAATCATGCGTAGCATAATTCAACTCGTGCGGTCGAAGTTGACGGGATGTGTATGAAACAACTTTTCCGTCTTGCATGAGTACTCCTCCAAGTCCTAAGCGTGAAGCGTCGCAATACACTTGGAAATCCTTGCGTATATCTGGCAAGATCAACAGTAGGGGTGTCGTCCATCATTTCTTCATCTCCTGGAAACTTTCTTTGCATTCCAAGGTCCAATGGAACTTTGTGTCCTTCTTCAACAATGCTGTCATAGGCTTTGCAATCTTGGAAAAATTCTCTATGAATCTCCGATAATATCCTGTGAGTCCAAGAAAACTGCGGATTTCTCCAACTGAGGTGGGTGCCAACCACTCAGTGACTGTCTGCACCTTGATAGGATCTACTGCTATACCTTCTCCTGATATAACATGTCCTAAGAATCCAACTTCCTTCAACTAAAATTCACATTTGCAGAATTTGGCATATAACTGATTTCTCTGAGCTTCTCAAGAACTAAAGGCAAATGCTCTTCGTGTTCCTCTTCGTTCTTCGAATACACCAGGGTATCGTCAATGAATACCACTACAAACTTATCCAAGAAGTTCATGAACACCTTATTCATCATACTCATGAAATAGGCGGGGGTGTTAGTTAGTCCAAATGACATAACTGTGTACTCATATAGCCCATACCTTGTGGTGAAGGCTGTCTTAGGTATATCCTTCTCTCGGATTTTCAACTGGTGGTATCCTGATCGTAGATCGATCTTGGAGAATACTTTAGCTCCTTGAAGTTGGTAAAACAAATCATTGATCATCAGCAGTGGATACTTATTCTTAATCTTCACTTCATTCAATGCCCGATAATCAACGACCACCCTTAAGATCCATCCTTCTTCTCGACCAAGAGCACTGGGTCTCCCCAAGGTGATGAACTTCGTCGAATAAATCCTTTCTCCAATAACTCCTTAATCTGCTTCTTGATCTCCTCTAGATCATTTGCTGGCACCCGGTATGGTCTCTTCGATATTGTTCCGGTGCCTGGCAATACCTCTATCAAAAACTCAATGTCCGTATCTGGCGGCATGCCTGGTAGCTCCTCTGGAAATACATCAGGGTAATCATTTACTACCGGCACTTCCTCCTGAACAACTCCCGAGAGATAATTCACTTGTGTCCTCCAAGGCGAATGCCTAGATACATACTTGGTCTTTTTTTCATCCGAGGTGGTAAGTAAAATCGACTTACTGGCACAATCGATGTTCCCTCCATACATCGATAGCCAATCCATACCTAGTATCACATCCAATCCTTGTGACTCCAAAACTATCAGGTCTGAGGGGAAAACATGGTGTCCAATGGTCAATGGCATCTGAAAACATCCTTGATTTGCCATATATTCTGCTCCTGGTGAGCTTACTAACATAGGGGTCATAAGTACTTTTGTGGGCAACTTATATCTATTCACGAATCCCCTTGAAATGTATGAATGCGATGCACCAGTATCGAAAAGAACTACGGCGGTAAACGACTTAACCAAAAACTTACCGACAATAGCATCACGTTGCTCTTCAACCTCCTCCACGTTCACGTGGTTCACTTGTCCTCTATTGAAAGGGTTGGGCTTCTTCCCAGTGCTTCCATTGTCGTTCACATTCTTCGCTTCAGGGCACTCCCTGGCGTAGTGTCCATTCTTCCCACACTTGAAATAGGAAATGTGACTTAAATCCCTCTTGGCAGGTGTGGATGGAGTAGAGCGATTCTGGTTATTGTTTGCTCCATTCCCAATCCCATTCTTGGAGCCAGTGTGGTTGTGAGAACTCCCTTCATTGTGGGTGTGGCTTCCATGGTTATGGGTGTATCCTCCCCAATTCAGGGTGAAACGGGGCCTCTGCTGGGCTCCAGAATTATTCTTTCCTTGTCCATACTTCCTCTTGCGGCTCTCAATCTGCTGTTGCTTCCCTTCAATCATAAGAGCCTTATCTACCAACTCCTGGTAGTTGTTGAAGTTTGCCACCATCAACTATATGCTCATCTCATCATTCAGCCCTTCCATAAACTTCTCTGGCTTCGCGGCATCTGTGGCCACGTCGTCAGGGGCATAGCGAGATAGAGTACTAAACTCATCTACGTACTGAGCCACAGTATGATTTCCTTGGCGCAAGTTGCGAAACTCACACTTCTTCATGCTCATTGCTTCGGTTGAGACATGGGTGGTGCGAAAAGCTTGCTGAAACTGATCCCAAGTGACATTGGCTATAGGAAAAGTGGTTGTGTAATTCTCCCCCATGTTGCTGCTTGTCCATCCAATTGATGTGCGGCAAAACGCGCCTTCTCAGCATCTGTGCGGTGGTCAATCCCTTCCAATCTTGCGTAGTCAGTCATCAGCAACTATTGGTTCAATGCTACTAGAAAACACCGTTGGTTGCAACCTTAGAAAATGGGTTAGGTTGTCCACTGGTAGTGGTGTTGCAGGGTTGTTGTTGTTGTTCTGATTGTTCTGGTTGTCTAGGACTAGAAGTTGCATCAAAGTGTTCTGCTGCTGGATCAACTGAGTGAGCTCAGGGGGAAACTGAAATCCGGGCTCACGTCTCGGACGCATCTGATGGGTTTAGAGGGAAGAGATTAGGATAGAAATGAGGTCTAGGGGGAAATTCACTACGCATATGCACATGAGAAAAACACAATCATATCACACCAATCAATTTCAAACAAGGGCATACAAAAATATCTAACTAACGTTACAAAAGTGCTCTAAATTCTACTATATGGGGGGAAACTACTAGTAATAGGGTGGTCATCTAGAAATTTTGATCGGCGGAAGATTCCATGATATCTTCTCCAGCTTCATCTTCATAGTCATCATCACTATCATCAGGGTCTGAGTCGATGTCATCGATGATGATGTAGTCCTCAAAACGAATCTCATGGGGTTCTTCTTCTTCTCCTCCTCCTGGCGCTGAATCTCCCATGAATACTCCTAGCTTCCCTCTCAGGTCATCATTCTTCTCCACAAGTATTGTCATCTCCTTCTCGTATCCGTCACATGTAGACTTTAGTTCCTCTTCTAGCTCCGAGTTCCTCGTTAACGCTTTCTTCAAATCTGTCATCCCTGCACACATCTGGTCCTCCCGTCGACGAATGTGCTGGTTTAACTCCTGGCTGAAAGCTGCAATGGACATGTCCTTCCGTGTACTGATCATGTCCCATTGCTCATCTCGAGATCCACATATCTGGGAGATTGTGTCCTTCAGCTCCTGCTTGTAGACTTCTCCAATACGTCCCATGGTCACGTGTGCGGCCATACTCTTACCTAGGCTCCAGGTTGGTGCATCAAAGGAAAACTCTATGGGCTCTGTGACTGGCATGAAAGTCCTCCCGGGAATTTGAGCGTGGATATTCCATCACTCCTCTTATGGTAAAGTGGCGGTGTAGGTCCCGGTGAAGCTTGGTATTCCGATGTTCAGGTACCTAGTGACTTCCTTCAAGTATCGTCCAAAAGGTGTGTCTTCAACCAGTTGAATGAACTTGTTCCTTCGGTCCACCATCCTAAAGAGTAGATTACTCTTCTTCTGAAAAGTCTGCAACATGACATGTTGCAGCCCGAAACGGGTCAGCACATGGAATATGCTAGCAAGATAACACCGTTGAGCAATTAACTGAATAAAGGCTAACACTACATGCATATATGGCTGGTGGAGGCTCTATGGTTAATGTTTTTGCATAAAGTCAATTTTTTCCTACAACAAAGGAATAACTTTTATTTTACTATCATGGTAGTTATAACATCATTGAGAAGGTACCCCCAACTCAATCCCAATTAAAGTAGTCATTATCAACCGAGAAAATTAGTTTTTGAGTGACGAGGTCTACGAATAATTCAAGTACCAGATACTCAAGATGTCCATAACAGGGGACACGGCTAATCATGACTAGTTTGTATACTCTGCAGAGGTGTGTGCACTTTTCCCCACAAGACTCGATCTCCTCCATTGGATTTCTCACACTGCATGGTGTTTGAGAAACGGATGACAGAGACACAGTCTTTTAGAAGCATTAACTCTTTACCCCGGGTGGACCCGTACACCTACTTTCCCCTAGATCTGCTAGTCCACCACTAAAAGAGCTCACACAACATACTCAACTATGCCAGAGCCCATAATGGCATTGTAGCTACACACGGAAGTTTCTAGCATGAATAGTTTTATGATCCCTTTGAGCCTGGGTGGCATTCCATAGAAAAATCACATGGTACCCCCGGGATTTCCTAGGACAACACTGGATTCTCCAGGTGCCCTGCAACCAATCCACCCAGATGTGTATTAAAGTAGCCACCTTAAGTTGAACCATTAATCAATCTCACATCTGTCATGGATACTCTCAAACCCAATCCACGTCTACGAGCATAGCATGGCAACCTAAGCATAACGTAGAAGTAACTCCCAGGGTTTGAAAATAATGCACGTAATAGGTTCTACCTCAATCTACTTCCCGAACCCACATGTTAAGAGATCCTACCCAGGCAATGTGTGAGGGTTGAACTAATGCATAAAATCTGGGTAATAAGGGTATGATCAAAGTGTTACTTGCCTTGCTGATGATTCGCAAAACCTAGGGACTTGTAGTAGCACGCTTCACAGTTCGAGAATTCTATCGCAAGCAAACAATAGCATACATAAGCAATCAAGCAAAGAAGCACGGGTAAACCTCCAAATAAGAAGATCTAACCAGAAAGTTCAACTGAAGAACTCTGGTTTGCAAAAAGAATCAAATCAAACGGAGCAACGAAACTCAAACTACGAAAGAAGAAGATCCATTTACTAGATTGTACTAAAGTCAAACTTTACAGTACCAAAACCTTGTTCAAGTTGGTTAAACGGAAAGAGTGCTTCGAGACGAAGATCTAGGCGCTTGAATCGCTTGATTCTGACTTACGAGCGAAAAGAAAAAGTAAAACAAAGATCAGGGCAGAAATCACGATCGAAAATAATCGCGGAAAAACCCTGAAAAGGAAAAACTAACGAACAGGCTAACGAACGAACCTTCGTTGTCCGTGACTAACGGGCAAATAACGTTCGTTAAAACGAATGTACGGATGAACGTCCGCTATTTAACTAAACCAACGAAAAACCGAACGAACCGATCTAGAAAAAACATATCTAGGGTTTCGAAAAAAATATCGGTTTTCTTCGGAAAACCGGCAGGGCAGTGGGCTGGCGGCGGGGCGGCGTGGCTCGGCGGCGGCGACGCGGTGGCGGGAGGCGGCGACGCGGTGGCGGGCGGCGGCGCGGCGACGGCAAGGCGAGGGGAAGGGCTGGGCCTCGGCTTTTAAAGGGCCGACCGGGGCGGACTCCAGGTCAAACACGGCCCGGCTAGGTCGGTTCAGCTTTGTTTTTTTAAACAGTCCTGACACGACAAAACAGACGAAAAAAATACTAAACCGACTCGAAAAATCCGAAATAAATTTTCACCGTACCCTAATAATATTTAGCACAAAGTGAACATTTTTTCAGGACCTAAATGCAATTTTGAAAAACGCGCATTTTTCCTATGCAAAAAATTGCAAATAAATCCCAATAAAATACCAAAAGTGATTTAATATTTTTCCTCCAATATTTCTTTAGTTTTGGAGAATTCATATTATCTCCGCTCATACAATTTATTATGAAATATTTTCGGAGAGAAAAACAATTAAAACGAAAGTGATCCTCGTACCTGTATTTGAGAAAACTCAAATATGAAAATGGTAAAATCCCCAACTCTCTCCGTGGGTCCTTGAGTAGCTTAGAATTTCGAGGATCGCAACACAAGAATGAAAAATAAAATATGATATGCAAGATGACCTATGTATAACGTTCCAAATTGAAAATTTGGGATGTTACATCATGTCTCAAATCTATTACAATGAATCAAGTTTATTTTTTCCAATGATCTTCATGATTTTGTTATATATCCTTATTGAATGTCTATCACTTTGGAACTAATTTTCATGTGTTGCTTTTGTTAAGCTCAAACGAATATAAGTTGTCGGGGAAACTGATTGCCCACGAACACCTATGGGACCGGAGCCCCTTTTCGGTACGGCAAGGGAGCGGAGGGAGCACGGAGAGCAGATCGAGGCGAGCACGCGGGCAGTTTACCCAGGTTCGGGCCGCACGGATGCGTAAAACCCTACTCCTGCCTTGGTTGTATTGAGTTCTCGGCTCGGGAGCAAGAAGAGCTACAGTACTGGTTGCTAGCTACACCGAGCGTGAGAGTGATCGAAGTTCGGAACCTCCTCTACGTTGTGCATGGGCCTCCTTTTATAGGTCCAAGGGGTCACCGACAGGTGGCAACGTAGGTGAGGGTAAAAACGTAAAAGTGGTGGTAGTTGTAACAGTGCGCGTACAGTGTTCTGTACCTAACCCTGACGGCGGGGGACAAGGGCATTGAATGCCCGTCGCCGTCGCCCCAAATAGTGCAAAAAGCGTCCGTCCGGGCGTCGCCGTTCACCACGACGGTAGCCTCGTCATCGTGGCTTGCCATCGTGTCCCCCAAGCTGCACAGCCTTCCGCCACGTGCCCCTTGAAGGGCCCCAGGGCGACGCGTGGCTGGATGAGCTGGAGCGCGGGCACACAGTGGAAGCTTGCCGCAGCAAGCACCTTGCCGCGGTCGCTACCTTGCCGCGCCCGGAAGCTTGTCGCTCTCCGGTCCTTGCCGGGGCGCGCGATGCGCCACGGCAAGTCTGCTGAAATGCCATGCTTTGGCCTTCCTGGCAAGCTCCTCTTGCCAGGGTCTTGTGCTAAAGGGGTGGTTATGAGCCTGGAGCGGCCTTCCCGGCAAGCTCCTCTTGCCGGGGCCTTGTTTCTTAACTGGAATACTTTGTTCTTGAATGGCTCCAAAAGAACCAAAGCGGGCCTTGGCGGGCGCGTGGCAAGCCCTGCCACGGGACGCTGCTACTGCCCATGCACAAGTCGGGATACTAAGGTACCCCTACTTTAGTACACCGACAGGAGCCCCCGGGCCTGGGCCACACAAGGTGCCGAGCGCTGTTGGGCCAGGCCCAAAACAGTGCACGGGCACACGCAGCCCACGGCGCGCCACATCCCACTCTGTATCCGCCGCATCCCTCCCTAACGGCACGCGTCGATTGCGGCGTCGTGGCAGAGATCGTGGCCTGTTTCTTTAATGGGAAAATGCGGAACGTCCCCCTATCCTCCTTAAAAGCAAAGGAAACAGGGGTAGTTTCCCCCATTGCTTCATTGCGTCTTCAACCTCCAGAAACCCCCGCTGCTCCCCTCCTCCCCGAAGGTCGAAAGAGAGCAGCGCTCCGCCCTTCTTCCGCCGTCGCCAGCCTCCCCAGCGCCGCCGGCCCCCCTCGCCGTCCCCGCCATGGCCCCGAAGGGCGACAAGGAGAAAGCCGCGAAGACCGAACGGGCGGCGAAGCTTGCAGCAATGCGGAAGAGGATGGTGGTCTTCCCGCCGAGGCTCGGCGCGAGGGAGCTGAAGGACAAGTTCTACCTCTTCTGGTCGAGGGAGACGAAAGCTCACCCGCGCACCAGGGTTCTCCCCGCCGAAGCCTGCGACATGTTCCCGGGAGGTTATCCTTACTTTGCCCTGTTCTTCCATTGCGGACTCTGTCCTCCATACTCCGAGTTCTTCTACGATGTTATGAACACGTATGGATTCCATCTTCTGGATTTCACCCCGAACGCAGTCTTAACCATGGCCGTTTTCGCACATCTATGCGAAAACTTTGTTGGAGTCACCCCCAACGTAGCCCTCTTCCGCCATTTTTTTACGCCTCGGGTAGAGTCTGGGTCTCCTCTGTCTGGCGGGATTTCTTGGATCTTTAGGCTGAATAAGAAAGAGGCATACTTGATTGGAGAGCTCCGCGGCAAGTGGGAGGAGTGGAGGGCCGATTGGTGCTGGATCATGGAGGATGGACCCCAGCAGTTTACTTCCCCGCGCCGAGCTGCAATAGTGCGCGGCAAGGACTGGAGTGATCTGGCCCCGGAGGACGAGAAGCTGAAGATAGCCCTCACTAGGATTCTTCGCCTCCGGCAAGCCAATCTCACTGTAGGTGAGGTCGGGGCAGATTTCCTTCGCCGCCGCATTGCTCCCTTGCAGGAGAGGAAGAGGCCTGCTTGGGAGTTCGGTAATGCGACAGACTGTATGAGGCTGCGCCCCGGCCTTAACTATAACTTCACTGTCCTGGAGCTAAAGGGGATGCTCCGTGAGCTGTTCAAGCACGACGCCAAGCACCCGGAGTGGTTCGCCTCGCCGCGGGGGGTAGTTCCACTATGCAACAATTCGTCGCTTAGTGCTATCTGCGCGGCGATGCCGTTGTGCGACTCCCACGGGGTTGACCCCACTTGGCTGGCGCCTTCCGACGAAGCCGCGCAAACCTTCTTCGACAACTTGATGGAGCTGCCGATCAATCTCGATGAGAAGAAAGGTCTCACCCGCGACACCACCGACCGGGAGGTGGCGTATATCGCCACCAGGATGGAGGAGGCAGCCGTAGCCGATGCCGCGGGCGAGTTTGGGTACTCCTTGGACGAGGCGGATGCAGCGGATGCGGTGAGCCGGGCCGAGGAGGAAGACATCCTCAAACTGATAAAGCCTGCCGGGCAGCCCGCCGAGACGAGCGAGGCTGCCGGGCAAGGCACAGAGTCGAGTGAGCTCGCCGAGGAGGGCGCCGAATCAAGCGATCCCGCCGAAGACTCGGGCGGGTCTCTCTACCTCGACGACTCCTCTTCATCCTCGGGGAGTTCTCCGCCACCACCAAGTCCTCCGCCTCAACCGAAGAAGTATCTCCGCAAGGCTGCGGACACGGCGAATCAGCCGGCGGGCCAGCAGCCGCAGCGTCGCTCGACGCGCGCCACTACGACGAGCAGGGCCGTCAAGGGGGTGCCTCGCGCCTCCGCAGCGGCTGGGGGAGGATCTTCCCGCATGGGCTCCACTGCTCCATCCGCCCCTCGGGCCTCGGCGATGACCGGAGCGGGGTCTTCTCAGACCACGGCTCCGACGCCCGCCAAGCGCTCGAGGGAGCCTACTCCTCCAGCTCCTCGCGCCGGGACGCGCGAGGCGGACTTCGACTTCTCCGTCCTTAGTTTCGACGAGGAGGAGGAGGAGGAAGAGTAAGTAAAGCAACTCTTGTTTTCTTCAATTTGCTGTTCTTGTCTTGAATCTTCTTTGTCTGATTTTGTTTGATGTCTGTCTTCCAGGACCCTGGCCCAGAGGATGGCGAAGAGGGCCAAGATCCCGGTGGTCGATCTTGAGGACGAGCCTGTCGCAGCGGCGGGGGATGCGCCAGCGACAAGCTTGCCGGACCAGCCTGCTGCTCCGCAGAGCAGCACCCAGCGCAGCCCCTAGCGTGAGTCTTCTGTTTACTTCTTCACTTGTCGGGCGCGCGTGGGCTTCTTATCCTTGCTAATGTCTTGTTTGTTTGCTGATTTGTGCAGAAACAGAGCCGCAGCCTCAGGAGCGTCAAGAGACTGCTCCCGAAGAACCGCTCGTCTCAGCCTCCCCGCCAAGGAGGAGCTCCCCGGCGAGGGAGAATACCCCGCCAAGGGCGAGTACTCTACCAAGGGCGAGTACGCCGCCAAGGGCGAGTACCCCGCCAAGGGCGAGCACCCCGCCAAGGGCGAGTACCCCGCCAAGGGCGAGTACTCCGCCAAGGGCGAGCACCCCGCCAAGGGAAGGCGCCAGCGGCCCTCCGCCAGCGGGGGCTACCACCACGCCACCGAGGGAGGACCCCCCGGCGAGAAACCCCGTTGAAGAAGAGGCTCGCGCAGGTAACCCTTGTGCTTTTCTTCTCTTGAATTTTCCTTTTTGGATATTTGCTTGACAATCCTTCTTTCTTTCTTCTTCTTTTCTTGTCCTCGGACTCGACCGCCCCGGAGCCGATGGAGACGGAGGCCACCGTCGATGAGACCGCCGCGGCCACTGACGCGGCAGCTGAGGAGGGGACCGGCGACCGCACTGACGGCCCTGAGGCCGCAGGAGCGCCGGACGCTGCGCCGGCCGCCGACCCTTCTGCTGTCGCGACCGAGCCGGGCATCTATCTGGAGGCCGCCAACGGGGTCTTTATCCAAGTCCCATGGGCTTCTTCGTCGAGGGCGCCTGCGGAGGGAGAGGTCTTTGATGGGGAAGTCCTGGCCTCCGCCGGGCTGAGGCTTCTCGACGCGCCCGGCAGCAGCAGCGAGCCCGAGGAGGAGCAGCTTCTGCGCCGGCTCCTGGCCCTGTACCATGCCAGGCAGGCCAAGCTGAAGTCCCGGGAGGCTCTGGCTGCCAAGGCTGGCGTCGATCTGGAGAAGCGCGCCGAGGAGCTCCGCGCCGCCAACCAGGCGGCCCTCCGGTCTTTGGCGGAGGAGCGGGAGGAGCTTGCCGAGGCGCACCAGGCGTTCGTCCTTGAAAAGGCCGAAGCACAGGAGCAGCAAACGGCTCGCCGCCGAAGATCTGTCTCGGCGGGAAGGAGAGCTGAGGCAGCGGAAGGTCGACCTCGATAGCCATGAGGACGACCTTACCGCGCGCGAGCGGTCCCTTGGCGGGGCTCTGCAGGAGGCGAGGGATGCCGCTGCAGCTGCAGAGACTGCCAAGAGAGACTTGGAGGCGAGGGTGGCACAATTGGAGACGAGCCTGAAGACGAGCGAGGAGAAGGTTGCCGCGCTCACGTTGGAGAGGGAGAAAGATGTCCACAGCCACTCGGAGCTGCAGGTCCGTCTCTCCGACAAGGGCAAGGAACTCGCCATCGCCAAGGACTCCGTCGCGGACTTGGAATTGAAGTTGTCCACCCTCACTGCATCTCTTGACAGCGCCAGGGACAGGGAGACGAAGCTGAAGGAAGATCTTCGGGCTGAGAGGGCACTGCTGGACAGCGCCGCCCTTACGCAGAACAACTTTAGGCAGACGGTGGAGCAGTGGACCGAGGGGCTCGTCGCCGCCGCCGCTAACATCGACAGGGAGATGGCGGCGCTGGGGACGGAGCACCTCTGATACTCCCCCGACGCGAACCTCCCTCACAGCGCCAAGCTGAGCTTATTCTTCAGGGGAATAGCGCCGGCCCTCGAGCAGCTCCGGGAGAGGATCGCCACGCAGCTGGCGAACGAGGCGCGCAGGCTTTGCACGGGAGTTGTGGAGAGGGTGTTGACGAAGATAGTCTACCGCAACCCCGGGATCAACCTTGAGAACGTCCTCCGGACCTTGCCGCCCGACGCCAACCAGGAAGCGCTGAAGGTTCTTGTCGCCCCCATTGTGGCCAAGGTGGGCAAGATCAGGAGAGTTGATGGCGATCGTGTAGACTAGGCTGTTTTCCCTTTGCTTCCCTTGTCGCTGCCAATCTTGTCATGGACAGTAGTTTGTTAGAACAGTGACAAGTCATCTTGTAATATAACTTTATTCTAGGTAGTTAATGCAATGTTATTTCCTTTGTTCGACTCCTTAACTTTGTATGCTTTTACCCTACGCTTTTAGGGAACTTGCCGGCAAACTGAGTGCGGGACTTCAGCAGCCTGCTGGCAATGCCTCTACCAGCAAGAAACCTTGCCGCAGCTAGTCGCAGCACACTTAGGTTGTTGAGCGAACTCGAAAACGAACTAAGGGCGCGACACTTGTCGCGGCTCACTTAAGTCGTTGACCGTGCTCGAAACAAAGTAAGGGCGCGGCTAGCCACGGGTAGGTTCCTCCGCGCACAGGTTTTCCATACAAAGTGTGGTCGTTCAAGGAAGATAACTAAGAATTTAAAATTTTGAATGCTCAAATTTGGTGACTTAGCTTTTGTGTTGTTCGCTTCCCGGCAAGGCTGGGCTTTCTTGAACGGTACTTGGTCCATACCACTGTCTCCTTCCCCCCCGGCAAACTTGTGCGCGAGGAATCCTTCTTCTGCTTGAGAAAAGAAAGAAAACGGAGAAACATAAGCATGGAGCTTTGCGGCCCATTATTGCTTACCGGGGGTGTGTGCTGCACAAAGTGTCATGTAATACATGCAAGAGAAATAAAAAAGGCATGAAATGACAAGTTGTGCAAGGCACAAAAGTTTTACTGATGCATGGGGTCTGCGCCCGGCTTTGTACAAAGGTTTACATGCAACAGCGGCAAGACTTGTACAAAAGGTGGTTGCCGGAGCGGATCGCGGCAACCGCGCCTTATGGGTGAAACTTGCGAAGGTGCTCAATGTTCCAGGAGTTGCTCACCGGTAAGCCCTCTTCAGTTTCAAGGCGGACAGCGCCGGGACTTGTGACTTGTCTCACCCGATAAGGGCCTTCCCACTTCGGCGTCAACTTGTTGGAATTCTTGGCGGACTGAACGCGCCGAAGAACAAGGTCGCCTTCCTCGAGACTTCTGGCTCTAACTTTGCGGCTATGGTAGCGGCACAAAGCTTGCTGGTATCGAGCAGCTCGTACAGCAGCCTGAAGACGGTTCTCCTCGAGGAGCAGTGCATCATCTTGCCGAAGCTGCTCTTGCTCGAGCTCATCGTAAGCGAGCACTCATGGAGACCCGTATACGAGTTCCGTGGGGAGAACTGCCTCTGCTCCATAGACAAGAGCAAAGGGTGTTTGTCCGATGGCTCGATTTGGTGTCGTCCTGATTGACCAAAGAGCCGCCGGCAACTCCTCAATCCAGTTTCTTCCGCACGTGTGCAGCCTATCGAAAGTTCCTGTTTTGAGCCCGCGCAGCACTTCAGCGTTTGCCCTCTCCGCTTGACCATTGCTCCTCGGGTGAGCAACAGAAGCGAAGCAGACCTTGGCGCCAAGGTCTTGGACGTACTGCATGAAGGTGGGGCTTGTGAACTGTGTGCCGTTGTCGGTGATGATCCTGTTAGGGACTCCGAAACGGCAAACAATTGACCTGAAGAACTTGACTGCTAACTGTGCGGTCACCTTTCTCACTGGTTCCACTTCCGGCCACTTTGTGAACTTGTCGATGGGGACGTACAAGTACTCAAAGCCCCCGACTGCGCGGGGAAAGGGGCCGAGGATGTCGAGCCCCCAGACCGAAAAGGGCCAGGACAAAGGGATCGTCTGGAGAGCTTGAGCTGGCTGATGTATTTGCTTGGCATGGAACTGGCACGCTTCACACTTGGTTACTTGTGCAGTTGCATCTTGGAGAGCTTCTGGCCAAAAGAAACCTTGCCGGAACGCCTTCCCGGCAAGTGCCCTTGCGCCAATGTGGTGGCCACATATGCCTCCATGTATCTCTGCCAACAGCTTATGTCCATCTTCCCGGGAAATGCACTTCAATCTGAGACCATTGAGTCTTCTTCTGTACAGTTCATTGCCGACAAACTGGTACATACTTGACTGTCTGGTTATTCTCTCTATCTCTTCTGGCTCTTCGGGAAGTTCTCCAGTTTGAAGAAAACGGACAATTTGCTGCACCCATGCTGGAGCCTAAGGCTCAACAACAAGGAGTAAAGGCATAAGTGCTGCTGCGGGAACGTCAGCTTCTACGGCAAGAACCTGCGGCTCTGCCGGAGCTGGATGTTCCCCGGCAAGCCTGCCGGGGCAAGACTTGTCGGGAACACCTGCTTCAACTGTACGAACCCTAGGGTCCGCAGGAGCAGACTGTTCCTCAGCAACTTTGTCGTTGATCCTGGGGACCTTGGCTAGATCCGCCGGCAAGTAGTCGCCGAAGACCAACTTTCTCTTCCTGCTTTGCCCAATTGATGGTGTAACGGATGGTTGAGTTAGCTTGAGCACGAAGATCCCTGGTTCCACAGGTAGCTTCAGTGCAGCACACTTTGACAGGCCGTCTGCGATGTCATTTTGAGCCCTTGGAACGTGCTCCATCTGTATGCCTTCAAAGTGCTCTTCAAGCTTTCTCACTTCGTCGACGTAAGCTTCCATCAATGGGCTCTGGTAGCTCTTGTTCACTTGTCGGACAACCAACTGCGAATCTCCCCGCACAAACAGCTTCTTGATCCCAAGTTCAGCCGCAATTCTGAGGCCGGCAAGCAAACCTTCATACTCTGCAGTATTGTTTGTCGCTTGCTCCTTGGGAAAGTGCATTTGGACAACGTACTTGAGGTGCTCTCCGGTGGGTGCGACAAGCAGCACACCAACACCGGCGCCTTGCAGCGAGAAGGCTCCATCGAAGTACATTACCCATTCTTTGTTTGCTTCTTTGGCGGGGATGTTTGCCTCTGCAATCCCTTCGTCTGGTGTTGGTGTCCATTCTGCTATGAACTCTGCCAATGCTCTGCTCTGGATAGTTGAAGTACTTTCAAACTTAAGACCAAAGCTTGACAGCTCCAGTGCCCACTCGACAATCCTGCATGTTGCTTCTGGATTTTGCAATATCCTTTTCAGCGGGAAGCGTGTGACCACTGTTATCTCATGTGTTTGGAAGTAATAGCGCAGCTTTCTCGAGGCCATGAGGAGGCCGAAAAGCAGCTTCTGCACCCCAGAGTATCTTGACCTAGCCCCTTGCAAGAGGGAACTGACAAAATAAACTGGGTGCTCCACCATCTTCTTTCGCACTTCTTCTTGCATCTGCGCAGACTCATCCTTGTCGGGGCCAGAGCTTGTCGGGGAAGCCCCCTGCTTGTCGCTGGATGTGCCTGCCGGGACTGTGGGCTCCGCATCTGCCTCCCTTTCCGCTACTAACGCAGCACTAACCACTTGATTGGTTGCTGCTAAGTACAGCAGCAACTTCTCTTTTGGCCTAGGTGCGACAAGTATTGGAGTGGAGGATAGGTACCCTTTCAAGTCTTGCAGCGCCGCCTCCGCTTCCGGAGTCCATTTCATCGGACCTGTCTTTTTCAAGATTTTGAAAAACGGCAGGGCACGTTCTGCAGACTTAGAAATGAACCTGCTGAGGGCAGCCACGCAGCCGGCAAGCCTTCGTACATCCTTGACGCGCTTCGGAGCTTCGATCTGCTCGATGGCCTTGATCTTGTCGGGATTGGCTTCAATCCCCCTCTGGGACACGAAGAACCTGAGAAGCTTGCCGGAGGGGACTCCGAACACGCACTTCTCGGGGTTCAGCTTGAGTTGTATCTTGCGCAGATTCGCAAAAGTTTCATCCAGGTCTTGGATCAGGGTATCCTTGTCCTTGCTCTTGACCACTATATCATCCATGTAAGCTTCTACATTCCTGTGTATCTGTGGCTCAAAAGCAGTGTGGACCACCCTTGCAAATGTTGAGCCCGCATTCTTCAATCCAAAGGGCATGCGTATGAAACAGTAAGTGCCACATGGAGTAATGAATGCGGTCTTCTCTTCATCCTCTTCAGCCATAAATATCTGGTGGTATCCGGAGTATGCATCAAGGAATGAAAGCAACTCACATCCAGCCGTGGAGTCAACGATCTAGTCAATACGCGGCAAGGGAAATGGATCCTTGTGACAAGCTTTATTCACATCCGTGAAGTCTATACAAAGCCTCCACTTCCCGTTTGCTTTACGTACGACAACAGGGTTTGCCAGCCATGTGGGATGAAGAACACCTCTAACAAGGCCTGCTGCTTCCAACTTCTTGATTTCCTCAGCAATAAACTCTTGGCGCTCCACCGCTTGCTTCCTGACCTTCTGCTTGACGGGCCGCGCGTGAGGACAAACGGCAAGCTTATGCCCAATTACTTTCCTGGGAACGTCGGGGATGTCAGACGGTTGCCATGCAAACACGTCGACATTCGCCCGCAGGAAAGCAACAAGCGCGCTTTCCTATTTAGGATCGAGCGTGGCACTGATGGTGAAAGTACCACCAGTGCCGTCCTCCTTGGCGGACACCTTTTTGGTTGCAGGTGGAGCTGCCATTCCCTTCTTGCACTTGCCGGTGGAGCTCGATGGTGCGTCCTTGACGGCAGCGCAGCACTCCGAAGAGGTGCGTTTGCCGGAGTGGGCCCCAGAGATCTTGCCGGACTTGGTCTTGTTCTTCCCCCTGGGAGCTTCAGCGGCAAGTGTTTTGCTATCCGTGGCGGCTGCTGCGTCCCGGTAGATCTTGTCGGCGCAGATAAGCGCGTCCTTCTTGTCGCCGGGGACAGAGATGACGCTTATCGGCCCTGGCATCTTGAGCATGTTGTAGGCGTAGTGAGAGGCTGCCATGAACTTGGCGAGCGCTGGACGGCCAAGTATCCCGTTGTATGGCAACGGGATATCGGCAACGTCAAAAGTGATCGTCTCAGTCCTAAAGTTCAGCTCTCAGCCAAAGGTTACTCGCAGTGTAATCTTCCCCTTCGGCTTGCTCCTTCCCGGGTTGATCCCTTGGAACGTGCCGATTTCTTCAAGCTCGCTGTCGGGGATCTGCAGCTTCCGGACCACAGCAGAGGAGATCAAGTTTAGGCCGGCCCCGCCGTCAACCAACATCTTGGTGACCTTGAGGTTGCGGATGGTTGGCGAAACCAACATCGGCAAGCACCCGACCGCAGTTGTGCGGTCAGGGTGGTCCTCAATGTCGAAGATGATGGGCGTGCTAGACCACTTCAGGAGTTTGCGCGACTCGACGGGTGGCTCTGCTGCATTAACTTCCCGCACCCATTGTTTGAGTTGGCGGTGGGAAGTATGCAGAGAGGCACCTCCATCGACGCACAGAACCTCTGTGGCCTTCTGGAACTCCTGCTCGCTGTTGTCTCCGTCGTCCATGTCCTCGTCGTCGTCTTCGTCTTCGTCCTTGTCGCGGCCGCGGGGAGGTCTATCTCCTTGCCGCTGCTTGGCCTTGCCGCGGCGTCCCCCCGGCCATTGAATGGCCGCTTCTTGCAGGACTCTCCTCCACCTCCTTGGGCCTTCTCCTTGTCGCGTCGCTCGTACTTAGCTTTCTACTGCTCGACGAGGTACTCGACCCTCTTGCAGTTCTGGAGATCGTGGCCCTTGGTGCGGTGGATCTTGCAGTACTGCTTGTCGGAGCCGTCCTGCTTGTCGGCGGCGGCTACAGTGGCAGCTCCCTTGCCGGAGCTACCAGCCTGAGCTTTCTTGGCGCCCGCCTCCTTACCGGACTGCTCGACAGCTAGTACTTCCTTGTTCTTCTTCTTCTTATTGTTCCGCCGCCGGTTTTTCCTTGCCGGGGCGGCATCCTCACTGTCCATTCCTCCTGCTCCAACATCCTCTCTGGGGAGTCTCCTCCCCTCTTCAGCGCGCGCGCACTTGTCTGCCAGGGCATAAAGCTCGCTGACGTCTCGTATCTTGCACATCGCCATTTCCTCCCTCATCCGGCGGTTACGCACGTTCTGATGGAACGCGCTAATAACCGCGGCAGGGTGGACGTCCGGGATGTTGTGCTGGACGCGGCTGAATCTCTGGATGTATTTCCGCAGGGACTCTCCCTCCTTCTGGGCAAGTATGTGGAGATCACTTTCCTAGCCATGGGGCTTGTGGCCGCCCGTGAAGGCGCCGACAAACTGGTGGCACAGGTCGGCCCAAGAAGAGATGGAGTTTTCCGGCAAGTGCATAAGCCAAGATCTGACGTTTGGCTTAAGCACGAGCGGGAAGTAGTTTGCTAGTATCTTCTCGTCTCGTCCTCCGGCAGCCTGCACCGCAATGGTGTAGATGCTGAGGAACTCTGAGGGATGGGTCTTGCCGTCGTACTTCTCGGGTACGTCGGGCTTGAAGTTTTTCATGCTGGGCCACTGGACTTGCCGCAGCTCACGGGTGAACGCAGGG
This sequence comes from Secale cereale, assembly GCA_902687465.1. NCBI lineage: Eukaryota > Viridiplantae > Streptophyta > Magnoliopsida > Poales > Poaceae > Secale > Secale cereale. The sequence goes on from LR738713.1 coordinate 624,736,555, forward strand.
CAACCTGCTGCGTATGGCAGGTCGCCTGGTTCGCCGGGCGCGTGCATGTCGACAGCGGCCCCAGCGCGCTGGTCGGACTATCGTCGCGCTTCTCTTAGACGCTCGATGCGAGTTCGAGCGTCCTCTTGTCGCCTGTCGTCGAGGACTTGGCGTTGATCGCGGCGAGCTCGTGGATCCGACGACGCCGTGGAGTCATCGTCGACGTTGATCCGGCGAGTCGGCGATTTCTGCTTCCGTGGCGGGTAGTGCACGGTAGTTGCACCCCCGGCGGTCTTGTCTCCATCAGCCCGCACCTGGCTGACTTGCCGCGGCCGTGACGTCGCCGGCTGCTGCGGCGTGTCATTGTTGGCGAAGGCGATGAGGCTTTGGATGGTAGCCCTCCAGTCTTCGGCCTTGTCTGCCGCTGGAGGGAAGTCGAGGAGCAGCTGAGCTCTGGCTAGAGCTTCTGCTGGAGTGGAGGGAAGCGGTGGCGAGCGGTGCGAGGAGCGAGATATGCTCGGACTTCTAACAGCATTAGAAGGAGCAGGTTCTCGCCCTGGCGACCGCGCCTTGCTCGTGCCAGCACGTTGGCGTTGATCGTCCCGTGTCCCGCCAACTTGTCCTTGGCCCAGCAAGCGGATGGTACCCTGCGTACCACGCCGCTGGCGTTCCGGCACCTCCTGGGAGGGGCGCGGTGCATGCACGGACGCCGAGGTCTTGGAGTGCGCTCGGTCGTCCGTCTTGTCCTTGGATTTGGCGGCGCCATGAGTTTCCTCGCCGGCGTCCGTCCTTCCGCCAGCGTCTACCCCACCCACCGTTGGTTCTGGGGGCGGCGTGATCGACGCGGACGGGCCTCCTACCTCCGAAGCTTCTTCTTCGGCGGCATGTCGATGAAGCTATCGAAGTTGATGAAGTTGCTGAAGATTGCGCCCGCGTGAGCGCCGGATCAGGTTCGCACCACCTCGACGCCCCCTACCTGGCGCGCCAAAGATGTCGGGGAAACTGATCGCCCACGAACACCTATGGGACCGGAGCCCCTTTTCGGTACGGCAAGGGAGCGGAGGGAGCACGGAGAGCAGATCGAGGCGAGCACGCGGGCAGTTTACCCAGGTTCGGGCCGCACGGATGCGTAAAACCCTACTCCTGCCTTGGTTGTATTGAGTTCTTGGCTCGGGAGCAAGAAGAGCTACAGTACTGGTTGCTAGCTACACCGAGCGTGAGAGTGATCGAAGTTCGGAACCTCCTCTACGTTGTGCATGGGCCTCCTTTTATAGGTCCAAGGGGTCACCGACAGGTGGCAACGTAGGTGAGGGTAAAAACGTAAAAGTGGTGGTAGTTGTAACAGTGTGCGTACAGTGTTCTGTACCTAACCCTGACGGCGGGGGACAAGGGCATTGAATGCCCGTCGCCGTCGCCCCAAATAGTGCAAAAAGCGTCCGTCCGGGCGTCTCCGTTCGCCACGACGGTAGCCTCATCATCGTGGCTTGCCATCGTGTCCCCCAAGCTGCATAGCCTTCCGCCACGTGCCCCTGGAAGGGCCCCAGGGCGACGCGTGGCTGGATGAGCTGGAGCGCGGGCACACAGTGGAAGCTTGCCGCGGCAAGCACCTTGCCGCGGTCGCTACCTTGCCGCGTCTGGAAGCTTGTCGCTCTCCGGGCCTTGCCGGGGCGCACGATGCGCCACGGCAAGTCTTCTGAAATGCCATGCTTTGGCCTTCCTGGCAAGTTCCTCTTGCCAGGGTCTTGTGCTAAAGGGGTGGTTATGAGCCTGGAGCGGCCTTCCCGGCAAGCTCCTCTTGCCGGGGCCTTGTTTCTGAACTGGAATACTTTGTTCTTGAATGGCTCCAAAAGAACCAAAGCGGGCCTTGGCCGGCGCGTGGCAAGCCCTGCCACGGGACGCTGCTACTGCCCGTGCACAAGTCGGGATACTAAGGTACCCCTACTTTAGTACACCGACATAAGTGAAGATCATGCACATAATTATCTTCTTTCCCTCAAAATAATTGAAGTGAAGCAAGTGAAAATTTCTTAAAAAAATTACCAACTCTCAAATAAATCTAAGTGAAGCAAGAGAGTATTTCTTCAAAAATGCTAAAGCACACCGTGCTAAAAAAGATATAAGTGAAGCACCAGAGCAAATCAGCTCATAAAAATTTAAGTGAAGCATAGAGAGCTATTCTAACAAGTCATGGCATAAATTTGGCTCTCTCTAATAGGTGTGTACAGCAAGGATTGATGATTTATAAATCAAAACAAAATAAGCAAAGACTCATATCATACAAGACGCTCCAAGCAAAATACATATCATGTGACGAATAAAAATATAGTTTCGAGTAAAATACCGATGGTCGTTAGAAGAAAGAGGGGATGCCACTCGGGGCATCCCCAAGCTTAGTTGCTTGCTTCTCTTTTAAATAATGGCTTAGGATGCCGGGGAATCCCCAAGCTTAGGCTCTACTTACTCCTTATTTCTTCATCCATCGTAAGATAATCCAAAACTTGAAAACTTCAATCACACAAAACTCAACAAAACTTTCGTGAGATCCGATAGTATAAGAAAACAAATCACTACTATAAGTATTGTAGCAAACGAGTTCATATTTTTTATTTGTATTATATCTACTGTATTCCGACTTTTCTATGGCAAAAACTGCTCAAAGAAATCCATATAATCATCAAAACAAGCACATAACATAATAAAACAGAATCTGTCAAAAACAGAACAGTCAGTAGTAATCTGGAAGTTTCGAATACTTCTGTAACTCTAAAAATCTTGAAAAAAAATAGGGCCACGTGGGAAATTTGTATATTAATCTTCTGCAAAAAGAATCAACCCAAAAGCACTCTTTTGTTAAAAATGTGATTTTTTCTCATGAGCCCAAAAGTTTCTGTTTTTCAGCAAGATCAAATGTACTAACACCCAACATGATCCTAAGGCTTTCCTTGGCACAAACCTTTATTCAAACCACAAAACACATCGAAACCGAGGTATTAAAGGGATTTTTATTGAAAACAGCAAGGAAATCAAAAGGCAAAAAGATACAAGTTAGGTTGCCTCCCAACAAGCGCTATCGTTTTACGCCCTTAGCTAGGCATGATACAAGGATCTAAGTTTTCACATCCGTAGGTTTGGCAACCTTTGTGAGGGTTATCTCAAACCCAGGAGGCTCTTTGCGCTTCCCTAAATTCTCAGGAAAAGATACCAACTTGAGACCAAAATATCCAATCGCTTATTGCGAAGAATAATCAAAGTATTCATGCAATTGATACTACCATTAAGATGTTTGAGGGGTTCATTATACTTTTGCAATTCAACTATATGTTTGTGTAAATCACCAAGTTTGTCCAACATTTGAACTCCCTCCGGGGTGAAAGAAAACCCCTTCTTTAAAGGTGGAACACCCAAAATTCCTTCTAGTAACTCATAGGCAGCATTAGCATCAAGCTCAATAAAATTCCCTTCAGCGGCGAAATCTAAGAGTTGTTTATGATGCAAAGCCAATCCTATGTAAAAATTATGAAGCAAGATTTTAGCGTCCCCCTTTAAATTGCAAACACGATAGGATTCCATAAGCCTATACCAATTATCTTTCAAATTTTCTCCTTGTCTTTGCTTGAAGTATAGAACTTCAAAATCTGGTGACAGAGGAGGGGTAGACACGCTAGCCAAGATAACAAGAACTAGAATAGATCCGGCAAGAAAAACGGCGAACGAAAAAGAGGGCGAATAAAAATGGCAAATATTTGTGAAGTGGGGGAGATGAAAATTAGAGGCAAATGGCAAATGATGTAAATTGCGAGGAGATGAGATTTGTGATTAGGAACCTGGTATATGTTGAAGGTGCTCCCCGCAACGGCGCCAGAAATTTCCTTTTGATGACTGTTAGGACTACGTAGGTTTTTCCCCCAAAGAGGAAGGGATGATCCAGTATAGCAGCGGTAGGTATTTCCCTCAGTGATGAAACCAATGTTACCGAACCAGTAGGATAACCAAGCAACACAACGTAAACAGCACCTGCACACATATAGCAAATACTCACACCCCGATGTTTAAAAGGGGTTGTCAATCCCTTTCGGGTAACAGACGTGATAGAGTTGTAAATATTGATAGATCGAACGCCAAATAAGATAAATTGCAGCAAGGTATTTTTGGGTTTTTGGTTTAATAGATCAGAAAATAAAAGCAAAGGAAAACAAATCGCAAAGGCAAATGATATGAGAAAGAGACCCGGGGGCTGTGGATTTCACTAGTGGCTTCTCTCGAGAAAATAGAAAACGGTGGGAAGACAACTACTGTTGGGCAATTGATAGAACTTCAAATAATTATGACGATATCCAGGCAATGATCATTATATAGGCATCACGTCCAAGATTAGTAGACTGACTCCTGCCTGCATCTACTACTATTACTCCACACATTGACCGCTATCCAGCATGCATCTAGTGTATTAAGTTCATGGAGAAACGGAGTAACACAATAAGAACGATGACATGATGTAGACAAGATCTATTCATGTAGAAATAGACCCCATCATTTTATCCTTAGTAGCAATGATACATACGTGTCGGTTCCCTTTCTGTCACAAGAATCAAGCACCGTAAGATCGAACCCACTACAAAGCACCTCTTCCCATTACAAGATAAATATATCAAGTTGGCCAAACAAAACCCAAATATTAGAGAAGAAATATGAGGCTATAAGAAATCATGCATATAACAAATCAAAGAACACTCAAATAACTTTCATGGATATAAAAAGATAGATCTGGTCATAAACTCAAAGTTCATCAGATCCCAACAAACACACCGCAAAAGAGTTACATCATATGGATCTCCAAGAGACCATTGAATTGACAATCAAAAGAGAGAGAGAGGAATCCATCTAGCTACTAACTACGAACCCCTAGGTCTACAAGGAACTACTCACACATCATCGGAGAGGCACCAATGGAGAAGGTGAACCCCACCGTGATGTTGTCTAGATTGGATCTAGTGGTTCTGGACTTTGCGGCGGCTGGAATAGAATTTCGTCAACTCCTCTAGGGTTTCTGGAGTATCTAAGTATTTATAGAGCAAAGAGGCGGTGCGGGAGGCCACCGAGGTGGGCACAACCCACCTGGCCACACCAGGAGGGCCTGGCGCGCCCTAGTGGGTTGTGCCCCCCTCGGGGCACCCCCCTGGTGCAGCTCTCGCCCATTGGGTGTCTTCTGGCCCATAAAAATTCTCCAAAACGTTTCGCGGTGCTTGGACTCCGTTTGATATTGATTTCCTGCAATGTAAAAAACATGCAGAAAACAACAATTGGCACTTGGCACTATGTCAATATGTTAGTACAAAAAAATGATATAAAATGACTATAAAATTATTGTAAAACATCCAAGAATGATAATATAACAACATGGAATAATCAAAAACTATAGATACGTTGGAGACGTATCAGTGGCCACTCGACTCTTCAACACCCATTGCCTGGTTTCGTTAATCTTTCTTCCACGGACCTTCCATTTGCAGCCTTCTTTGTCACATTTGACGGTGTAGCACACATTTTGGTCGAACTAGAAACAATGTATGGCCTATGGTTCCGAATGGCTAGTCACTCAACCACATCTTGAACTATTGCAAACAACCAAACTTTATTCCTTTTTTCAATTGAGCATTCTCGTCATCATCCGTTGGCATTGGATCACCGATCATCGGGCAAGGTGATGGTTCAACCAAACCCAATCTCATGCCACCATCAACAACGGCCTTGTTGGCAAGACTAAGATCACAAAACAATGAGGGTCCTATTTCCTTGGCATTCACCTTCTTGTAGACTTGATTTTCTTGCGCACTTAATAAATCCTCATCCAATTCTTCTAGTGGACCCTCGTCATTCGAGTCACACCCACAGATACGACTATAAGGGAGGTTACGGTTCATGTTTTATTGGTACAATATGACATCCAAGTCACCAATGGGATTGTAATGAATCTCTTCTTCTTCTGCATAGACATCATCATGAGCAATAGCATCATCATCAACATGAGCAATAGCATCATCATCAACATGAGCAATAGCATCATCATCAAAGTGAGCAATAGAATCACTTCGAATTACTATGGCTCTAGCATTGATCTCATCTTCATTTGGTTGGCTACTTGGTGGTTGGATAGAAGCATTGTGGACATACACCTCAACACTACCATCATGTATTGGGGAGGACACATTCTGGGTCAATTCAAGTTGAAGTTGAGGAACTTCAACCTTTGTGGCAAATAATTCAAGTGATTTGTCTTGTGATCCCTCAACTTTATCATTGTACACATTCCAATGCAATTTAGAGGTGTTGGGCATACTCTTGAATCGGGACTTTACTCCCACTCCCACATTATACGTCCCAATAAGCTTCACCTCACCACTTGGGTTAATCCAATTTAATATGCTTCTCACTTTCATTACAATATCATCATAGCTTGGGCTTGTGTCAAACAACCACGGCCACCTCCCCTTCATCGGCATTTCCATTCATAAATGCCGCCTTGTCCAAGTAATGCACATTAAGGAGTCTATCCATCTAAGAACAATTGAAAAAATGGAGTCATCGATGGGCCGGCCAATTCATATGGATGAACTGTCTACAATACGCATACTTTGAATCAAGAAACTAAACCACTAACCCTTAACCCAAACCCTAGCCCTAACCTTAATCATAGCCATAACCCAAACCCTAATCCTGACCCTTCCCTAACTAAATCACTAACCCTTCCACAAAATCTAGCTTCCCACAATAATAATTGACACAAAATACTTACTCCATCCGTCATAGTTTAGAAGGAGCACTTCAGTTTTCATGCATTTTCAGAATAGGAGAGGATTAAGGCGTGTGGGCAATTAATGCTGAGTTAATTAGGCCGTTCTGAGTGCACATAGGCTGCATCCCATGTATGCGGTCATTTTCCTCCACCACTACATGCGCTAGGTCTACTCATTTACTGGTTGTGGGGCACACTGTGCATCAATTTCTCCGCTAATTAGGCGTCCTAATTAACAACCAATGATACTTTCAGTTGTACATGGTACAAACAATCACTAACCACCTTGGTCCTAGAGACTTTTCGAGCGCGCCCTGTAAATTGTGATGAGGGAGTAGGCAAAGTATAAATGCACCATAAATGCATCAAAATGCAATAACTTGAGCAATAACCAGGGTTTGCAAATTTAGATGATTCCAACCAAATTAGATGATTCTAACCAACCAAAAGAAGGGGAGTGGGAGACGTACCTTGGGTGATGCAAATGCTCCGGATCCACCAGACAAATCTCAAGAAATGGAGGGGCATCTAGTGGGTGCTTTGGTGGGAGCAAGAGGGGAGAAAGAAGATGAGCCCGGGGAAGAAGATGATAGGGGTGGATGGGTGGTGGGTAGGGGCACCACCTTATCCTCCACACCGCCCTACCGACGAGAACCATGTCGGTAGTTTTTAAAAACCTACCGCAAGAGTATGTGGCGGTAGGTCCCTTTGGCACATCAGCGGCCGGTAACGGCCGTCAAAGGTTGGCAGCCACCCTACCGCCAGGGGGGTGGTGGTAGGTGGTGAAACCTTACCGCCGGGCTTCATGGCGGTAGCAAAAAGGATCAAATCCCGATTATTTTTTCAAGCAAGTTTATATTCGACTAAACTTACGCAAAAAGGTCAAAACAGTGAATTTTGCCAAAGTATTGTACTACTAATTGCAAAGCTATGTTGCTTTTGCTCTAGCGCAACATTGGCACATCACTTTGGGACCACATATAAAGCCCCTTACCGTCAAAATCCAGTCAAATAGCCGCGGCATGGTCCATCATTTTTATATTTCACCTAACTAAGAGCTCCAACACGCCGACCCATTTCGTCCGCGCACGTTCGTTTGGATCACCGTGGATAGAAAAGTCGACCCAATGCACCGACCCAAACGGACGCACGTCCACTTTTCGTCTGCCTGCCGACCCATTCTCGGCCCAATTTTGAGCCAGATTTGCGTCAGCGCGGACGTGCCTACTCCTCCCCCTGGCCCGCCTGTCGATGGCAAAGCGACCACCATTTTCCCAAACCCTCCATCCCACTCGCCATGGACGACGCCCTCTATGTCACCAACGGGCTCTTCTCCCTCGCCTCATCTGGCCTCACCTCCGCCCCCT